>JARQOD010000002.1:532549726-532597748 GCA_033576555.1 Oophaga sylvatica | reverse complement strand
GTTTCCTCTAATGACAGTGTTCACACCACAAAGTTTTTTCGTCATTCAAAAAACGTAAAAGGCGGGGTGGCAGAAAACACCGACAAAGATCATGTCATGATTACACGCCGCAGGAAGAATTATCGCAAATAAGAAACCATGATAATGTCTTGAATTTATCTGCACGAGACTTTACCAAAACACAATCAGATGTTTTGTCCTTAGGTCTGAATTTTGTGCCCGATCAGAATTTCAATCTTTTTTCTACTATTTTGGACGTCAATAAGTTTATGCGAGACCTTACCATCAAAAAGCATTTTCTAAATCATTCTGATGAGACCCCTTTGCAGGAGTCGCTGACTTATAATAATGAATTTACTGACTTGTCTTTCAGAGAACAGGTATCTCTCAACACTTTGTTTAGTTTGTCTACTCATTCCTATGATAATGAATCTGATATTATTCATGCACCTGTGTTTAAAATAAAAAATCCCTCTTTTTATCCCATTCAATCCAGGCCTGATTGCATGACTAAATACCAGGAGGTGATAGAGAGGGATTTAAAAATCCTTCATGATAGGGTTAAAATGGGCAGCAGCAGAAATCATTCCAATTTAACAAAAGCCCAGAAAACTGCATTAGATGAGATCAAAAGTATGTCAGATATAATAATTAAAATGTCGGACAAGGGTGGCATGGTAGTTATCCTGAATAAAGAGGATTATCATTCTCAAATTATGTCTCTCTTGTCTGACAGTGATGTATATGAAAAACTCCATACAAATCCTACTGATAAATTTAAAAGTGAGATTATCCAAATTATCAATGAGGGTTTCAGCCTTGGCATTCTAACCAAAAAACAAACTGATTATCTCACAGTGTCTCATCCTATTATCCCTATCATGCATGGTCTCCCAAAAATTCACAAGGATATGAAAATCCCCCCATGAGACCTATTGTCTCAGGGATTGGATCTTTAAATGAACATCTGGGTGAATGGGTTGACTCACTACTTCAACCACTAGTACAAATCACTCCTGGTTATATTAAAGATTCTAAAGAAGTGTTGAGAATGTTTTCCAAGAAAATCTGGTTTAAAGAATATACTTGGTTATGTTGTGATGTGACTTCTTTATATACCTGTATACCTTACAATGTTGCCATGACAGCGCTGCAGTTTGTCTTAACGAAATTCAGTAATTATTCCCAGGATCTCATTAATTATATTTTACAAGTTATTCAATTTTTATTAACCCACAATTTTTTCTCATTTGACAATAAATTTTTTTTACAAAAATCTGGCGTGGCGATGGGTGCGAAATTCACGCCATCCCTAGCTAATCTTGTTATGTCATATTGGGAATATTTTTTTATTTTTTCAGCTACTAATCCATTTATTGACTCGATTGCTTGGTATGGTAGATATATTGATGATTTACTCATCATTTGGAGTGGTGATGTACCTGCCATATCCGGATTTATTGATTATATCAATTCTAATTCATTCAACATACATTTTACTCATAAATTTCATCATAACAAAATTTCTTTTTTGGATCTTGATTTATATGGGGTACATGACTCTGTTATTATTACTAAAACGTTCAGCAAACCTTGTGCTGGTAATTCTATCTTGCATGCAGCAAGCAGTCACCCCAAACATACTATTAAATCGATTCCTTTGGGTGAATATACCAGAATTTTGAGAAACTGCAGCGATCCTACAGCTTTGGAAACGGAATTTAATTGTGTGGATACAAAATTAAAAAACAGAAATTATCCTAAATGGTCATTAAAAAGAGCACGAACAATAGGGTTGAGCATTCCGATACTGCAAATATCGGGTATCGGCCGATATTGGCTGTATCGGAATTCCGATTCCGAGTACCGATATTTTCGTCATATCGGATACCGGAATCGGGATTGTCACTGTCACTGTCAGTGTCCGTCGGTCGGGTCTGTCAGGAGTCAGCGGCACTTACCCGGCAGAAGATCTCCGGCGGTCACATCCCGGACTGCTTAATGGCCGCCATCCTCTTCTCCCCGGCGGTCATATGCAGTTTCTCGCGATAACTGCAGTGACTGCTGGGTAATCGCGGCCGTAAAGCAGTCCGATGACGTCACCGCCGGGGAAGCTGGTAAGCAGCTGTGCTGCGCCGGGATGTCAGGCTCTGCCTGTCATTCCGATGTAGCAGAGCTGGATCGTCGTGGGACTGTCGTTATGGACTGCGTCGGACAGGTGGTATACTGTTGGTTTGTTTTTTTTATTTTTTTACAGGAGATCGATGGCGTCGCAGGAATGAGAGAGTAATAAAAAAAATGAAAACTGTGTTGTCTCTTTTATTTCATTAAAAGACTTTTTTCTTGCTGTGTCTTTTTTTTACACATTTAAAAACTTTGGATTAATAATGGATCGGTGTCTTATTGACACCTCTCCATTATTAACCGGGCATATTGTCACCGTGCAATCAACGGTGACATTAACCCCTTATTACCCAGCTTGCCACCGCTACAGGGCAAGTGGGAAGAGCCGGGTAAAGTGCCACAATTGGCACATCTTTGATGCGCCAAATGTGGGGCTGCTGTAGCCTGGTATTATCAGGCTGTTGAGGGCCAAAATCCATGGGCCTTGACAGTCATTTTAATACCAGGCGCAAGCAGTCTGCATTTTACTTGGCTGTTAACAAAAATAGTGGGACCCTCTCGCACGTTTTTTTTTCGAGGGGATCCCTAATTTTTTTAACCACCAATGCTAGCGACTGCTGTGGCCTGGTATTATCAGGCTTGCAAGGTCCATGATATTGGGATCCTTACCAGCCTTAAAAACCAGGCCTCAGCGTCTGCATTTATTGGCTGGTTAACAAAAATAGGGGGACCCCACGCCATTTTTTTTCGAGGGGATCCCCTATTTTTGTTAATCCCGCCAAGTAAGCAGACTGCTGTGGCCTGGTATTATCAGGCTGCAAGGTCCATGGATTTGGACTCCTTACAGCCTGAAAACCAGGCCTCAGCGGTCTGCTTCATCTGGCTGGTTAACAAAAATAGGGGGGACCCCACGCCAATTTTTTTTCGAAGGGAACCCCTATTTTTGTTAATCAGTCCCATATCGACGTCACTGATTTTCGCTGCATCATGGCTGACTCGAAAGTGAAATCAGTGGAGGTGGTAACAAAAATTAGGGGGGACCACCCATTCTTTAGCCAGAGAGGAACCATTTTTGGTTAATCTGTGCTGACAGCCATTAGTCCCTGCGGACCTGCAGTAAAGTTAACCCAATTAAGGTTCACACCTGGCCCGTGCAGGGAAGTAAGAAACTATTATTTGGATTTTATTACTCAGCAAATGGTTTTAGCAGTAAAAATAATTTATGGATCAATAGAACTGTGTGGATATTATTTGCTTTAAATTTTATTTTTATTACAGGAAATGGTGATTTTCAGTACATAAATAGGATAAATAACTTGTGATTATTTCAAATTTAAACTCTCAATTATTAAACCTGGCTTAAGTGATCCTTTCAATATGAAGTTCAATGAGCCTCAATTATAACTGCTTAAAGTGACCCTCAATCAGCTTAACTTATTAACCCATTCGCCACCGCTACAGGGCAATGGGAATAGACGGGCAAAGTGCCAGAAAGGGCAAATCTAATTAGAGATTTGCCCTTTCTGGGGTGTCTGGGGGCAGATGTTAAGTAGCCGGGGGGGCCAAAAAAAATGGTCCCTCTCTGGGCTATTATTATCTGCCCCCACTCACTGGCTTTGTCTGTCTGGTTGCGAAAATAGGGCGGGAGCCCACGCATTTTTTTTCAGCAATTTTACACCTCATATATATATATACATGTCATTGAATTTGTGACACATATATATATATATTTATATTTATAGTTCATACACTTCTACATAGTATAATAGCCGCTAATTCAATTGCCGGCTTTTGTGAAAATGCAGAACCCGACATGAAATGACACTTGGTGTACATAGGGTTAACCATGTCTTTTCATGTAGTTTGATATCTGATTTGCACAAACAATTACATGAGTGTAAGTGTGCAAAATTTCACACCTGTAGGGGTTAATTAAAGGTGTAAATTCGTAGCAAAAAAGTCCGTTTTTTTTACAACGAATTTACACCTTTAATTAACCCCTACAGGTGTGAATTTTTGCACACATAGACTGATGTAATTGTTTGTGCAAATCAGATAGCAAAGGACATGAAAAAAAATTGTTAACCCTATGTACACCAAGTGTCATTTCATGTCGGGTGCTTCTGTCTTTTCACAGATGCCGGCTTTACCCGGCAATTGAATCAGAGGATATTTTACTATGTAGAAGTGTATAAACTATACATATATGTATATATACATGTCACAATGACATGTATGTATGTATGTATATATATATATATATATATATGTATTCTATGTGTGTATATTTAGTGTTTACAAGGAAAGAAAGAGGTTTTTTTAGTTGCGATAGTTTGTTCCCATAGACTTACATGGGACTTTCGGTATCGGGTATCGCCGATATTTTAGTGATATCGGCGATACCATTCCGATTCCGATACTTTTGGATATCGGAAAGTATCGCTCAACTCTAACGAACAATTGTAAGTAATAAAAACAGAGAGGATCTCATTAGTGGAGGGCGACAACAAAAAAATGATCTTGCAGTGAAACCATATTTTTGTGCTCAATATAGTCCTCAATTTGGGGACATCAAAAAAATTATTTTGAGATTGCTGCCTATTTTATATGAAGATCCCTCTCTTGCTGACATTCTTTCAACAGGTATTAATGTTGTTTCAAGGAAAGCGCCATCTATTGGCAACAAAGTTTCTCCAAGCATGTTCAGTAATAATTTCTCTTCTCATAAAACATCGTGGTTAGAACATAAAGGTTTTTATAAATGTGGCCACAATAGATGTGCACTTTGCAAATATGTTTGTGTAACGAAAACATTTGAAAATAATGACAGCACTGCGATTTATACCATTAACAAATATATCAATTGTAATTCATGCTATGTGGTATATAAAATTATGTGCACTACTTGCAATTTATCTTACATAGGCTGCACTACTAGGAAATTAAAAATCAGGATCGCTGAATATTTGCAGGATATAAAGAATGTTTCTTCGAATCGCAATATTTCTGCTGCTGCTAAACATTTTATTTTTCAGCATGCTCGCAATGTTTCTTCCTTCCAAGTCACAGGTATTGAAAGTGTTAACCTGTCTGCCCGAGGTGGAGATGCACGTCAGCGACTCCTCACACGTGAAGCTTTCTGGATCTTTAATCTACATACCAGACATCCAATTGGTCTCAACAAAAAGAAACGAATTGATGTTCCATTATTAATTTTATTTCTTTGCATTGATTTTATTTGTGCAAATATTGTTTTTGTTTCTTTATTCGTTATGTGCAAATTGTTAAAGGACTTGTCAAAATCACATGACATTTTTTCTGATCGTGATTGGTCTTCCTTTGTCTTAAATATGTGCCTTTGTCTGAATATGTCAGCTGTGATAAAGATCCCTGTGATCGAAACGCGTAGCCTTGTCCTGAGCTTGTCCAGGAGCATGCCATTATTCATGTTTTTATGAATCAATAAAGATGAAGATTTTATTGAAGCTGGATCCCTTTTTCCTTCATTTTCTCAGGCTTCCATGATACTGGTAGTACAAAGGCTCTGGAAAAGTTAAATGGCTCCTCGCCCCCCCAAAAAGAAATTCAGCAAATTCTGCGCACTCAAATCCAAATGCTCTCCTCCCTTCTGAACCCCACTGTGCCTAAACGACATTTAGAGTCCACATGTTTGGCATTTTTGTAGCGATGAGAGCCCACCTAATTTATGGGTGCTTGTCTCCAGAAGTATGAGCTGGGCACAATGTACTAGACAATACAATGTACTGGTGACTACAATGACAGTTTGCATTTTTCACCCATAAACATCCACTGCTGCTTGTTTCTGAAAAACACCCATGGAGCCAATATTGTCACTACACCTGTAGATAAATTCCCAAAGGGATATAATTTAAAAAATGATGTCACTTGAGGGGGATTCTGCTGTTGTAGCACTTAGAGGCCCTGTATTTGGAGTCCTCAAGCTATTCTAGGAAAATCTGCACTCCAGAAGGCAAATAGTGCTTTGTCCCTCCCAAGTCTTGCCATATGGCTACGCAGTTTTGTATAGCTATATGTGGGGTATTTCTACATTTATCAGAAATTGTGGGACATATTTTGGTGTCATTTTTGCCCATTTCCCAGTGTGAAAATATAACATCTGGGGCTGAAATAAAATTTTGGTGGTAAAAATGAAATTTATTTTTTCACTGCCCAATGGTATAAAAAATTATGTGACACAACTGTGGTGTCAATATGATCACTGCACCCCTAGAAGAATTAATTAAGTGTACTTTGTAAAATAGGGTCACTTATTGTGGCTTCTGCTGTTCTGGCACCTCAGAGACTGTGCTAATTTGACATGGCACCCTCAAATCAGTCCTGCAAAATATGAACTCCAATATGGCGCTTCTTCTGAGCCTTCAACTGTGCCTCAAAAGTAGCTTTTGACCACATGTGAGCTATCAGTGTACTCAGGAGAAATTGCACAAGTTTTAGGGTCCTCTTTCTCCTGCTATCCTTTTTTGTGGGACAATTTTTTGTAATGTTGTAAATTTATGTGAAGCATCTGGGGGTATAAGGTGCTCACTGTTGTGAATGTGTTAGAAATTAATTCTGAGCAGAAGCTCCCTCTGGTGGTTACAAACAGTACTGAACCATTCAATGAAGATTGGCAATCAGGAGTTACAGACTGGTCTTATGTAAGGGAGGTTCCCTCCCATCATGATTGCCGGTGATCAATTGTTCTTGTCTCAACTGTGGTTCCTGGTTCACTTGGAAGCTTGCTGAGTCTTGCCTCTTCTCCTGCTCTCAGATAAGATATTTTCTGTTTTTATTTTTGTGCTTGCTTTTTGCATTGTTTCCTGCACTTTTGTGGAGGTCAGCCAGGTCCCCTCCGGGGGCTTGTGCTCCTCTCAGTTTGTCTGAGCCACTGTTGTTTGTTCATTTGCCTTTTCCAGTTTTTTCAGTGGCTGCGGCTTAGTTTTGTTACACCAGAGAACTAATTTAGGTGGTAGAGGTCGTGTGATCTCAGGTGTTTTTGCAATTAGTAGAGTTGGTATTTTTTAGGGTTTTTTGGATTGCAGTAAGTGTCCTTCCTATCCTTTTCTGTCTAGGAAGATTGGACCCCAACGTTTGCTCATACTATTTTCTGTCTGTGTCTGTATTTCCTCTTGTCTAACCGCCATTACATGTTTGGGGGCTTCCTATGTTCTTTGGGGATCTGCTCCGGGCAGATAGCTTTCCTCTTTCTATCTTTAGGTGTAGTTAACCTCTCAGGCTGTGACGAGGCGTCTAGGACCAACTTAGGAACGCTCCACGGCTGCCTTTAGTTGTGGTGGTTAGTCAGGGTACTGCAATCCAGTAGATTCCAACCTCTCTGGTGTATTGCCGTTTTTGCCTGCTCTCCTCAGCTACCAAATCATAACAGCATCACCGGCCAAACTGAAAATTATATGGTACTCAACAGAAGGGAAAAATAGTAAAAGGAAAAAGAAAAAAGGAAGTTGTCAGAATTTTTTTCTTCTCTGTTTGTTGCATTTTTTCCCTCTTTTTCTCTGGGTGCTGAGGAGGAAATTTTTTTTTTTTTCTCTCAATGGAGTTTGCACAGTTGTCTGGCCGTGTGGATCAGCTTGCCACTGAAGTTCGGAGTATTGCTACCTATCTTGCAGGGTTGCTGGTTGTGGAACCTAGGATCCCCATGCCAGATTTGTTTTTAGGGGATCAAGCTAAATTTCTGAATTTCAAAAATAACTAAGTTGTTTTTTGCCTTAAAATCTAAGTCCTCAGGAACGCAGCACAGCAGGTTCAAATTGTCATCTCTCTCCTGCGCGGCGATCCTCAGGATTGGGCTTTTTCCCTGACACCTGGGGACCCTGTTTTGAGTAACGTTGATGCATTTTTTCTGGCTCTGGGGTTATTGTACGATGAACCTAATGTCACTGATCAAGCTGAAAAAACCTTGTTGGCATTAAATCAGGGGCTTGAGGACGCTGAGTTGTACTGTCAGAAATTCCGAAAGTGGCAGTCCTGACCAAATGGAATGACGATGCTTTGGCAGCCCTTTTTGGAAGGGTCTGTCAGAGAATGTAAAAGATGTTATGGTGGGTTTCCCTGCTCCCTCTGGTCTCAATGATTCTATGTCATTAGCGATTCAAATTGACAGACGTTTGCGTGAGCGCAGAGGTATGCGTGGAATAGTGTTGCCTTGTGAACCAGCTTCTGAACCCATGCAGTGTGATGGAGTGGCTTCTGGGGCACAGCGTCATGAGTTTCAAAAACGCAATGGGTTATGTTTCTACTGTGGTGACGCCTCTCATGCTATTTCAGTCTGCCCTAAGCGGGGAAGACGATTTGCACGCTCAGTTGTCTTGGTAGTGTTCAGACTAAATTTCTGTTGACTGTTACCCTGATTTGCTCCCTGTCCACTTTTTCTGCTCAGGCTTTTGTTGATTCGGAGCAGCTATTAACCTGATGGATTTTGATTTTGCTAAACGTTGTGGGTTTCCCTTGATACCCCTACGGAAGTCTATTCCCCTACTGGGGATTGATTCTACCCCTTTGGCTGAGAATAAACCCCAGTTCTCTACTCAGGTGATAATGAGGGTTGAACCTGATCATCAGGAGAGTTGCAAATTTTTGGTGCTGTATAATCTGCATGACATTATTGTACTAGGTTTCCCTTGGTTACAGTCTCATAATCCTGTTTTGGATTGGAAATCTGTGTCTGTAACCAGTTGGGGCTGCCAATGTGTTAATGTCAACACTCCTGTTTTTTCTGCCTCTCCCCAGGCTCAGGATGTTTCTGACTTTTTGACTGATTTTTCTGATGTGTTTAGCGAAAGTAAATCTGCATCCTTGCCCCCCCATAGGAGCTATGACTGTGCTATTGAATTAGTGCCTGGTAGTAAATTCACTAAAGGTCGCCTTTTTAACTTGTCTGTACCTGAACATGACGCTATGCGGTCTTATATCAAGGAGTCATTGGAGAAGGGTCATATCAGACCATCCTTTTCACCCTTGGGTGCCGTTTTTTTCTTTGTGGCCAAAAAGGATGGTTCATTAAGGCCGTGTATTGATTATCATCTCTTGACCAATATCACTGTGAAATATCAATATCCGTTACCCTTGATTTCTGACCTGTTTTCCAGGGTGAAAAGTGCTACTTGGTTTACCAAGCTTGACCTCAGGGGCGTATAACCTTATTCGCATTAAGCACAAGGATGAATGGAAGACGGCGTTTAATACCCCAGAGGGGCATTTTGAGTACCTAGTGATGCCCTTTGGGCTCACTAATGCTCCTTCCGTCTTCCAGTCCTTCATGAATGACATTTTCAGGGATTTTGTGGATAAATTTCTGATTGTTTATTTGGATGATATCTTGATTTTTTCCAATGACTGGGACTCTCATGTGAAACATGTTCGGACTGTGTTCCAGATTTTGAGAGCGAATGCTCTGTATGTGAAGGGATCAAAGTGTCTTTTTGGCATACAGAGGATCTCATTTCTGGGATTCATTTTGTCCCCATCTGTTATTGAAATGGACCCGGTCAAGGTTCAGGCCATCTGTGATTGGGTCCAACCTACTTCATTAAAGGCTCTTCAGAGATTTTTGGGTTTTGCCAATTTTTATCGTAAATTTATTGGTAATTTCTCTGTTATTGTTAAACCATTGACTGATTTGACCAAAAAGGGTTCTGATGTGGTGAATTGGCCTCCTGAGGCAGTCTCTGCGTTTCAGGAACTTAAACAGAGATTCATTTCTGCTCCTGTTCTACGGCAGCCTGATGTTTCTCTGCCATATCAGGTGGAGGTTGATGCCTCTGAAATTGGGGCAGGTGCCGTTTTGTCCCAAAGAGATCCAGAGACCTCTAAAAGTAACCCTTGTGCCTTTTTCTCTCGAAAATTTTCTCCAACTGAACGTAATTATGACGTGGGTAATCGGGAGTTATTGGCCATGAAGTGGGCTTTTGAAGAGTGGAGACATTGGCTGGAGGGAGCCAAACATCAGGTGGTGGTCTGTTATGATTTGGTAGCTGAGGAGTGCAGGTAAAAAAAAAGGCAATACACCAGAGCAGTTGGAAACTATGAGATTGCAGTACCCTGACTAACCACCACAACTAGAGGCAGCCGTGGAGCGTTCCTACGTTGGTCCTAGACGCCTCGTCACAGCCTGAGAAACTAACTACACCTAAAGATAGATATAGGAAAGCTATCTGCCCCGGAGCAGAACCCCAAAGACAATAGAAAGCCCCCAAACATGTAATTGCGGTTAGACAAGATGAAATACTGACACAGAAAGAAAATAGTATGAGCAAACGCTGGGGCCCAAACTAACTAAATAGAAAAGGACAGGAAGGGTACTTACTGCAATCCCAGAAAACCCTGAAAAGCACCAACACCACTAATTTCAAAAACACCTGAGATCACACGACCTCTACCACCTAAATTAGTTCTCTGGTGTAACAAAATCAAAACAGCAGCCACTGAAAAAACTGGAAAAAGCAAAAGTACATACATAAGTGGCTGAACTAAACTGAGAGGGCAAAAGCCCCCGGAGGGGACCCTGAAGGCCCCCACAGAAGTGCAGGACAAAAATGCAAAAATATAGCACAAAAACAAAAAGAAGAAAATGTCTTATCTGTTAGCAGGAGATGCAGACACGACACAGCAGGCTACAAGGGAAACAGGAATGAAGGATTCAGACCAGAACAATTGATCACTGGCAACCCTGATGGGAAGGTGACTCCCTTATATAAGACCAGTCAGTAACACCTGATTCCCAGTCCTCACAATCTTCACTGGACAGACCAGCACCGCTTGTAACCACCAGAGGAAGCCTCTGCTCAGAACTCATCTCAAACCCATTCACAACAGTGGTCCTCACGGACCATAAGAATCTGGTTTATCTGGAATCAGCCAAGCGACTTAATCCTAGACAGGCCAGGTGGGCCTTGTTTTTCACACGTTTTAATTTTGTGGTTTCCTTTCTTCCTGGCACTAAGAATGTTAAGGCGGATGCCCTCTCGAGGAGTTTCCTTGCGGACTCTCCTGAGTTATCTGATCCTGCTGTTATTTTGAAAGAGGGTGTAGTTCTTTCCGCCATCTCGCCCAATTTGAGACTGGCTCTGGAAGGGTGTCAGGAGGATAAACCCGAACTCTGCCCTATTGGGAAATTGTTTGTCCCAAACCGGTGGAAAAAGAGTGTGATGTCTGAGATTCATTGTTCCACGTTGGCCGGTCATCCCGGAATTTTTGGTACCAGAGACTTGGTTAGTCGGTCCTTTTGGTGGCCTACTTTGTCTTGTGACGTCAGGGAATTTGTGCAGTCCTGCGGGACTTGCTCTCGCTCCAAGTCTTGCTCTCGCTCTAGTGGTTTGTTGATGCCATTGCCTGTGCCCAAGAGACCATGAACCCATATATCTATGGATTTCATTTCCGACCTCCCTGTTTCTCAGAGAATGACCGTTATCTGGGTGATTTGTGATAGGTTTTCCAAAATGATACATCTTGTGCCATCTGGAGTATGTGGTTGAGAAAATATTGGATTCTCGTTTTTCTAGACGGAAACTCCAGTATTTGGTTAAGTGGAGAGGTTATGGTCAGGAGGACAATTCTTGGGTGTTTGCTTCGGACATCCATGCTAGGAGACTGATCCGTGCGTATCACAGAGCTCATCCTGACCGACCTGGTTGCCCAAATGAGGGTTCGGTGACCCCTCCTCAAGGGGGGGGGTACTGTTGACTGTTGTGAATGTATTAGAAATGAATTCTGAGCAGAAGCTCCCTCTGGTGGTTACAAACAGTACTGAACCATTCAATGAAGATTGGCAATCAGGAGTTACAGACTGGTCTTATATAAGGGAGGTTCCCTCCCATCATGATTGCCGGTGATCAATTGTTCTTGTCTCAACTGTGGTCCCTGGTTCACTTGGAAGCTTGCTGAGTCTTGCCTCTTCTCCTGCTCTCAGATAAGATATTTTCTGTTTTTATTTTTGTGCTTGCTTTTTGCATTGTTTCCTGCACTTTTGTGGAGGTCAGCCAGGTCCCCTCCGGGGGCTTGTGCTCCTCTCAGTTTGTCTGAGCCACTGTTGTTTGTTCATTTGCCTTTTCCAGTTTTTTCAGTGGCTGCGGCTTAGTTTTGTTACACCAGAGAACTAATTTAGGTGGTAGAGGTCGTGTGATCTCAGGTGTTTTTGCAATTAGTAGAGTTGGTATTTTTTAGGTTTTTTGGATTGCAGTAAGTGTCCTTCCTATCCTTTTCTGTCTAGGAAGATTGGGCCCCAACGTTTGCTCATACTATTTTCTGTCTGTGTCTGTATTTCCTCTTGTCTAACCGCCATTACATGTTTGGGGGCTTCCTATGTTCTTTGGGGATCTGCTCCGGGGCAGATAGCTTTCCTCTTTCTATCTTTAGGTGTAGTTAACCTCTCAGGCTGTGACGAGGCGTCTAGGACCAACTTAGGAACGCTCCACGGCTGCCTTTAGTTGTGGTGGTTAGTCAGGGTACTGCAATCCAGTAGATTCCAACCTCTCTGGTGTATTGCCGTTTTTGCCTGCTCTCCTCAGCTACCAAATCATAACAGCTCACCACACATCTAAATAAGTTCCTTGAGTTTCTAGTTTCCAAAATGGGGTTACTTGTGGAGAGTTTCCACTGTTTAGGCACATCAGGGGCTCTCCAAACGCGATATGTCGTCCACTAATTATTCCAGCAAATTTTACATTCAAAAATTCAATTGGCGCTCCCTTCCTTCTGAGCCCTTCTGTGAGACCAACCAGTAGTGTTCTCCCACATATAGGGGATCGGCGTACTCAGGAGAAATTTCTCAACAAATTGTATGGTGCATTTTTCCAGGTACCCTTGTGAAAATGCAAAATTTTGGGCTAAAAGAACATTTATGTGAGAAAAATGAACTTTTTTTTCCAAGACTCTACGTTACAAACATTTGTGAGGCACCTGATGGTTAAAAGTGCTCACCACACATCTAGATAAGTTCCTTGAGGGTCTAGTTTACAAAAAGGGGTCACTTGTGGGGGCTTTCCACTGGTTAGGAACATCTGAGAGTCTCCAAATGCAACAAGGTGTCTGCTAATGATTCCAGCAAATTTTGCATTCAAAAAGTCAAATGGCACTCTTTCCCTTCTGAGCCCTGCTGTGCACCCAAACAGTAGTTTTCCCCCACATATGGGATATCGGCAAGCTCAAGAGAAATTGCACAACAAATTTTTCTGGCCATTTCTCCTATTACCCTTGTGAAAATAAAAAAAATGGGTCTAAATTTAAATTTTAGTTTAAAAATTAAATGTTCATTTTTTCCTTCCACATATCTTCAGTTCCTGTGAAGCACTTGAAGGGTTAATAAACTTCATGAAAGTGGTTTTGAGTACCTTGAAGGATGCAGTGTTTAGAATGGTGTCACAGACCCCTCAAAGTCACTTCAAATGTGATGTGGTACCTAAAAAATGATTTTGTAAATTTTGTTGTAAAAATGAGACTATCGCTGGTCAACTTTTAACCCTTCTAATTTACTAACAAAAAAATATTATGTTTCAAAAATGTTGCTGATGGAAAGTAGATATATTGGAAATGTTATGTATTAACTATTTTTTGTAACTTAACTCTGATTTAAGGACATAAAATTTAAAAAATGGCAACATTTTCAAAATTCTCACCAAATTTCTGATTTTTTTCACAAATAAATGCAAGTCAAAGTCATATAGAGTAAATTTTACCACTATCAAGAAGTACGATATGTCACAAAAAAAACTGTCTCAGTGGAATCCTTTAAAGTGTTCCAGATTTATTATCACGTAAAGTGACACTGGTCAGAAAAGAGGCTTGGAGGTTAAAAGGTTAAATCACTTGACATCTATAAAAATGAAGCAATGTTTTCAGTTTTTAACTGTCATGCAACCTTAAATTTTTCCCCTAGTCACGCGAAGTTCAATGCTTAAAGCAGCAGGTTTTAGGGGGAAGCCTCAGATGCCACTATTATTATTTTTAATTTGGTCCTTTTAAATTCCACTAGGGCCCAAGAGTTAGACTGTGGTGTTGCTGGTTGCATTCCTTTAGTACAGCTGTTTGGAGCTGCAGTGGGAAGATGAGGAGAAGGAATATGGAGATGATTACTGATCTGAATGGTGGCGTAATGGTCAATGTGTAATGCATAATTTACATATAATAATTTATGCTGTTTTAAAGACAAAATGGGGTCACATCAACTATTTATTTGATTTAGATTTCTTTTATGTTCATTCACTTTTAACATTAATTCATAAAAAAATAACACTTCTATTTTTGAAAACATTTTACTTTGCAGTATTTTTCCACGACTGTCTAAAACTTTTGCACAGAATTATATAAATATTTAGCAAGCACATATGGAATGTCATAAATCGGCAATTACAAGGGAAGCTGCCAGCTGCAGATCTTGATAATTTGCATGCCTATTTGCTTTCAGCGTGGCGGAACATTACCAAGACAAACATTAATTTCTTCATTGAAAGCAGCCAAGGCGTATTTTTTCATGTGGCACTAATATTGGATACTTAAAGGGAATTTGTCACCAGGTTTTTGCTACCTCATCTGACAGTAGCATATTGTAGGAAAAGTGACCCCGATTGCAACAATGTACGAGGAGCGTTCATTACAGTTTTCCCCTGACCCACTTCCTGTGAACTGAGAGCAATGAAACTTGGCACAGGTATTAGTCCTTCTCTACATAGGTGCCACCTAGGGACACATACTTCTCCCAACTCTTTAAGCAACTGTAAACACCTCGCTTGTAGAAGTCGACAGGTTGCTTCAAAAGCCACATTGTGACTTTGGAAATCAGAGTCTCAACATCTGGAAAATGCTTGCCCATCAAAAATGACTTCATTGTTGGAAAGAGGTGGAAGTCCGATGGTGCGAGGTCGGGTGAAAAAGGGGGATGCGGTAGAATTTCAAAGCCACAGGAGCATGCTTCCATTTGGGCAACATGGGAGTTGTGGACTGGTGCATTGTCTTGCAGAAGGCAGACACCTTTGGTGAGCATGCCACATCTCTTGGTTTTGATGGCCTCCCGAAATTTCTGCAGCAGTGAAGCATAGTATGCCCCAGTGATCATGGTACTCTTTGCTAGGACATCCATCAATACTACTCCGTGCTGGTCCCAAAATCCTGTCAGCATGACCTTGCCTGCCAAGGGTTGGGCACGTAACTTCTTTGGAGGCAGTGAGTCATGATGCTTACATTACACTGACTGGACTTAAGTCTCAGGATCATAGTAATGGACCCAGCTTTCATCCTGCGTGATCAGTCTGTTGAAAAAAATCCTCCAGGTCTCCATAGCACATCGTCAATAGAGCCTGAGTGAATTTGACTCGTTCCTGCTTCTGGAAAGGCGCAGCGATTTTCCAAAATGGCGACCTCCACTTGCTGGATGGTGCGTTCATCAATAGCAGAGTAGAATACATATTTATTAAAGGACATGCTGCTTCCATTTTTGCTCCTTGAACTTTAGGATCTGATTGCCAATGCATCTAATGGTTTGCACCCACATTGGCGGATTGGTGCTACTTTTTTGTTTTCCTTTTTCTATATACAGTGTCATGTAAAAGTTTGGTAGTCAAAATAACTGTTATTATAAAGAGTTAAGCAAGTTGAAGATTACCGTATTTTTCGGACTATAAGACGCACCGGACTATAAGACGCACCCAGGTTTTAGAGGTGGAAAATAGGGAAAAATATATTTGAAGCAAAAAATGTGGTAAAATATTTAATAACATACTATTATATGTGGTGTTATTATATAGTATGTTATTATGTTGGAAGCTACGGGTAGGAGATGGTGCTGCGGGACCAGTGTGGTGTCTGTAAACTACTATGTGAAGACGCTGGAGGGTGAGTATAAGGCCGGGTCACACATGCGAGAAACTCACACGATTTCGTGTGAGTCTCTCGCATGAACACCCGGAACTGCCGCCGGCACTCAGACTGGATCGTGCGGCTGCATAGAAATACATGCTGCATAGAAATAGAGACAGATTTATAGAGACAGAGTTTGATAGAGATAAGAGATGATAGAGACAAGAGATGATAGAGATGATAGAGACAGATGATAGAGACAGATGATAGAGATGATAGAGACAGATGATAGAGACAGAGATGATAGAGACAGGTGATAGAGACAGAGATGATAGAGACAGAGATGATAGAGACAGAGATGATAGAGACAGAGATGATAGAGACAGAGATGATAGAGACAGATGATAGAGACAGAGATGATAGAGACAGAGATGATAGAGACAGAGATGATAGAGACAGAGATGATAGAGACAGATGATAGAGACAGAGATGATAGAGACAGATGATAGAGACGAGAGATAGACAGATAATAGAGACAAGATTATAGAGACAGAGATGATAGGACAGAGATAGACAAAATGATAGAGACAGATGATAGAGACATAGAGACAGATGATAGAGACAGATGATAGAGACAGATGATAGAGACAGATGATAGAGACAGAGATGATAGAGACAAGATGATAGAGACAGATGACAGAGATGATGAGACAATATAGAGACAGATGATAGAGACAGATGATAGAGACAGATATGAGCAGAGATGATAGAGACAGATGAGATGATAGAGACAGATGATAGAGACAGATGATAGAGACAGAGATGATAGAGACAGAGATGATAGAGACAAGATGATAGAGACAGATGATAGAGACAGATGATAGAGACAGAGATGATAGAGACAGAGTTGATAGAAATGTGACACCTATGCGTTTCATGTGCACATGATGCGCTGCACAAAAAAACGCAAGTGTGAAAGTAGCCTAACCTTTTAATTAATTCTCTGTTGTACAGTGTGTCTGAAGGACCTGTGTTGACATCATGAAGAGGCAGGGCTTTGGTCATGTGATGCTCCAGCCAGCCCTCTTCATGACCTCATCACAGGTCCTTCACAGGAGCATTCAGCTTCCCATCAGCACAGCCCCAGGCTGTCAGGTATGCCAGCTGCTCCTGCTGCCTCCTTCTTCTTCAGACACCGATCTGCCCAGCTGCTGCAGGAATCAGGCGCTGGGGAAACTGTGTGGCTCTGTGATCTGCTGCTCCCCGCTTACTGCTCAGCTGATAGGTGGGCGGGGAAGAGGCTGATTAATATTCACTGCACTTAAGTAGGGACCGGGGGTTTCCCCAGCGCTTGTTTCCTGCAGCAGAGGGGATATTTTCTTGCCTCCTGCTGATCCCACTCCACCGCTGCCCACTGCCCCCCTCCCCACATGTTACATTTCGACCATAAGACGCACCCACACTTTCCTCCCAAATTTGGAGGAAAAAAAGTGTGTCTTATGGTCCAAAAAATACGGTAGATCATCTCTAAAAGGGCTAAGGTTAAAGATGACACATTTCTTTTGTATTTTAGGCTAAAAAAAATATTGTTATTTTTCTTAGTGACAGAGCCAATTTGGTACCTAATGACCAAGCCAATTTTTACAATTCTGTCCACTGTCACTTTATGAAGTTATAGCTTTGAAACGATTTAAAGGAATCCCACTGATTCTGAGACTGTTTTTCATGACATATTGTACTTCATGATAGTGGTAAAATTTCTTTGATATAACTTGTTTTTTCAAGAAAAAAACCTGAAATTTGGAAAAAAATTTGAAAATGTTGCAATTTTCAAACTTTTAATTTTTATACCCTTAAATTAGAGAGTGGGGGTCACACAAAATAGTTAATAAATAACATTTACAACATGTCAACTTTACATCAGCACAATTTTCGAAACATAATTTTTTCTTGTTAGGAAGTTATAAGGGTTAAAAGTTGACCAGCGATTTCTCATTTTTCCAGCAAAATTGAAAATAACATTTTTTAGGGACCACCACACATGTGAAGTGAGTAATATAACAGAAAATATCCAAAAGTGACACCATTCTAAAAATTGCACCCCTCAATTTGTACAAAACCACATTTGAGAAGTTTATTAACCCTTCAGGTGCTTCATGAGAACTAAAGCAATGTGGAAGGAAAATATGAATATTTAACTTTTTTCACAAAAAATTTACTTTGGAACCAATTTTTTTTATTTTTACAACAGTACCAGGATAAAATGGACCCCAAAATTTGTTGTGCAATTTCTCCTGAGTACGCCAATACCCCATATGTGGGGGAAAGCCATTGTTTGGGCACATGGCAGTTCTTAGAAGGGATGGAGCACCATTTGACTTTTTGAATGCAAATTGGCTGGAATCAATGCTGGGTGCCATGTCACGTTTGGAGACCCCCTGGTGTACCTAAATAGTGGAGCCCTCCCAATTCTAACTCCAACCCTAACCCCAACACACCCCTAACCCTAATCCACACCCTAACCAAAGCTCTAACCACAACCCTAACCCCAACACACCCCTAACCCTAATCCCAACCTTAACCATAACCCTAACCACAACCCAAACACACCCCTAACCCTAGTTCCAACCTTAACAATAACCCTAACCACAACCCTAACCCTATCAAATTCCTAACCCTAATCCCAATCCTAACCGTAATCCCATCCATAACCCTAGCCACAACCCTAACCTCAACACCACAACCCTACCCCAACACAACCCTAACTCCAACCCTAGCCCCAAATGTAACACTAGCCCCAACCCTAACCCTAGCCAAACTGTAGCCCAACACTAACCCTAGCTCTTGCCCCAACCCTAACCCTAGCTCTAACCCTAACTTTAACCCTAGCCCCAGCCATAAAATTAATGGAAAAATGGAAATAAATACATTTATTATTATTATTTTTACCTAATTAATGGGTGATAAAGGGGGTTTGATCTACTAGTTTTTTTTATTTTGATCACTGTGATAGTGTCAAAATTAACCAATAGGAAAAATTTCCTAATGTTACTAAGTGCCGGCCAGCAGATCTCAGTGGGCGCATACGCCATTTTCTTAATGGAAGAAGATGCCGCCAGCTGAGGCCATGACTGATGGATACAAGAGGGTCTGGGAACACCGGAGGTACCGGAGGAAGGCTCAGGAGATCCCATTTCTCACTCTTCTGATGTGCTAGATGGAGGAGAGAGAAATTGAATGGGAAATTGAACTTTGTTTTGCTGTCGCCATTATTCCATGAATAACGGGGATCACAACACTGGGGTTGGTAAAATCAGACCCGAATCATGTTCTCCGGGGTCTCGGCAACCGATATTTTCCGACACTGGGGGGCGCTATAACTTACTCTTATCTGCCACCGTTAAAAGGGCGTATTGTTGGTCATTAAGGGGTTAAAAATAACTAAAAGGAAAATGGGCCAATGCAAAAGTTTGGACACCCTTTGTGATTTGTGTGCATAGATAACTTTGATCAATGTTTCAGATATTAATTAGCCTGTTGCAGTTATGGCTTGTTCACTATCATCATTAAGAAAGTCAGGTGATGCAAATTTCCCAGCTTTATAAAAACCCAGCCTACTCTAACAGCAGCCAAAAACAGCAGCAATAGGTCCTTCTAAGCAGCTGTCTAGCACTCTGAAAATGAAAATGGTGGAGGCCCACAAAGCAGGAGAAGGCAATAAGAAGTTATCAAAATGTTTTCGAGATGCCCTTTTCCCAGTTTGAAATGTAATTAAGAAATAACAGTTAACAGGAGGTTAAGATAAGGTCTGGAAGACCAAGCTAAATTTCTTTGAGAGCTGCACGTAGAATTGTAGGGAGAGGCAAAACAGATCCCCCGCTTGACTGCAAAAGACCTTCAGAAAGATTTAGTAGACTCTGGAGTTGTAGTACATTATCCTACTGCTCAGATACACCTGCATAAATATGGCCTACACATAAGAGTCATCAGAACAATACCTCTTCTGCATCCTTACCATAAAATTCAACATCAGAAATATGCATCTAAACAAACCTGATGCATTTTGGAAACAAGTCCTGTGGACCAATGAAGGTGAAAATAGAACTCTTTGGCCACAATGATCAAAGGTATGTGTGGAGAAAAATGGAAACCGAATTTCAGGAAAAGAACATCTCAACCATTAACCATAGGGTGGCTCAATCATGCTTTAGGACTGTGTTGCAGCCAATGGCACAGGGAACGTTTCATGGATAGAAAGAAGAATAGATTCAATTAAATTTCAACAAATTCTTCATGCAAACATAACACCATCTGTAAAAAAGATGAAGTTGAAAAGAGGATGGATTCTACAAATGAATAATGATCCTAAACCCACGTCAAAATCCACAACAGACTACACAAGCTGAAGGGTATACAATGGCCTTCACAGTCCCCTGATTTGAACTTCATTGAAAATCTGTGTCTAGATCTCAAAATAACAGTGCATGCAAGAAGACCCAGGAATCTCACAGAACTTGAACAATTTTCCAAGTAAGAATAGATGAAAGTCCCTCAAACAAGAATTGAAAGACTCTTTGCTGGCTACAAAAAGCAAAGGAAATGTGTCATCTTTAACTTTAGGCCTTTTAGAGATCATTTTATCTTCAACTTTGCTTAACTGTTCACAAAAACAGTAATTTTGACCAGGTGTGCCCCAACGTTTACATGCCACTTGTGGTGTAGTGACCCCTGATGCAGCTAGGGGGCACTGTGTATGCTCCTCGAGATATGCATGGAAGCATGGTTTGTGTGTGTCTGAAGGACCTGTGATGAGGTCATGATCAAGTGACCTAACCATGTGATCCTGACCTCACCTATGGGAGGGGTTACGCCTATGTAATGGAGTTTGTTTGGCACCTGAGAGAGTGATGTGGGAGTCTGCCAGTGTGGACAGACTTCCATGTGAGACATTACAGAAAGGACTCTGTGTCTAGAGAGTGTGTGGGAGTCTGCCAGTGTGGACAGACTACCATGTGTCCAGGCGGGACATGACAGGGAGGTCTCTGTGACTGAGGAGTGAGGCTCCAGGCAGGAGCTGAAGTACTGAAGATTTGCATTGCCTGTGACTGTGAGGTTTATGATGTAATAAACCTGATGATTTTTGGATAAGAAAAGTGTCTCCTGATTACCTCTGAAGCAGCCGAGTGAGTGAAACCTTACAATTGGTGGATAGAATGCTGGCAGCGGCCCAAGGAGCACATGTTCCAGGACTGAGAATGAGGAATCAGAGGAGGAACGGACGGTCTGTGAAAACCGTGAGTGTGACCAGTGGTCACGAATAAACTGTGTTTGTTTATGGGGTGCCTCTGATATGAGGTATCTGAAGAAGCTGTTAAGCAGTGGTGACAGACAAGAGTCTGTGTTATGTTGACCGGGGTCATTGAAAATGCAGAAAAAGCATGCTGATAGGATACCTCTGAGGAGGAGGTCTCCAGGAACCTGTGTGGCTGACGCCAACAGGTGACGGTCTTGACAACCGTGTTATGCTGGTCGGGATCAGTGAGAAGAATTAGTGAAAGACTGTTTTTTTTTCCTTTGTTGGATGCCTCTAAGAGGAGGTGTCCGGAAACCTGCGTGGCCAACAGGTAACAGACAGGAGTCTGTGGTGTACTGACGGGTCAGTGAGAGATTGTTTTGTCCTTGTGGGATGCCTCTATGAAAAGGAGGTATCCGGAAACCTGAGTGATCAACAGGTAACAGACAGGAGTCTGTGTTGTACTGACGGGTCAGTGAGAAACTGTTTTTTCCTTTGTGGGATGCCTCTATGAGAGAGGAGGTGTCCGGAAAATCTCTCTGGCTGAGAGTGTAACAGACAGGAGTCTGTGTTGTGCTGACGGGTCAGTGAGAAACTGTTTTTTTTTCTGGAACACGTGTGAGGTGTTTGCTGTGGCTCGGAGGAGTCATGAAGGTGACAAGCGGCTGGCTGTGACTCGTGGGGTCACGAAGGTGACAAGCGGCAAGACAGCACAGCGTGCAGAGACTTGTGGTAGCAGGAGCTACAGTGACGGTTGCAGCAAGAAGTTCTGCAGCAGCCGGAGCTGCAGTAACAGCAACAGCAGCTTAGGAGTAGCATCTGGAGGGGCTGGTTGTTGGTGGCTGCAACGGAAGCGGTGGCAGTACCAGCAGGAGCTGGTGTGGTAAAAAGGACAGTGTGAACCGAGGCACACAAACTCTTAAAGGGCCAGTACACGCCCTAAGTAAAAGACACTGTCTAAGGGTACTGTGTGGACTGGGGCCTGTAAGAGCTGTGGTGTGTTTCCCAGTGATGGGTGGTGTCCCTAAAAGGGGAGGAGTCCCAAAAGGGGGATGGCAACCCAAAACAGGGATGGTTACCAAAAAGGGGGCGGAGTCCCAAAAGGGGGCGGTAACCAAAAAAAAAATTGGGATTGTGGCCCGAAAGGGGGCGGAGTCTCAAAAGGGGGTGGTAGTCCAAATCAGTAAAGTTTGCCCAAAAGGGGGCGGAGTCCCAAAAGGGGGCGGTAACCCAAATTGGGATTGTGGCCCGAAAGGGGGTGGAGTCTCAAAAGGGGGTGGTAGCCCAAATAAGTAAAGTTGCCCAAAAGGGGCGGAGTCCCAAAAGGGGGCGGTAACACAAATTAGGATGGTGGCCCAAAAGGGGACGGTAACCCAAATTGGGATGGTGGCCCAAAAGGGGGCGGAGTCCCAAAAAGGGGTGGTAACCCAAATTGGGATGGTGGTCTGAAAGGGGGCAGAGTCCCAAAAGGGGGTGGCAACCCAAAAGGGGATGGTGGCCCAAAAGTGGGTGGAGATTCCAAAAGGGTGTTATGCTGGTATATCACCGAACTTAGTGTACCCCTATGAGAGGAAGCGGAACTTCACGTTATTTGAAAAGGCATGGGAAGTGGATAAAGTGTGTTGTTGTTTAGAGGAGGGAGCCCCACCACAGCAGGCGGCTGTAGTGGTTCCTTGTCGTGTGATGTGTGAAAAGAAGGTAACACCTAATAGCGATAGTCCCGAGCTCCAGGTGACCAGAAGAAAGTGTGGGTCAGACCAACTCGGGGACTTGGATGTGACAAGACGTGTGACCGTGAGAAACGGTATAGCTCCAGAAAAGGGGGTAGAGACCTGTCTAAATGGGGACGTGCTGTTCCAGGATGACAGGGGGAGGGGGAGTGACTCCTATGCAGACTGTGACTCGACCGCAAGGGAAAGTGAGTGCAGTAAGCTGGAGCTCTCTGAAGTTACTGAGAGTCGTGAGACAGTTGAAGCTGTGGATGCCGGAACGGGCGGAACTCTGGAGAGGCAGAGTGTGTGTAGGCAAGAGTGCCCAGCTGCAAATGTAATTAAAGAGGTAATGGTGTGACATGTGCTGGCTAAAAGAGAGCAGGACCATGAGAGAGAGCTGTTTAAAGAAACAGTGAAAGAGACAGTCGAGCGAGAAAGGGTCTTAAGACAAGTGATTGAGCACAAAGTGGAGGAGCTGGAGAAGGAAGTCTCTAAGCTCAGAGATCATCTGTCAGCGTGTAAGAGTTTGAACAAGGCTCTATGGAAAGAGATGGAGGTGCTCAGAGAGGAACAAGAGAAACATCAGCAGGAGTGTCGCTGCTTGGCAGAAGAGCAAGATAGAGTTCTCCGAGAGCTCAAGATAGAGGAGGAGACTAGTGCCCAGCTCCAGAAATCTATGGGAGAAGAAATCCAGCAAGGGAAGTGCCATGCAGATGGACACACAAGGGAGAGCGATGTCTTGGAAAACTGTACTAATGCTCAGGACGAGGAGGTCCAACAGTCTGTCCAAGAAGGTGACGGGTTGGGTTTCAAGTGTGTAATAGAGATACCCGAAGACCTGCGAGAATTGTGTGCCAGTGAGGAAGTGCATGAGGCCTTTAGAAAGGCGATAGAAGCATGTAGTGTGAACTGGGTGCCAGAGAAGAAACAGTTAGTCATACTGTCAACTAAGGAAGTCACACTGAAGCGGGTGGCTATCCTGAGAGACATGCATCTACAATGCCTCCGAACGAAACAGATGATCATGTGGAGGAATAAAGAAGCCGCTCGACGTTTGGAGCAAGCAAGAAAGGCTCAAAGTCGGCTTGGATTGGTGGAAGACATCATTCAAGTGCCCAGAGGTCTGGTGAAGAAAGTCATCGGAAGACTTGGGAAAGTGATGCAGGAGATGGTGAATAAGTCCGGTGTGACGAGAGTCAGGATTCCGGCTGATGACGAAGTCCAGGTCAGGGGTGAAGATGGGATTGTTCCATTCCTCGTTGTCGGATCCAGGGAGAGCCTTGGGAATATCCGGATGCTCCTGGAGTATCGTGTGTCATACTTGAGAGAAGTAGAGCAGCTACGACTGGAGAGGGAGCAGGTCAACAGAGAGCTGCAGGAAATGGAAAGAAGATGGCCGCCACCTTCAATCCGTAGTGTTGAGAGGCGAAGAGCGCCTGATGGAAGAGGTAGAAATAGTGATGCCTCAGTTAGCTCAGTGATGAGTGACCTAAGCAGGAGAACCTGTGGTGGACGAGCTGAAAAGGACTCAGACCAGACAGGACGTATGGGTGCAGGGGAATTGCGACGCCGTACTGACCGCTGGGGAGGCGGGTGGTCTGACAGAGGGCCCGACTTAGCCAGACGGTTTGACTGGCAGAGACGACCGAGAAGGATCTCTGGTCGGGTAACAAGTGTTCAACCCCACAAGTTTGAACAGAGGGGGGAGGTATGTGGTGTAGTGACCCCTGATGCAGCTAGGGGGCACTGTGTATGCTCCTCAAGATATGCATGGAAGCATGGTTTGTGTGTGTCTGAAGGACCTGTGATGAGGTCATGATCAAGTGACCTAACCATGTGATCCTGACCTCATCTATGGGAGGGGTTACACCTATGTAATGGAGTTTGTTTGGCACCTGAGAGAGTGATGTGGGAGTCTGCCAGTGTGGACAGACTTCCATGTGAGACATTACAGAAAGGACTCTGTGTCTAGAGAGTTGTGGGAGTCTGCCAGTGTGGACAGACTACCATGTGTCCAGGCGGGACATGACAGAGAGGTCTCTGTGACTGAGGAGTGAGGCTCCAGGCAGGAGCTGAAGTACTGAAGATTTGCATTGCCTGTGACTGTGAGGTTTATGATGTAATAAACCTGATGATTTTTGGATAAGAAAAGTGTCTCCTGATTACCTCTGAAGCAGCCGAGTGAGTGAAACCTTACACACTATATATCTATATTTAGATATCTGTTTGTGTGTCTATTTCTATATATATATATACATTTTTTTTCTCTGACAGCTTGATAAAGGCTCCAGAGAGAGTGAGCTGAAACGCAGCTGGTTTTGGTGAGTAAAAGTCTTTTCACTTTTATCAAGTTTTGCAACCAAATAGGCTATGCTGCTGGTCTTTTGTATAGTGGCTAGTTCCTCAGCCGTAAACTAAAATTTGCTTTTGTGTTCTGTATTTGGGAATGTCTCAAGAACACTTTTGTAGTACTTTTTGGTGTATAAGTCAATTATCTATGGATCCTACAGAGCTGATAGCCAGTGTAAAACTGTCTGAGCTTCCTGATTTACGTATGTGGAAAAGTTAAGGCGCACTTTGGTTCAGTCCTTTCCCTATAAATTAATATTTGCAATTATGTTTCATTTTTTTGGTGAATAACTTGAGGAAAGTAGGCCTAGAGAGCTGAAACATATGGGTAGATTGGTCGAGTTGTTTGGCTTCAAATTAATATTTGCGTTTGTGTTGTTTTTTTTGGAGAATATCTTGATTGGTTCCATCATTTGACCATGCGTAAATAATGGACAACAGACATCAAACAGGCAACAGAAATTAAGTTTTACATTTATACAGATATGTAATAACTTTATGAAATATTGAGGTAGATTCATTAAAAATGTCTAACATTTAGACAGTGCAGACTTAGACTAAACACTCTAAAAATGAACCACATTTATCAACAGCATAAACCACTTTGATAAATTTGGCACATTTTGAGACTGTCTAGTCAAAGTCTGTGCCAAAATGTGTGTTAAAATGTCTCATTTTACAATTTGGCAATCTACATGAGCAGCAGAGAGGACAGAAAATGGTAAGGTGAAGTTAATATGAGTGTTATTTCAGATTCACTATTTAAATTTTATAGATTCATATGTTAAAATGTGTCACAAAAATATATTTTGTCACCTTTCATAATTGCACATAGTTGACAAAACAAAATTTTTGCCTTTTTATGTCAGTCTAGACGAAGAGTCCACTGTAGTAAGATGTCCCAATTCAGAGGTGTTCTCTACAATTGTTTTTTAGGAAGAAAAAAATATTTTGTGTTACTTTGAAGCCTATTGATCAATGTTAGTGTGTCTACTCTTCATAACATAAATTAGAGGCTTGAGTCCCAGAATGCAATTTTCATATTTGTTTTTACTTTTCCATCTTGACATTCCAAATCTTTGTGGTAAGTTCTTCCTAATTGCTCAACACCTCTACCAATACTTGTACTTGGGCCATCAGTCTAGAGAAATTTTGACTCAATAAGATATTTAGAATGCAGGAACTTGTGGTTCATACAGCATGAATCAGCGGGCAGGTTCCCTTTAAAACACATGCATATACACCGTAAATCTAATACACGTGATTAGTGTCTGACAGGGTCACAAGTGGCCTATTCTTCAGATTCATGCAAATAGTACTTGACCCTAATTCATAAATTTCTGGTTGACACATTCATTAATATTTAAATGGAAATGCAACGTTCCTACAAAATGATTTATAAATAATCAGCAGTTTTACCTACAATCCTTAGTGCCAATTGACAATCAATTTGAAAATCATGCCATTGGGTGGTGAAAAATGATGTCATTATGGTTTTTAGCTACAAAGTGGTTGCACTCTGGCAGCGACACGTGAGCACTCCCTTAAGAAAGATGCTTTGTGGAAACCAATCTATCAAGAAAACTGTAAATACTGGCAGGTCTTTAAGATCTGCAGTTGTCAGGCTATGCTAATAGAGTTTCTCATAGACAGAAAGTGATATTGGAACACACTTTTTTTCAGTATTAGTTTGGAGATTGGTCCTTGCTTTGTACAATGGGCACTCTTAACGCTACAAACCGGGAACATGTGCATACACAGTGATAGGCCACAGATAACAAGAGGACTTAAAGAGGTTGTCCCATTAAAACCTATAAGTCTTAATGCACTCTGTGTGACTGCAGACTTATGAATCCCCTAGTACACTCACTGTGTTCTGCGGTGATTCGTCGGTTTCAGACCAGGAATGGAAGGTAAGTATAAGTTCTACATACACCCGGCCAGTGGGCGCAGCCTCGCTTCATACACTTGTATTGAGCTGAAGCTGCGTCCCGACCATTGACGTGTACTTCCAGTGGGCATGTCCAATTAGAGGGCATGGCCTTGCTCCATCCAAGTGTATGGAAAGCGAGGCTGCGCCCATTGGTCGAGGGTATATATAAATCATAGATACCTTCCAATTGCAGGTCTGAAACTGGAGAATACCTGGCAGCGTGTAGTGCGTACGCTGTGGGTGATTCATAAGTCTGCAGTCACACAAAATGACTGCAGACTTATCGGTTTTGACCAGACATCCACTTTAAGGAGTACCTACCACCAATATGTGGATGCCTTTTTTATTGAAGAAAACAGTGGGCAGCACAGACTGATGATTTTTCTAAATAGCAATTATTATCAAAAAATTGTTAAATGTTTCCAATTTCCCCTGAAATTAGCATACTTTCTTGAAAAAGTCAAGTGCAAACGCCAAACATCCATGTTGTGGGATCATGGCATGCAAATCAGGATTCACTATCCTTTGTGGCCTCCTCAATGTGAAAGAGGGAGAACTCATGCTGTGAAATAAATCAGTGATGCCTAATCCTTCACTAAAGGGTATGCCACACTAAACAACATCGCTAACGGGATTGCTAAAAAACGTCACTATTTAGCGATCCTGTTAGCGATGTTGTTGTGTGCGGCATCTACCAGCGACGTGGCCCCTGCTGAGATCCTGCTGTGATCTCGCTCGTCGCTGACATCGTTCCGGACCCTATTTTATCGTTGGCGCCCCCGCTGGTAAGTATAATCGCTGAGTGTGGCACCTTTTCTTAGCGATTTAGCGGTACTTTTGTACCGCTAAAGTCGTTAAGGAGATCGCTAACCGCGATAGCATCCTTAACGACATCGCTAAGTTAAGCCGCTATCAGCGATATAGAAACAATCCCGCTAGCGATCGCATTAGTATGCGTCGTTATCGTGATCGCTAGCGGGATTGTTTAGTGTGGCAGTACCATAAGCAGTTGCTGATCGATAATGTCTTTATTGTGGTTACAACAATGCTTGTTTAGTTCAAAGCTTGAGATCTCATGCTTTCACAGTGATGGAAGGCCAAAGAGAGTGGACGTGCATGTCAGAATCCCACAATGTAGTCTGTCCGTGTGGTATTAGGGGCACTTAGAGTGGTATTCTCAAGTTGTCAATTGAGCTCACAGCTCTGCAGTCTCCTTATTTCCTCGTTGCTTGGGGGATGGGCAGTCCACATTGAGTGACAGTTCTGGTCAGGAGCTCTGTATTACTACAACATATTAATGGCCTCTCAGTGTTCTGAGTCTACACTGTTATCACTATGGTTACTATATCACTACATTTACATATAGAGATAACAGTTTGAACAAGCACATGGCTCAGAAAAGTGAGAGCTTAGGAGAATTGCTCTGGAAACTGCCCATGCAGGGTGCAAGGAGATGGTGATAATGTAAGGGACGGCCTGGACTGTAGTCATGGCCACGGACATCAGGATATTGGCGTCCTGACCGTCCCCTACATAAACACAAAGTCCATTGCTGTGTGTACCTGCATCTCGGAGTTCAGGTCCCTCTGGGCACTTCTCAGTCAACAAAGAATCTCCCTCACGGTGACCACCATCAAACCAAACACACTCCATTGCAACTGGAACGATTTCATTACTACAAACTTTACAGAGCATATACACAGTTGTTACATTTCTGGTTACACATTCTTCTGTACGGGATTCCTCAGCTTTCCCTGCACTACTGCCGCTTCCTTTCAGTACGCACTTGGACCATCTTAGACTGCTTCTCAGCTTCCTCCCAGCTGAATCTCGCCACAATGACAATTCCCTCTGCCTGCTTCACCCCAGGGTAGAGATCATCAGTCACTAAGTAAGGCTGCCTCTGACAAAGCATCCGACCCGCCCGCACTGTTTCATGCGCAGCTTCAGTGCTCCTTTCACTCTTCACATCTGAGTGTTCCTTGGTCTGTCCGACTTCAGACCTCCGGGCGTCCGCCCAGACCAGCATCTGCCACAACTTCCGCATACTTCTGTCTCACTATCTTTATGTTCCTCAACTGTGGGCACCTGGGACTATCACTTAGCAAAACGTTGCTGGGCTGTCGGGACATCCTGGGCCTAGAGCCCGTGTGGATACTAAGGGGCCAGGTCCCGTCTGACTCAACTTCCCTATCACTCATAGCTTAACACCCCGCAGCCCCTCCTATGTTAACTTCTTGTTGCCCGACTAAAACCTACATTAACACAGCTCACTAGTATGCCCCCATCTAGTGGCCCCCGACTAGAATTACACTTACCCAAACCCCACTAACACTAAAGTACTAAGAACTTTCCCTAGTCGCTAAACATAAAATACAGTTATATTTCAATGTACACAAATGGTAACACAGGAAAGTGTGGCAAAACCATTAACTATGCGGGGTAATACATATTTGACATTTAGCAATACCACCAAATGTTAAGGACAATAAAACAAATATGAGCACATTCGAAACATACTATACATTAACCCCTTCATGACCCAGCCTATTTTGACCTTAAAGACCTTGCCATTTTTTGCAATTCTGACCAGTGTCCCTTTATGAGGTAATAACTCAGGAACGCTTCAACGGATCCTAGCGATTCTGAGATTGTTTTTTCGTGACATATTGGGCTTCATGTTAGTGGTAAATTTAGGTCGATAATTTTTGCGTTTATTTGTGAAAAAAATGGAAATTTTGCAGGAATCAATGGTGGCGCCATGTCGCGTATGGAGACCCCCTGATGTGCCTAAATAGTGGAAACCCCTCAATTCTAACTCCAACCCTAACCCCTACACACCCCTAACCCTAATACAAACCCTAACCATAACCCTAACCCCAACACACCCCTAACCCTAATCCCAACTCTAACTATAAACCTAACCACAAGCCTAACCCTAATCCCAACCCTAACCCCAAAACACCCCTAACACTTATCCTAACTCTAAACCTAACCACAAACCTAACCCTAATTCCAACCCTAACCCAAATTCCAACCCTAACCCAAATTCCAACCTAACCATCTACCGTAACCCAAATTCTAACCCTAACCCTAAGGCTGGGTTCATATTGCGTTTTACCAGCCCGTTCAACACGTAGCGTTGACCGGCTGGTAATGGTATAGCATAAAGCGATCGCTTTATGCTATACCCGCTAGCGCAGATGAATCATCAGATGATTCATCTGCGCTAGCGGTGACGGAGCCAAGACGCTGCAGCCCGTGTCCGAGACTCCGTCACTGAATGACAGCACGTCGCGAACGCATGCCGCTTTACGGCATGCGTTGCGATGCGCACACAAATGGGGTGAATGGCAGCGTTAACAGACTGCGTTACACCGCGTTATACAGCGGTGAAACGCAGTCCATCTAACGGACTGCCATAATGCGATATGAACCCAGCCTAACCCTGAGGCCCCGTGCACACGTTGCGGATTCACTTGTGGATTTTTCTAAAATCCGCAGGTAAAATGATCTGCCTTTTACCTGCGAATTTAGCGCGGATTTGCTGCGGTTTTTCCCTGCGGTTTTACAACTATAATGGAATAGGTGTAAAACCGCTGCGGAATCCGCAGAAAGAATTGACATGCTGCGGATTTAAAACCGCAGCAAATCCGCGCTGAAAAATCCACAGCATGTGCACAGCGTTTTTTTTTTACCATTTATTTGCATTGTACTGTACATGGTTTCTGGATCTGCTGTGGATCCGAAGCAAAATCAGCTGCGGATCAGCAGCGAAATCAGCTGCGGATCAGCAGCGAAATGCGCTGCAGATCAGCAGCGAAATCCGCTGCGGATCAGCAGCGAAATCCGCTGCGTATCAGCAGCGAAATCCGCTGCGGATCAGCAGCGAAATCCGCTGCGGATCAGCAGCGAAATCCGCTGCGGATCAGCAGCGAAATCCGCTGCGGATCAGCAGCGAAATCAGCTGCGGATCAACAGTGAAATCCGCTGCGGATCAGCAGCGAAATCCGCTGCAGATACGCAGCGAAATCCGCTGCGGATCAGCAGCGAAATCCGCTGCAGATACGCAGCGAAATCCGCTGCGGATACGCAGCGAAATCCGCTGCGGATCAGCAGCGAAATCAGCTGCGGATCAGCAGCGAAATCAGCTGCGGATCAGCAGCGAAATCCGCTGCGGATCAGCAGCGAAATCCGCTGCGGATCAGCAGCAAAATCTGCTGCGGATCAGCAGCGATATCCGCTGCGGATCAGCAGCGAAATCAGCAGCAAAATCAGCTGCGGATCAGCAGCGAAATCAGCAACGTGTGGACAGGGCCTAAAAGGAAAAAAAATAAATTCTTTATTTTATTTTTTGTCCCTACCTATGACAGGGGGGGGTTCATTTACTTTTATTTTGATCACTGTGAGAGTTTATCACAGTGATCAAAATAAATTGTACTTTGAAAGGCGCACTGCGCATGCGCCCGCCATTTTCCAAGATGGCGGCGCCCATGAAGAGTCCCGGGCGGACGCCGGGATGGATCAAGAGGCCGCAGAAGACCGGAGGAGGTGAGGACAGGCGTGGGGGGGTGATCGGAGGGCGGGGGGGAGCGGAGCACACCGGAGGGGACAGGATCGGAGCGGCCAGCAGATGATAGTAACGGCGGTGACCGTTCGCCGCCATGAATCGGCGGCAGCGGCCGATCACCACCGTTACTCGGTGTGGGGAGGATGGGAACACAGTGTTCAGCCATGGCCGATGCTAGATGCTATTGCAGCATCGGCCATGGCTGGATTGTAATATTTCACCACTTTTTAGTGGTGAAATATTACTAATCGCTCTGATTGGCTGTTTCACTTTTAACAGCCAATCAGAGCGATCGTAACCACGTGGGGGTTAAGCCACCCCCACTGTGGTGATGCGCAAGGGGTCCTGTGCCTGTGGGTCGGATGACCTTTCAGTGATTCCGGTCACCCGACCCGCAGGAACATGATTTATAGCATGACGCCTACGTTGGCGTCATGGGTCGGGATGGCACAGGTTTTCATGACGCCAACGTAGGCGTCATGGGTCGGGAAGGGGTTAAGGAACATTGGGAGCAAACCAAGGGGGTAATCCTATTTCCTCCTTACAATTCTACAAGATTGATAAGTGCAAAGGTCAGTAGCTGAGAGGAGGAATGGGGGGAGATAACTGCTGTATAGAAATCTAGGGGCTGGAGAGAACTATAGTGGTAACAGTGTAGGCTCCAGATCAAACCACTGATAGTTGAATATGTTAAGTCATAACATAACTTGTTCTGAGCTTTGTAGTGCTATTAATATTACAGTTCTGATACTCACCAGTACCGTCACTCATGAATGAGGAGTGCCAACCCCATAAGGAAGCAGGAAGTAAGGAGACTGCAGAGTTGTGGGCTACTCAAGAGACAAATTGAGATTAACCCTTGAAATAAAAAGGGCAGTCACATACTAGTGATTAGTACTTTTTAAGCAACAAGACATTCCAGGTAATTGATAGAGAATGTTGAGAAGAATGACTCCTTTGGATATAGGGTACTATGTAACCTACTACTGCACATTTATGTAATCCCAACCTGTGTATCTATATAATAATATACTGGGTAGTTTGTTAAATGTCCTATGTGTAGTTCAATTCATAACCTCATGCACAGGAATCTCCTGCATACAAATCTCTGACCACTCATTTATAATAGTATGCTTGCGGAGATCTTGATGCAAATAAAAAAATGTTAATTAATGAATCCTGGTGAACCCCTTTATTTGAACAATATTAAAAATATGGACAGTATGAAAGGTAAGATGAGTCAAAAGAAACTTGGTTGGCAGTTTGCAGAATTTCCAAAAATAGCAAAAAAGTGACTACAACCATCATATCTCTTTTGCAGCTTTCACTTTTAGTTATGGAAAGCCTTTCCTGTGCACCCTCTAATCCTCTATTTGTTCTGCCACTTTCATTTCCCTTTTCTGCATATCTTTCCAGTGTGTGTGTATGTATATATATACTGTATATATAAATATATATATATATATATATATATATACACTGCTCAAAAAAATAAAGGGAACACTCAAATAACACATCCTAGATGTGAATGAATGAAATATTCTCATTGAATACTTTGTTCTGTACAAAGTTGAATGTGCTGTCAACAAAATCACACAAAAATGATCAATGGAAATCAAATTTATTAACCAATGGAGGCCTGGATTTGGAGTTACCAACACAATTAAAGGGGAATGTAATGTCCTTAAAACAAGTCAAAATGATGCTCAGGAGTGTGTGTGGCCTCCATGTGCCTGTATGACCTCCCTGTGCCTGTATGACCTCCTACAACACCTGGGCATGCTCCTGATGAGACGGCGGATGGTCTCCTGAGGGATCTCCTCCCAGACCTGGACTAAAGCATCCACCAACTCCTGGACAGTCTGTGGTGCAACGTGACATTGGTGGATGGAGCGAGACATGATGTCCTAGATGTGCTCAATCGGATTTAGGACTGGGGAACAGGCAGGCCAGTCCATAGCTTCAATGCCTTCATCTTGCAGGAACTTCTGACACACTCCAGCCACATGAGGTCTGGCACTGTCTTGCCTTAGGAGGACCCCAGGGCTCACAAGGGGTCTGAGCATCTCATTTCGGTACCTAATGGCAGTCAGGCTACCTCTGGCGAGCACATGGAGGGCTGTGCGGCCCTCCAAAGAAATGCAAACCACACCAGCATCTGGTCTCACAAGGGGTCTGATGATTTCATCTCGGTACCTAATGGCAGTCAGGCTACCTCTGGCGAGCACATGAAGGGCTGTGCGTCCCTCCAAAGAAATGCCACCCCACACCATTAATGACCCACTGCCAAACCGGTCATGCTGAAGGATATTGCAGGCAGCAGATCGCTCTCCATTGCATCTCCAGACTCTGTCACGTCTGTCACATGAGCTCAGTGTGAACCTGCTTTCATCTGTGAAGAGCACAGGGCGCCAATGGCGAATGTGCCAATCCTGGTGTTCTGTGGCAAATGCCAAGCGCCCTGCACGGTGTTGGGCTATGAGCACAACCCCCATCTGTGGACGTCGGGCACTCATACCATCTTATGGAGTCGGTTTTACGTTGTGCTGACACGATTTGGTGACCTATCCTTGGATGTGATCTGGGCATGTGTATGCATTGCTATGCTGAGGTATTGCAGCTGCTGGACGTGGCCTCCTAGTCCCATCACATCGGAGTATTAGTCCTTGCTGACTGGTGAGGCTCTGGTCCCACTCACACTAATGGTCTGTATCTGCCAATCCTGTGATGGTCTGATGAGTCCTAGCCCTACACCTGAGCATGTGTAGATCGTCACATCATGCTACCAGTGGAACAAGCCTTATGACATAACACACAGAAGCATTGTACTGATGGTCTGGTCCACTCTTTATGAGTGTGTCTGATTTCCACACTGTTATTGGTGGTTGATTGCATCAGTGTTGTACTATGACAGTTTGATTCACAGAGTTTGATTTACTGGAATATTCTGCTGTTAAGTGTTCTCTTTTTTTTTTGAGCAATGTATATATATATACTATATATATATAGTGTATATATATATACAATACACACACAAATATATATATAAATATATGTACACATACCGTATGTAAACATCTGCTTATTATTTGAAATACACTTGATTACTTTTGGCTATACAAGTATATTAAAATGATTTTGTGGATGAGCAATTATGTTAAAAAGGGGCTTTTCGAATATTTTAGTGTTCTGCCTCCTTCTTCCAATGACTCATTTATAGAGATGATCTCTGACTCATGTCCTGTATTCAAAACAGTGTTGCTCTTAAATTACATCAGGTCCTCCTAAGATTCACTAATTTATTTAAGGAAAAAATGTATATTCTGTAACATAACATTCATCAATCTGCAGTGAGCTGTTTTCTAAACTGTGCTCTAAGTACTGATCATAGCAGACTTTGACCAGACCACAGGGCAAAAGAGGATCAGATTCATTTGAAAGATTTTTCCAACAGCCGCTGACTGTGACTCCATTGCAGAAAAACAAGGCTCTGTGGGATGCTTAAAAAAACTTAGTCTGTGCAGCCAAAAATGCCTCTGTGGGAAGTTTCAGTGATATACACAGCTCTGGCATATAGAGAAAAACAGCATAACCAAAACACATTGTATAACAGGGTAGAGAAAAGTGGTTGAATGGCCAGTGTGAAAATCTCTGTTAGTGGCATGACAAGTTCTAAAATATTAATAAGGGCAGTGTTAGAATGAAGTGAGTAAAAGATGCTTTGATAAAAGTCGTGAAAAGTAGTGAAAATGATCAGAATTCAAGAGCGGTACCTTTTTATAGCTGAAATAGAGCTTTTTGTTTTTTGCAGGACAGCTTGAAAATTTTCGCCCCTTCACGACATCAGCCATACAAGTAGAGAGCCGTGAGAGGTGCAATCCATCAAACCACCGTACATGTTCGGTATAACGATCGCACAAGCTCAATCCCATCAGCACGATCATTAGAGGGAGAGAGGTTGCTCATTCTCTGCTCTGATCAGTACAAAGCGATTGTGATCACACTGTGCTTATGGTCTCCATGGTGACCCTGGGCCGAAAGATGGCCATAAGGTGACCCAGGTCTGTAAATTACTGCTGATATCAGGAGCTGACGCGTGCTCTATGTGCAATGCACTGGTTTAATAGCCTGTAATGCTTTTCATCACTGATCAGAGCAGGGAAATTTGATGTTGGACAACATAAAAAGGTGAAAAAAAAGTTTTAAAAAATTGTAAAATATTTAAAAAAAAAGAACAAAAAAAGAGAAAAGATATTATACCCAATAAATGCATATATTTTGGTAAAAATAAACAAATGAATTACACGTATTTGGTATCGCCACATCCACAATGACCCAACCAATAAAACTGTCACACTAGTTAGCCTCTTCAGTGAACACTGTAAAAAAATGTAAATAAAAAACATAGGAAAAAACTATTCTTTTTCACCACACCGCCAAAAAAAGTGGAATAAAATGCGATCAAAACAAAAGCTACAATACAGCTCCATCAGTGGAAGAATAAAAAAGCTATAGCTCTCAGAATATAACTAAGGAAAACAATTATTTTTTCATAAAATAGTTTTTATTGCTTAACCCCTCCCCAAAATGCGCCGCACATATACTGCTCTGTGAGAGGTGTGTTCCTGCAAACAACAGTATATGTACGGCTCCACGATAGCGCGGCCTCACACTGAGTGTATGACAGCTGACATCCGGCAACAACGCCCACGATCAGTGCTAGTACCGATTGCGGGCATTTAACCCCTCTGATGAAGCTGTCAGTAGCGACAGCGGCATAGAGGTCATAGCGCAGGGAGGGGGTTCCCTGCGCGATTCCATCAGTACAATGCAATGTGATCACGTTGTCCTGATGGTCTCCATGGAGAACCCCGGCACCAAGATGGCCGCGGAATCCTTCCAGGACCTGCAGGGAAGGTGGCTTGTGAGCACCTGCTGAGAGTCTACTTCCCTGCCTGTCAGATCCTGATCTGATACTCTGCAGTGCAGAGTGTCAGATCAGCGATCTGATGTGAAATAGTAATGTCCGATACTGGGACAATGTAAAAAATGTAAAAAAAATTTTTTAAAAAACCCACAATCCTCACCACTCCTCATGCCCACGCTGCTCCCACCTCCTGTCTCAGCGGCTGCACTGCCCGACACACAGTGGGCGCGTGATGATATGACGTCATCGCGCACCCACAGTGTCAGAGGCAGAGGGGAATGATGGGAGAGGGAGCGTCAGCTGACTCTCCTCCATCATTGCTTTGAACTGTACCAGCAGATGCCGGTATAATTCAATACGGTGGCGGCAGGGGGAGTCGGCGCTGGCGGCAGGTGGGCCCCCATCTCACAGGGGCCCCATAGCGGCTGTGTGATTTGCCGCTAGCTGGGGTCCCCTGGGTGAGCGGGGGCCCTAGGCAGCTGACTGGTCTGCCTGCCCCTAACGCCGGTCCTGCACATGGCAAAAAGTGGGCGTTAGCCACAAACCAATATCAAATAAAAAAGCCAAGAAGCCAGCGCTGCTTGTGGTTAGTGCGCAATACATAAAGTGCATATGCACATATTGATTTCTAACTGTACTTTAAACTGAGACATTTAGCAAATAATTGATCAATTCTTTGAGCCACCCCGCCACGTCACGGCATTCTCAGATGGGGCAGTCCTACTCTATGTTTTTTATATACTCTGTGCCATTAAGGCCTCCTAAATGTATTAAAAGCAAAACTATATTAACTGCAAACGTACCTGAAGCATTTCTGAAACACTCCCATGGCGCCAATATGGCAAGCCCAGATAAAGGCCGACCAGGTCCGGACAAGACATCCGGACATTTCAGATCTGACCTCCACACTGCCAAACCAGCAACTATGGATGAAGGGTGAAACAGGCCCAGATACAGATGCATAATAAAGTGGAGCCTATGGGGGAGGGCTGCTGTAAGTGTGTACAACAGCCTAAATCAATCACGATAAAGACAGATAAAATGGCATGCATAACCAAGCGCATGGCAAAAAGTGGGGGTCAGCCACAAACCAATATCAAATAAAAAAGCCAAGAAGCCAGCGCTGCCTATGGTTAGTACGCAATACATAAAGTGCATATGCACGTATTGGTTTCTAACTGTAATATAAACTGCTGTGCGCGTTTGCTTATGCACGCCATTTTATCTGTCTTTATCGTGATTGATCTAGGCTGCTGTACACACTTACAGAAGCCCTCCCCTCCCCCATAGGCTCCACTTGATTATGTATCTGTGTCTTGGCCTGTTTCACCCTTCATCCATGGTTGCTGGTTTGGCAGTGTGGAGTTCAGATCTGAAATGTCCGGATGTCTTGTCCAGACCTGGTCGGCCTTTTTCTGCGCTTGCCCTTCTGGCGCCTTGGGAGTGTTTCAGAAATGCTTCAGGTACGTTTGCATGTAATATAGTCTTGCTTTTAATATATTTAGGGGGGCGTAATGGCACAGTATATATAATATATATACAATATGTGCATATGCACTTTATGTATTGCGTACTAAACTAATATAATTGCACTATGTAAGTAAAATAATAAATACCACATATACACACACATACATGTAATGCCAGATATACACACACCCACTATGTGAGTGGTGCGTTTACATCAAAGAATTGGTCAGCCACTAGTGTTGAGCGATACGATACCGCAAGTATCGGGTATCGGCCGATATTAGCTCTATCGGCCTTTCGATACTTAGTTCCGATATTTTCGTCTTATCGGATACCGGAATCGGGATTGTCACTGTCACTGTCAGTGTCCGTCGGTCGGGTCTGTCAGGAGTCAGCGGCACTTACCTGGCAGAAGATCTCCGGCGGTCACGGGCTGGACTGCTTCATGGCCGCCATCATCTTTCCCCGGCGGTCACATGCAGTTTCTCGCGATAACTGCAGTGACTGCTGGGTAATCCCGGCCGTAAAGCAGTCAGTCCGATGACGTCACCGCCGGGGCAGGTAATCAGCTGTGCTGCGTTGCGATGACAGGCTCTGCCTGTCATTGCGATGTAGCAGAGCTGGATCGTCGTGGGACTGTCGTTACTATGGACTGCGTCGGACAGGTGGTATACTGTTGGTTTGTTTTTTTTCTTTTTTTTACAGGAGATCGATGGCGTCGCAGGAATGAGTGTATAATAAAATTAATGAAAACTGTGTTGTCTCTTTTATTTCATTAAAAGACTTTTTTCTTGCTTTGTCTTTTTTTTATACATTTAATAACTTTGGGATTAATAATGGATCGGTGTCTTATTGACACCTCTCCATTATTAACCGGGCTTATTGTCACCGTGCAATCAACGGTGACATTAACCCCTTATTACCCCACTTGCCACCGCTACAGGGCAGTGGGAAGAGCCGGGTAAAGTGCCACAATTGGCACATCTTTTGATGCGCCAAATGTGGGGCTACTGTAGCCTGGTATTATCAGGCTGTTGAGGGCCAAAATCCATGGGCCTTGACAGTCTTTTAATACCAGGCCGCAGCAGTCTGCATTTTACTTGGCTGGTTAACAAAAATAGGGGGACCCCTACGCCGTTTTTTTTTCGAGGGGATCCCCTATTTTTGTTAACCAGCCAAGCTAAGCAGACTGCTGTGGCCTGGTATTATCAGGCTTGCAAGGTCCATGGATATTGGCTCCTTAACAGCCTGAAAATCCAGGCCTCAGCGGTCTGGCTTCATCTGGCTGGTTAACAAAAATAGGGGGGACCCCACGCCATTTTTTATTCGAAGGGAACCCCTATTTTTGTTAATCAGTTCCCTCTGACGTCACTGATTGTGTCCCTGGCTGACCTGAAGTGAAAGTGGAAAGCAATCAATTAAGCTTTCCACTTCCTCTCCTGTCAGCCAGGAGAGGAACTCATTCATTTGGGGGTTTACTGTGAGGCTGCAGCATTAGCTGCGGTCCCTGCAGTAAACATTAACCCTTTCTGAAGGATTACACCGTGGGACCTGACTGTGCATGGGATAGGTAAGAATAATTTTGCTTTTTTATTTTATTTTTATTACAGGAAATGGTTTTTGCAGTCAAATAAAAGATGGTCAAAAACATGTGTCTTTATTTCATTAAAATGATTTTTAATTAAAGTGTGTGTGTTTTATTTTTATTTCATGCAATAGGATTAATAATTGATAGTTGTCTAATTGACAGCTCTCAATTATTAACCTGGCTTAAGGTCACCTTTCAATTGCAATGCGGCTTTAACCCCATATTAACCCATTCGCCACCGCTACAGGGCAATGGGAATAGACGGGCAAAGTGCCAGAAAGGGCGAATCTAATTATAGATTTGTCTTTTCTGGGGTGTCTGGGGGCAGATGTTAGTAGCCAGGGGGGCCAAAAATAATGGTCCCTCTCTGGGCTATTATTATCTGCCCCCATTCGCTGGCTTTGTCTGTCTGGTTGCGAAAATAGGGCGGGAGCCCACGCATTTTTTTTAAACAATTTTACACCTCATATATATATATATATATACATGTCATTGAATTTGTGACACATATATATATATTTATATTTATAGTTCATACACTTCTACATAGTATAATAGCTGATTCAATTGACGGCTTTTGTGAAAATGCAGAACCCGACATGAAATGACACTTGGTGTACATAGGGTTAACCATGTCTTTTCATGTCCTTTGCTATCTGATTTGCACAAACAATTACATCAGTCTATGTGTGCAAAATTTCACACCTGTAGGGGTTAATTAAAGGTGTAAATTCGTAGCAAAAAAGTCCGTTTTTTTTACAACGAATTTACACCTTTAATTATCCCCTACAGGTGTGAAATTTTGCACACATAGACTGATGTAATTGTTTGTGCAAATCAGATTGCAAACGACATGAAAAGACATGGTTAACCCTATGTACACCAAGTGTCATTTCATGTCGGGTGCTTCTGTCTTTTCACAGAAGCCGGCTTTACCCGGCAATTGAATCAGAGGATATTTTACTATGTAGAAGTGTTATAAACTATACATATATGTATATATATATATATATGTCACAATGACATGTATATATATATATATATATGTATTCTATGTGTGTATATTTAGTGTTTACAAGGAAATAAAGGTTTTTTTTAGTTGCGATATTTTGTTCCCATAGACTTACATGGGACTTCCGGTATCGGAATCGGATATCGCCGATATTTAGTGATATCGGCGATACCATTCCGATCCGATATTTTTAGATATCGAGCAGTATCGCTCAACACTATCAGCCACCCAACACTCAGCTCCTGCTGTGCAGATCAACTTCTGTCTGGCCCACATTCTTCTTTGGAGATCATCTATGGTGGTCTGGAGTAAGATTCCGACACCATGACACATCTCACGTTTTTCCCAACCCCAGCTTCACCAATCTTGACAAAGCTGCCTAAAACTGCCCTGAAAATACCGAAGGCGGCAAGCTTCACATTGTGATAAAATTGTGCAACATTTCAAAGCGTTTATGCCAAATTTCTAGTGTAATCAGTTTGACGAATTGGTGCTATAGTCTTTCTTAATACGGACATCTGACCTAGCATGTGGAGCTTTTGCATTTGAGTTAAATTTTTTAATTCCTGCTTTGTAACCACAATTAGCATTTTCTTAAATTGTATTTGCAGTTACATTAGCTAAAATTCACTTAATTATGTCTGTAGCAATGTACCAATGATCAAATTGTTGCAACATCATTGCTTGCAGGCAACTTTCATTTGCATGAGAGATGTTTTTTCTGCCAGCTTCATTCATAATTAAAAGTGTCTGGCTTACAGAATATATAATATAAGACAATTTTCATTATTCCCCTGCATCAATATTAATTATGTTTATTGGAGTCAATGGGTTTTCAGCTGCAATTAGTTGAAGTTATTCATTAGCAATCTGCTGTAGATTTCAGCCACTTTTAATGTACTTAGCAGACAATTAGAATTTAAGGAGTTTGTTAGCTATTTTATATTCTGTCATTTCTGTTTTGTCATAAAAATCAAAATAGAATAGAAAAATACAACTGTTAGGGTCTGCGGAACGCACCAAATATAAGGTGTAGAGAGGTGCGTTCGCAGCCCGGGGTCCACCGTGCAGGCGAAGCCTGCTGCTAGTAAGATGGCGCAAGAAGCGAACTCTGTTATCCCGCAGAGTCGCCAAAATAAACGCCGTATTGCGCTGTGGCAATATGTGCGAACTCTGTTATTCCACAGAGCCGCTAGAAGGAGTGCCGCAGCGCTATATGGCGATGTGTGCGAACTCAGTTAACATCACTGAGTCGCAAAGTAAACACGCTAGGGCGCTGTCTAGCGTTGAAAGCGAACCCTGTTGCGTCACAGAGCCTCTGAGGCAAACTTCTGTGTCCTGTTAGGCACTCAGGTACACAGTTGACTGCTAAGCGAACATGGAAAGTGATCATGCACTAATGTCCTCGCGGGAGTCACCCGCAATCTATGGCGTCTGAACGCCAGGCCCTGAATACGGCAATCAATCTCCTCACCGGTTATGCCGGTAATCTAAGGCATCTAAGACACCGACCCTGACCAGCTAGCATACCAAGCTCCTCACCAATTAGGTCGGTATTGTAATGGCGTATTTCAGCCGCCCTAACCACACACACGCATGACCACACTGGCGCAAAACATATAACGGTTGATACTAGCGCATGGCGGCACGACCATGCCACCCTTTTATAGTAGCAACTACAGGGCCTGCCAGATAAGGACCAATAGGAAACTTCTGCAGAACACAAGTGGTTTGAGGACCTTCCTGGCGGACCAATAGGAGCTACTGCAGTGCCTGAGCATGTGACCCCTGATCTCCAATGAGAGATCTTACTCTGGGCATGCTCAGAAGGGGAAAGCAAGGACTTTGTCCTAAAGACGTCTGCTCACCTCTAACCAGTACTGGCTACAATAGCAGAGCCTGGAGGTGCAGCAGTAATCCTCTGCACAATGCTAGACTGGGCGAGACGCTGGGACCGACGTCTAAGCTGAGCAGAGTCCACTGCGGCCGGAGACGGATGGGAGACCGCAGCAGGGATGGCTCGAGATTCCCCTTGTGCAGAAGAGGGAACTCGACCCCTAACATTACCCCCCCTCCTAGGGCCCCCCTTCTTTGTGCCTCGCTGTGTTCAAAGGCAGCGATGAGCTGCGGAGCATGAACATGGTCGGCGGGCTCCCAGGACCTATCCTCAGGCCCATAACCCCTCCAATCCACCAAATAAAATCTTTTGCCACATTACACCCTACGATGGTGTTCACCTCATGGTCGTCCGTAGACGAACCCGATGTCCCGGCAGATGACTCGGAAAACCGGGACATGAGCACGGGTTTCAGGAGGGATACGTAAAAGGTGTCGGAGATACCAAGGCGTGGTGGAAGAGCCAAACGGTATACCACGGGTTAACCTGCTCGAGGACTTTAAAAGGACCCAGGTAATGGGGTGCCAACTTAGTGGACTCAACTCGCAGCCTGATGTTACTGGCGGAGAGCCACACCAAGTCCCCAGGAGCAAATGTCAGAGCGGGGCGCCGATGTGCGTCGGCAGAGGACCTCATCCTCTCCTTGGACGCCTGAATGGCATCCTGGGTACGGCCCAAATGTCCCGTGCCTCCACAGCCCAGTCTGCCACCCTGGAATCGGCAGAAGACACGGGCATGGGCACTGGAACCTGCGGATGCTGACCGTAGTTTAGGAGGAATGGAGTCTGTCCTGGTGGAGTCAGCCACAGCATTGTTCAGTGCAAACTCAGCCCACGGTAGCAAGGATGCCCAGTCATCCTGCCTGGCTGAGACAAAATGTCGTAGATAGGTGACCAAGGTCTAGTTGGCCCTCTCTACTAACCCATTCGGGATGGTATGCTGAAGAGAGATTTAACTCAATACTGAGTAGACGACAAAGCTCTCTCCAGAACCGAGACGCAAACTGGGGCCCTCGGTCACTGACAATTTTGTCGGCATGCCATGTAGGCGGAAGATGTGCCTAATAAACAACACTGCCAGGACCCGTGCAGAAGGTAACCGTGGTAGCGGCACCAGGTGCACCATTTTGGAAAAATGATCGGTGATTACCCAAATGATGATGCAGCCCCGAGACTTGGGTAAGCCCACCACAAAGTCCATCCTGACCATCTCCCAGGGCCTATCTGCCACCGGCAAAGGGTAAAGTAACCCAGCTGGCCGTTGTCGAGGAGACTTATTCTTGGCGCAGGAGACACACGCCCGAACATAGTCCCCAACGTCACGGACCATATGCGGCCACCAGTATGTCCTCGCCAGCAAGTCAGATGTCCTCTTTGCCCCAAAGTGTCCACCCACCCTGGACGAGTGTGCCCAAGAGAGTACCTCCGTTCGCAAATTGGTAGGCACAGAAGTCTTGCCCGGAGGCACAGACTCTAGCAAAACCGGGGCCACAGTTCTCAGGCTCTCTGTGGGGACAATAAGACGAGGCTCCTCCTCTTCCTCCTCAGAGGACACCACAGAGCGAGAGAGAGCATCGGCATGGATGTTCTTCTCTCCCGAGAGAAAATGTAAGGTGAAATGAAACCGGGAGAAGAACAAGGACCATCTGGCCTGGGGAGAATTAAGCTGCTGGACTGTCTGAAGATACACCAAATTTTTGTGGTCGGTGAAGACTTGGAAGGGAAAGCGGGCCCCCTCCAACAAATGTCTCTACTCAACTTCATGGCAAACAACTCCCTATCCCCGATGGAATAATTCCTCTCCGCTGATGTGAAGGTCTTAGAGAAGAAGAAGCAAGGATGCTTCCGACCTTGAGCATCCTTTTGGAAGAGGACTGCTCCAGCACCAACGGATGAGGCATCCACCTCCAATAAAAATGGCTTATCTACATCGGGGCGATGTAGGATGGGAGCGCTAGCAAAATGAGACTTAATAGAAGTGAAAGCCTTGGAGACCTCTTCCGACCACAATTTGGGATTTACTCCCTTCTTGGTGAGGGCTACCAAGGGAGCTACCAAGGTAGAGAAATGGGGAATGAACTGGAGATAGTAATTAATGAACCCCATAAAGCACTGCACTGCTTTAAGAGAGTGGGGTTCTTGCCAGTCCATCACAGCCTGTAGTTTGGCCGGATCCATAGCCAATCCCTGGGTTGAGATGATATAACCAAGGAAAGGTAAAGACTCCAGCTCAAACATACATTTCTCTAACTTAGCATAAAGGGAATTTGCCCGTAAGAGGTCGAAGACTCTGCAGACATCTCTCCGGTAGGAGTCAATATCTGGAGAGAAGATGAGTATATCATCCAGATAGACTACGACCGAGGTGAAGAGCATATCCCGGAAGATGTCATTGACAAAGTCTTGGAAAACGGCTGGGGCATTACAGAGCCCAAAGGGCATCACCAGATATTCGTAATGCCCATCCCTGGTATTAAAAGCCGTCTTCCATTCATCCCCCTCACGGATGCGAATCAGGTTATAAGCAACGCGCAGATCTAGTTTAGTAAATACCCTTGCTCCCGGAGCCCATCAAAGAGCTCAGAAATCAAGGGCAACGGGTACTTGTTCTTAACGATGATGGCGTTAAGACCCCTGTAATCAATGCACGGACGTAATTCTCCGTTCTTCTTCTGCACGAAGAAGAATCCCGACCCTGCCGGTGACACCGACTTCCTAATGAACCCTCTTGCCAGGTTCTCCTGAATATATTGCGACATGGCCTCTGTCTCAGGAAGAGAGAGGGGATAGACCCTTCCCCGAGGAGGTTCTGCGCCAGGCAAGAGGTCTATAGGACAGTCATAGGGGCGATGAGGCGGAAGAGTCTCCGCAGCCTTCTTGGAGAACACGATATACACAATTCCCTTAATAAAAATTCAAATGAAGGGAAAAAATGAAGAAGAGATCCCATAGATAATAAAATCTAATTTTATTAATAGAAAACCATTAAAATGTTCCATAAAACAGCAGAATAACTGTTGTCATTGGTAAATATCGCCTTATTAGCCTTTCCTTGCATTGTGCATTTTTTGCATGTTTTGTTCTTTCATCGCTAACTATATAGCAATTATCATTATGCTGAATATGGTTTAGATGCATATGTTTTGCATTGGCGCTTATTAAGTGTATCTGCCTTTACACCCTATATTGCTACTCCATTGGGAGCATATTTTTATAGCATGGGGTTTGATGTGTGTATATATAAATACCAGAAACACGTTTAAATGGCAGTTAGTGGTTGCTTAACCCCTTCATTATTATATCATATATGTGATGATAGTTATTTGTGAGGCATTTGGTGATTTGTTATTAACACAGAACGATTTATATTATATTATTGGTACCATCATTGTTTTGCTAGCTACTTAATATGTTATTTGTATTATGGCTCATTGTCCCTTAACAGTTATTCTGCTGTTTTATGGAACATTTTAATGGTTTTCTATTAATAAAATTAGATTTTATTATCTATGGGAACTCGTCTTAATTTTTTCCCTTCATTTGAATTTTTATTAAGGGAATTGTGTATATCATTGACATGAAGTGCCCTATCTGAATTTTTGGACGGGTTTTTGTTGTTTCTTGGAGAACACGTCTGAATATGACCAATAGCACTTGGGAAGAGGAGTAAGATCTGCGGGTAACTCAGTAGTGGTAACCTGAATGCAACTCCTGATACATCTGCCTCTACATGCATCACTCCAACCCAGTATCCTACCCGAAGACCACTCTATATGTGGGGAGTGGAAACGGAGCCAAGGAATACCTAGTAGGATCTCGTCTATTCCCTCGGGAAGGACGAGTAGGGAAATAAGCTCCTGATGGGAAGGGGATACAAACAATGCAAGAGGAACAGTCTGGTGTGTAATTTGTGAGGGCAATGTCGACCCATTCACTACCCGGACAGTCACTGATTTGTCAAGCACCACCAGAGGTATTGCGTGACGGCGAGCAAAATTAGAGGACATGAAGTTCCCCTCTGCTCCTGAGTCCACGCAAAGGTCGACTGTGAGAGTGGAAGTGCCTACAGTGATTGTCCCTTTAAGTGTCATCTTGGAGGAAAATGCTGCTGTCTCTAGTGAACCTCCTCCCAGGGTCACTAGACGCGATCGCCTCTGCGATCGCTGTGGACATCTGTTAGTATAGGGTCCTGCCTGTTGGCAAAAATTACAGACCACCGTTGCTCGAGCGGTCCGGGACTTAGGTCCCGCTCGAGAAACCTCCATAGCTTCGGAGGAATCGGTCGCCTGAACGGAAGATTCCAGAGGTTTGGCGAAGGTGGGAGCCAACCGAAACCTCTGCCTGCACTGGGTCCGCTCTAACCTCCGCTCATTAAAACGGAGATCAATGCGGGTGGATAAGGAAATGAACTCCTCCAGTGTGGCGGGAATCTCCCTGGTGGCCAAGGCATCCTTCACATGATCCGCCAGTCCTCTCTAGTACACCGGAATGAGGACTTTATCCGGCCACTCTAGCTCAGAGACCAGAGTCCGAAATTGGACGGTAAACTGGCTGACCATGGATGAACCCTGTGATATTGCCAGCAGTTGGAGCGCCGTATCGTGGGTGACACGAGGTCCTAAGAAGACCTGTCTCAGAGCCTCCAGGAAGAGAGAAGCACTTTGTACCACACGATCGTCGCGCTCCCACAGTGGCGTTGCCCACTCCAACGCCCTGCCCGACAGGAGGGATAAGACAAAACCCACCTTCGCCCGTTCCGTGGGAAAACGTGCAGCCAGAAGCTCAAGATGAATGGAGCACTGACTCACAAATCCCCGACATTGCTTGCTGTCACCAGCAAACTTGTCTGGAAGCGGGAGACGGGATAAAGTCGGAGCAGGGGTGGCAGAGGACAAACTGGCTGCAGCCACGCTAGCAGCCTGAACAGCGACAGCGGTAACATCCACAGCTGAGGTTGTGCGCTCTAGAGCCGCCAACCTACCCTCCAGCTGCTGGATGTACTGCTGTAGACGCTGGTCGTCCGCCATTTTACTAGCCAGACCCAGGTGCTAGTATTATGTTAGGGTTTGCGGAACGCACCAAGTATAAGGTGTAGAGAGGTGCGGGGTCCACCGTGCAGGCAGAGCCTGCTGCTAGTAAGATGGCGCAAGAAGCGAACTCTGTTATCCCGCAGTCGCCAAAATAAACGCCGTAACGCGCTGTGGCAATTGTGCGAATTGTTTTTCCCAGGCCCCTAGAAGGTGCCGCAGCGCTTTTGGCGTGTGTCGAATCATTTTAAAACCCCGGTCCAAAAAAAAACCGGGCCTGTCTAGCGTTGAAAG
>JARQOD010000002.1:532508635-532549626 GCA_033576555.1 Oophaga sylvatica | reverse complement strand
TTTTTAAGGGGCCGCTTTAGCTCATGTTCAGGTACAGACAATTAAAAAGGCGACTTTGGGGAATTTACTACCCGGCACTAAATTAATAGCGAGTATAGTCTAGGGGGAAAGGCAAGGGGTTTTACTTTCGTAAACAATCAAAAAAAATCAATAAAAAAGTCGGAACACCCTGGCCTGGGGGGGGGAAGAAAAAAAGGAGTGTTGGTTTAAAACCATTGGCAGCCCAACTGGTTACAGCACGATTTCCAATCCAAAACGGTTATGGACTGAAACCAAGGAAAACCCGCCGTAATGTCATGGATTATACAGAACCAAAAATTTGCAGCACCCCTGGTGTCAGTTAACCTCATTATCACCTGGTAAAAAACGGGGGTTTATTCTCAGCCAAAGGGGGTAGAATCGATCCCCAGTGGGGAATAGATTTGTAGGGGTTTAGGAAATCCAAAACGTTTAGCAAAATCATAACCCTCGGTTTAAATAGCTGCCCCAGAATCAACAAAAGCCCTGAGCAGAAATGAGGACAGAGAGCTATAAGTGCAGTTAAAAAAAAACTTAGTCTGAACATACCCAAGACAATGAGCTTTGCAAAAGTCCCCCCGCTTGGGCAGATGAAATAGTTGAGGGGGCATCACCCAGTAGAAACAAACCCATTGCGCTTTTGAAATCTGACGCTGTGCCCAGACCCACTCTACACACTGCATGGGTTCGAAAATGGTTACAAGGAACACCATTCCAGCATATTCTCGCTCAAAAACGTTTTGTCAATTTGAATCGCTAATGAATAGAATCTTTTAGACCCGGGGGACGGGGAAAACCCCCCATAACATCCTTTTAAATTTTTGCAGCCTTTCGGAAAAAAGGGTGCCAAAAAAATGTCATTTCCTTTTTGGGCAGGGCTGCCCACCTACGGAATCTCTGACAGTTTAACTAGCTCATAAAACCCCCGATTTAATGCCCCAAAAGGGTTTCTCACCTTGATCAGTGCATTGGGTCATCTTTCAATAACCCCAAGGCCAAAAAATGCTCAAATCACTCAAAAAAAGGTCCCCCGTACAGGGAAAAGCCCAATCCTGAGGATGCCCGCACAGGAGAGGATGATAATTTGGAACCTGCTGGCTGCGTTCCCTGAGGACTTAGATTTTAAGGCAAAAAAACAATTTACAATTATTTTTGAAATTCTGAAACTTGGCTCGATCCCCTAAAAAACAAATCTGGCATGGGAATTCCTAGGTTCCACAACAGGCAACCCGCAAGATGATAGCAATTACTCCGAACCTCAGTGGCAAGCTGATCCACACGGCCAGGACATTGTGCAAACTCCATTGAGAGAAAAAATCCTCCCAGCACCCAGAGATACAGAGGGAAAAAAAAAAAATGCAACAAACAGAAAAATATCTCTGACAAACTCTGAACAATATTTTTTCCCTTCTGTGAGTACCATACAATTTTCAATTTTTAGGCGGTGATACTGTTATGTTTCGGTAGCTGAGGAGTGCAGGTAAAAAGGCAATACACCAGAGCAGTTGGAAATCTATGGTTGCAGTACCCTGACTAACCACCACAACTAGAGGCAGCCGTGGAGCGTTCCTACGTTGGTCCTAGACGCCTCGTCACAGCCTGAGAACTAACTACACCTAAAGATAGATATAGGAAAGCTATCTGCCCGGAGCAGACCCCCAAAGAACATAGAAGCCCCCAAACATGTATGGCGGTTAGACAAGATGAAATACTGACACAGAAAGAAAATTGTACGAGCAAACGCTGGGGCCCAAACTAACTAAATAGAAAGGATAGGAAGGGTACTTACTGCAATCCCAAAACCTGAAAAGCACCAACTCTACTAATTTCAAAAACACCTGAGATCACACGACCTCTTCCCTAAATTAGTTCTTGGTGTAACAAATCAAAACAGCAGCACTGAAAAAAACTGGAAAAAGCAAAAAGTACAAACACAGTGGCTGAACAAAACTGAGAGGGCAGAAGCCCCGGAGGGGACCTGAAGGCCCCCACAGAAGTGCAGGACAAAATGCAAAAAATATAGCACAAAACAAAGAAGAAAATGTATTATCTGTTAGCAGGAGATGCAGACACGACACAGCAAGGCTACAAGGGAAACTGGAATAAAGGATTCAGACCAGAACAATTGATCACCGGCAACCCTGATGGGAAGGTGACTCCTTATATAAGACCAGTCAGTAACACCTGATTCCCAGTCCTCACAATCTTCACTGGACAGACTAGCACGCTTGTAACCACCAGAGGGAGCCTCTGCTCAGAACTCATCTCAAACCCATTCACACACATCACCATAGTAGAAAATAACCATTGCGTTTTCGAAATCATGACGTGTGCCCGGAAGCCACTCTATCACACTGATGGGTTTTAGAAGCTGGTTCACAAGTCAACACATTCCCATACCTCTACGCTCACGCAAATCGTCTGTCAATTTGAATCGCCAATGACATAGAATCATTGAGACCAGAGGGAAACAGGGAACCCACCATAACATCTTTTACATTCTTGACAGACCCTTCCGAAAAAGAGCTGCCAAAGCATCATCATTCTATTTGGTCAGAACTGCCCACTTCGGAATTTCTGACAGTACATTCAGGTCCTCAAGCCATGATTTAAAAGCCAACATGGTTTTTTTCAGCTTGATCAGTGACTTAGGTTCATCGTACAATAAACCCCAGAGCCAGAAAAAATGCATCAAACATTACTCAAAACAGGGTCCCAGGTGTCGGAAAAAAGGGCCAATCTGAGGATCGCCGCGCAGGAGAGAGATGACATTTGAACCTGCTGTGCTGCGTTCCCTGAGGACTTAGGTTTTAAGGGAAAAAACAACTTACAGTTATTTTTGAAATTCAGAAATTTAGCTCGATCCCCCCAAAACAAATCTGGCATGGGGATCCTAGGTTCCAACCGGCAAACCCTGCAAGATAGGTAGCAATACTCCGAACTTCAGTTGCCAAGCTGATCCACATGCCAGACAACTGTGCAAACTCCATTGAGAGAAAAAAAAATCCCTCAGCACCCAGAGAAAAAGAGGGAAAAAAAATGCAGAAAAAAAAAAATCTCTGACAAACTTGACAATTTTTTTTTTCACACTATTTTTCCCTTCTGTGAGTACCATTAATTTTAAGTTATGGCCGGTGATACTGTTATGTTTTGGTAGCTGAGGGAGGAGGCAAAAATGGCAATACACCAGGAGGTTGGAATTTACTGGATTGCAGTACCTGACTAACCACCACAACTAAAGGCAGCCGTGGAGCATTCCTAGTTGGTCCTAGAGCCTCGTCACAGTGAGAGGCTAACTACACCTAAAGATAGGATAGAGGAAAGCTATCTGCCCCGGAGCAGATCCCCAAAGAACATAGGAAGCCCCAAACATGTAATGGCGGTTAGACAAGAGGAAATACAGACACAGACAGAAAATAGTATGAGCAAACGCTGGGGCCAATCTGCCTAGACAGAAAAGGATAGGAAGGATACTTATGCAATTCCAAAAAAACCTAAAAAAAGCCAAAGCTACTAATTGCAAAAGCACCTGAGATCACACGACCTTACCACCTAATTAGTTCTCTGGTGTAAAAAACTAAGCCGGCAGCCATAGAAAAAACTGGAAGAGGCAAATGAAACAAAAACAGTGGTCCAGAGGAACCGAGAGGAGCCAAGCCCCCGGGGAGGGGGACCTGGCCAACCCCACAGAAATGCAGAGAGAAAAATGCAAATTGGCAAAACACAAAAACAAAAAACAGAAAATATCTTATCTGAGAGAAGGAGAAGAGGCAAGACTCAGCAAACTTCCAAGTGAACCAGGAAACAACGTTGAGACAAGAACAATGATCACCGGCAACATGAAGGGGGGAAAACCTCCCTTATATTCCAGCCAGTCTGTAATTCCTGATTGCCAATCCTCATTGAATGGTTCAGTACTGTTTGTAACCACCAGAGGGAGCTTCTGCTCAGAATTAATTTCTAAACATTCATAAACAATGAGCGTTGAAGTCTTTTTAGACTGATAAAAAGGGAGGATTGCCCCGGCCGGTGACAGCAGCTCCGGGCTCCTGCTCCAGCAGTACTCGATACGCCAATCACACTGTTCAGCTGTAATATGCATAAAACCTCCTTCCCTCCACCATGACATTAAAAATGGGTCGTTGTCTGGGTCTTCCAGCAAAGACAGTGACCCAAAACATACAGCCAAGGCAACAAAGGAGTGGCTCAAAAAGAGCACATTAAGGTATGGAGTGGCCTAGCCAGTCTCAAACCTTAATCCCATAGAAAATTATGGAGGGAGATATTCCATCTCTCATTTTAAAATTAGCCTACCTTAAAATTATAGATTGTTCATGTCTTTGTCAGTAGGCAAACTTACAAAATCAGCAAGGGATCAAATACTTATTTCCCCATGTATATTGTTCTTATACTGTGCTTCATTTGGATAGGTGGGGTGTATACAGAACTATTGTGGGTTGATGTTGTCATATTATATGTCATTTGACTTTTTAAATGTTTGTAATGTTTGGCTTTTGGGTATCAAAAACTATTGTAAATTTTTGGGGTGATATCTGTGTGTACGGCATGTTTCTGCTTGGTTTCTCACAAGAGATAAATCCCGTCACACAATGACGAGGTCAAAATATTACCACCACAACGATCAAATAATTTCACCACTCATTTTTGTTGATCTTCTTCATCTCACACAGACATTAGCTTTTTCCAACCAAGAGTCATCTCTACAAATTTAACACACAGACAGGATGGGTTTATATGCACAGAGTGTAGCACAGTATTACACATGATTGGATTAGATGTAGGGTCAGCAGACAGACAGAGCAGTAAAGCCCCATTCAGATGTATTTGCATTGTAGACATTTGAATGAGGTTTTAATTACCTTTGCTATGTCAGTGCTCAGAGCAAAGCAGCTGATGATTACACTGCTGTGCACAAACATGACAGCGCAAACAGCAGCGGTGAGCGCAGGTCAGGCAGCGTGGTACTAGTAATGTCAGGCTACTAACTGTTGTCACTGTCACCTCCACAGTGTGATCTCACCACTCAGAGTAGTGCTGGGGCGGTGACTCATTTCAGGGATGAGGACTGCTTGGATTCCTGATATCCAGACAGTAGTACAATGCCGGCTTGCCATCCTGTGCTCACTCACTGCCCTGAAGCTCTGCTCAATGTTGCAGCCTGAACCTCCCATCAACGTCACCACAGAGCAGTGTGAGATGTAGCACATGGGAAATTTAAGATCAGATCACAGCTCTGGACCACAACAAAATGGCACCTGCCTCCCTTCACAGCTATAAAGCGGGCATCCCAGGAGGCATGCTCAGTTCACAGCTGAGGCAGCCTTAGCATACAAGATGTGGTCAGACATTGCAGTCTCTATTTGCAGTAAGTGTCACGTACTGACATGAACCAGCAAATAAAAATGGCGGCCACCTGCAGGAAAAATATAAATAAACAGATAATCATTTCATTTTTATTAAAAATAATTGATGAATAATCAATTATTATTAGAGATGAGCGACTTTGCCTTTTTTGGGTCGAGTCGAGTTTCGTGGAAACCGACTTTCTCAAAAGTCGAGTCGAACGAGTCGGTTCGACTACGGAAATGGTCGGGTCGGAGTAGAAAATCCGACCCCAATGCAGTCAATGAGGAATAAAAGTCGGCAGTGAGTGGAGGAGAGTAAACACACCTACAGTGCCATTTCAATGCCAGCGACATCAATTCTTATTACTTTAGCTTGTCAACCTTAATTAACTTTATAATAATGGTAATGCACTGAAAAACTGGGGGTTATTTGGCTAAAGTTGTGGGGGGGGCAGTGCTTGCTCTAGGTTTTCGTGTGCCCCGGGCCAAAGAGTCTCAGTGGGCCCCTTTAACACTACCACAATTCTGATGCTCGATACGGCAGAGAAATATAGGTATAGTACAATGCCAAATACTTCACTTCTTACATTACATGGTGATATATATTTTAAATTCTACAATAGCTCAAAAAACGGACAGTATAGTCCTCCATACAGTATTATGGGCACCACATAGTGCGCCATACAGAATAATGAGCCCATTATATTGCTCTATACAGAATGGGCTCCATATAATGCTCCATACAGAATAGGCCCCATATGTGCTCCATATGATGCTCCATACTCTATTGATGCCCCACAAGTAATGAACCCCATATGATGCTCTAGTATATGATGGGCCCCATTTGATGCTTCAGTGTATGATGAACCCCATATAATTCTCCAAATATTATGGTCCCCATATATAATGCTCCATATATAATTGGCTCCATGTGATGCTCCATATATAATGTGCCCCATATGTTGCACTATATTAATGGGCCCCATTATGATGCTCCAGTATATGATGTGCCCATGGATGATGCTCCAGTGTATAATGGGCCCTATCTATGATGCTCAAGTGTATGATGGGCCCCATATATAATTTCTCAGTGTACAATGCTCCCTATATATTGCTCAACCATTAAAAAAAAATGAAATACCTCTCCTCGCTGGGCACTGCTCTACTCTGGACTCCTCAGCGTCGCCATTTCCAGCTCTCTGCACTGTGACTGTTCAGGTGAGGGTGCACAGATGTGACGTCATCGCGCTCTCTGATCTGAATGTCACTGTCAGGAAACGAGGAAGACGTCACAGCGGTGGAGCAGGGAGAGGTAAGTTTTGCAAGTGCTGGGGCCCTGAGCTAGCAGGGGGGGGCACACTTGTGGGCGACGGGAACTGGCACAGGGCCCTCATAATACGCCGGTGTCTCTGACGGCGAGTGGGCCCCTCCACCTGCTCAGGGCACCAGCACTAGCCCGGGTGCGCCAGGTGCTGATCCGGCCCTGGGGGGGGTACAGCCCAGTTAGGGAGGTGGAAAAACTGGCATTATGTTGAGGTGTCGGCTGGACATTCAGCAGCTGCAAATGGAGGAATTGGAGAAGTCGGAGGAAGAGGAGGACAAACCAGCCATTTTTCTGGCAACCTATGTGTCATCAGGGGAAGGTGGTACAAAATCCTTTGAAACCCAGGCATGGTTTATTTTAATGAAGGTGAGATCACCTACATTTTGGGTCAACAGCTGGGTTCTTCTTTCTGTCAGGATTGATCCAGCAGCACTGAAGACTCTTTCTGATAGCACACTACCAGCAGGGCAAGCGAGCTCCTGTAAGGCATATTGTGCCAATTCAGGTCAGGTGTCCAGTTTACAGCTCAGTAGTCAAAGGGGAATGAACTGTGAGGTAGAAAATCGATAGGAGAGGTAATTTTGAACCATAGTTAACAACTGCTGTCTCCTGTCTGTTGCAATCAATTCAGTATTACCAGACGTGTGAGCGGTACTCGAGAAATCAGTCCACAACATGGTCTTGAAACCCTGTCTCCAACGCCACTTCGGCTGTGTGCACCACGAACACCTCTTCCATTTGGCCCAGTACGGCTCGTGGTAGAACCTGCCCTGCTGCTGTGTGCTGGGAATGCCGCTAATAAACGGTTTACCAGAGTTGCTTGTTTGTTCGCCAATATTAGCTCTAGGTTCTCCTGTGGCATGATGTTCTGTAATTTGCCTTTTATAGCGTGTATTGAGGATACTGGCTAACCAGTAGTCATCATCCTTCATAATTTTGGCAATGCAGGGGTCCCTTTTTAGAATCTGCAAGACATAATCACACATGTGGGCCAATGTTCCAGGTGTCAATGATGCACTGCCAGTGGTGGGTGGAGGAGCACTTTTAGCCAAATCCACATCCCTCCATTCACGCAAAAAACCCTGTACCTGACCTTGGCAAGCCAACATTTTCTCTTTCCCCTGAGAAGCATCATCCCCCCAAAATAATCATCCCCCTCATCCTCATCCCCCTCCTCTTCCTCTTCTTCCTCCACCTCGTCCAGGACAGTTCTCTGAGCAGACAATGCCTGACTGTCATGAAGGTTTTCCCTCCTCTCTTCCTCCTCCACTGCAGACGCCTGATCCTTAATATGCGTCAAAGTTTGCATTAGCAGACGCCTAAGTGGGATGCTCATGCTTATGATGGCGTCGTCTGCGCTTGCCAGCCGTGTGCATTCCTCAAAACACTGAACGACTTTACAGAGGTCTTTCAGTTTTGATCACTGCACATCCGACAACTCCATGTCCGCCCTCAAACTGCCTGCCCGTGGATCCTCCCACAAATGCATTACAGCCTGCCTCTGTTCACACAGCCTCTCAACCATGTGCATGGTGGAGTTCCACCTTGTTGCAACGTCTATGATTAGGCGGTGCTTGGGGAGGTGGAGCGATGGCTGCGAGCACAGTCTTCGCACCTTATGGAGCAGGGCGGGTAACTCCAGATAATTATTTATGAAGCACAGCACCTCCAGGTTCAAGGTGTGAGCCAGGCAAGGTATGTGTCTGAGTTTTGCCAGGGCTATGGCCGCCACAAAATTACGGCAGCTATCACTGACTAGTACTTCCTTGCCTGGCTCAAGATGTAGACTGCCCAGCCATGAAAAAGTTTCTCGCTGCGAGTAGTCGGCCAGTACCTCCGCGGTGTGTCTGTTGTCGCCCAAAGACATCATCTTTAAAATAGTCTGCTGACACCACTAGCTGATCGATAGTGGGACACCTCGTGTGCAACACTGGCAGCTGCGGATGGAGTGCTCGTGCGACATGCGCTCTGTCGACGAGCTTTTGCTTCTGGAGGAGGAGGGTGGAACGACTGCAGCCAGCTGTTGGCCTATACCGTGGGCTAGGCAGCACTGTCCCACCACCACTGTCCCGTGGACCCTGCATCCACCACATTAACCCTGTGCGAAGTGATGGACACATAATGGCCCTGGCCATGCCTACTGGCCCATGCATCTGTTGTGAGGTGCACCTTTCCACTCACTGATTGTTTTAGTGCATGGACAATGCGGTCTTTCACATGCAGGTGGAGGGCAGGGATGGCTTTTCTAGAAAAGAAGTGCCGACTGGGTAGGTCATAGTGTGGGACAGCGTAGGCCATGAGCTCTCGGAACTCTGCGCTTTCAACCAAACGGAAGGTCATCATCTCTAATGAGATCAGTTTGGCATGTAGGCGTTCAAAGCCAGTGAGGTTTTGTAGTCTGTCCATGCTTGCAAGTGCATGGTGTTTAAATGTCTAAGCATGCAACTGGTATTCAATTTTCAGAGATTTTTCCCTCGGCTAAAGGTCCTTCCGCACTTCTTACAGATAACCTGTGCCTCATCAATAGGATTTTGGTCAAAAAAGTGGCACACTGCACTCTTCCTACTATGGGATAAATTTTCAGGGCTTGCACACTGTGCTAATTTGACCATCTGGCCAAGTTGTCCTGCAACCTTTTTGTTTTTTAACAACTTTTTGGACTGCTATGGGCCTGCCAGATAACCGCAGCTGCGATGTCGATGCCTGCCACAGATCCTCCTCTTCTTCTGAGCTATTGCCAGTGGCACACACTTCCCCCAATGGATGCCAATCCGTGTCAACAACTTGGTCATCTATCACCTCCTCTTCAATTTCATCTGCACCTTCCTCTGTGTCACCATGTAAGGTGGTATTGTATGCAGGAGGGGCACCTGAGTTTCATCAGGGTCAGATTCTGGCTCCGTAGACTGCGAGGGCAATGCAATTCTCTGGGTGAATGTACCAGCATAATCAGATAGCAGTGGCGGTGCATCAGTGCACTCCATTTCATATTCATCTTGGACTAGGGAATTCAGGATTTGACTTGAAAAACCCAGGCATGGTATGTTAAAAGAGCTCCATGGAGTAATCTGAAGTGTGGCCTCCCACATCCTTCACTTTTGGTAGGGGTGAAGGACACAAGGAAAGGTGTTGTTCCTGACCAGGAGCCTGCACTGACGACTCAGTGCTTGCATTTTTTGAAACTTCAGAAGAGGAAGCGATAGAGCTGGAGGCTGTTTCGGCAATGTAAGTCAAAACCTGTTCCTGATGCTCCTGCTTTAAAGCGGTTTACCTACTCCCAGAAAAGGGAGCCTTCTGGAGCCAGACAATGACGCAGGCTCAAACCTCCTGCCTTAGGTGCGATTGGGCTTTTGGCACTACCAGCAGATGCACCACACCACCATCATTCCCAGCTGGCCCCCCCCGCCCACATCCGCGCCTCTTCCACCATACTTCCTCATGTTTGGGAAAATGTACCAAAAATACCAGCAGATATATATAAAAAATAAATATTATTATTATTATTATTATTATATATGGTACTGTATGAGGAGCGTACAGCTGTATATGGCGTAGGGGAAAATTTAAATCTCTGTATATATTTCCGGAGTCACACACACACGCTCCCTCAGTATGGATTTGGCCGTAATACAAAGAGCAGATGTACGGTACTGTATCAGAAGCGGACAGCGGTATATGGTGTAGGGGAAAATTGCAATCTCTGTATATATTTCCGGAGTCACACACAGATAGTCAGCATGTATTTGTCCGTGATTACCAGCCGGTACACGGTAGTGTGTGAGGAGCGTACAGCTCTACTTTTTGCGGTGTGGGAAAAAATGAACGGTCGGTAAGAGTGCAGAAAAAAAAGAATAAAAGTATTCACAGCAATACAGCTATCAGGCAGCCTAATAAGCAGCGCTGCTGCACACAAGAAAATCCTCCCTTGTCACTGCACACTAACTGTACAGCACATTTGCTATCAGCACAAGCACAGAAGAACTTCTCTTTCCAGCCCTAACTTTCTCCCTACTGATAAACAGCGTCAGCAACCTCTCCCTACTGTTAACATCGGCAGAAGTAAAATGGAGGTCGGCGCTAGGGCTTTTATAGACACTATGACGCCCCCAAAGCAAGCCAATCTCTGCAATGCCCTTTTTTAAGATGGTGGTGGATGCTGCTCATGTCATCTCGTTGCCCACAGTGTGCGTCCTTGCTCATTGGCTGAAAAAAGGCTCCTGCAAGCATTATGGGAAAACCGACTTGGGCGCTGTGGTCGACGACCGCATGGGCGACTGCACGCTATGGTTAAAATCGGAGACTTTTGAATCTGACCGACCTGTTTCGCTCAACTCTAATTATTATCAATACAAAAAATAAAAATCGTGACATTTGTCAGTTTAACAGCAATTGTTCTGCAAAGAAATTGCATCAGGAAAGGTGTGAGTACAACCATGGAAAATCCTTTACCAATGGCATATTATTAGATAGAGAAAATGTGTTGCAGTATGATCCACCCTCAGATGTGTAGACTTCAATAATTGTGTACAATAATAAATTATATTGTGGTACCGACTTCAATAATTAAAACCCATAGTTTAGTGATATAGTTAAACCATAGTCTAATTGTACCAATAAAACTATGGGTTTTAATTAGTCTAATTATAAAATGCATTGAAAAGTATTCATACCCCATGAACTGTTCTATATTTTTTCACTTTACACCCAGAAACAAATGTATTTTAATTGGATTTTATGTAGTGTAGCAACACAAAGTAGCAAGTACTTGTGAAAGGGTAAAGGAAACAATTCATGGTTTTCTAATCATTTTAAGAATATAAATCTGAAAAGTCTGCCTGGTCTTGTGAGATTTCTCAGGCTGATGCAATCTCCTGCAATGGCCTCCTCTGCAAACAGAATTGTAAAACGTTCAGGTCAGACCATGCTGCTTATCCAAACTGTCAATCTTCAGATGTGCACTGCCCACTGGAAAACAGGAATCTAGGCGGCAGAGAAACAATGCACTGCTGAAGATTGATAGATTGATGACGAGAGTAATCCTTTAAACTGCATACAGCTTTAACTACTTCATGCCGCAGCTCTTTTACCTTTTTGCATTTCTGTTTTTTGCGCCCCTTCTTCCCAGAGCCATACTTTATTTTTCCATATGAGGGCTTGATTTTTTGCAGGACGAGTTGTACTTTTGAACAACACCATTGGTTTTACCATATCATATAGTGTGGTGAAATTGAAAAAAAAGTGCAAATCCACAAATGTTTTTTTGGATTTCTTTTTACCATGTTCACCAAATGCTAAAACTGACCTTCCATTATGATTCTCCAGGTCATTACGAGTTTATAGACAACAAACATGTCTAGGTTCTTTTTTATTTAAGTGGTGAAAAAATCTAAAGTTTGTTAAAAAATTAAAATAAAACTGTCATTTTCCGAGACCTGTAGTGTCTTGGAAATGGTAACAAAGGATGTTGAGAAGGCCGAACTTTTAAATTCCTATTTTGCATCTGTTTTCTGTCAGAAAGGAAATGTAACATCAACTGATCTTCACTGTCCTATTAAAGGAATAGAAGAATCCAGGATATCTATAAACAGAAAGATAGTGAGGGAACACTTAGATACCATAAATGAAATCAAGTCTCCAGGTCCAGATGAATTGCACCCCAGAGTACGGAAGGAGAAAGCAGAAGAAATTTTTGAACTACTCTCCATAATCTTTGAAAATTCTTGGAAAACAGGAGAAGTCCCCGAAGACTGGAGAAGAGCAAATGTTCTTCCTATCTTCAAAAAGGGGAAGAAGGTGGACCCAGGGAACTACAGGCCGGTGAGTCTGATTTCTATACCAGGAAAGATCTTTGAACAAATTTTTATACAACATTTATGTAAGTACCTGGATAAGAATGAAGTGATTAAACAGAGTCAGCATGGGTTTGTAACTAATAAGTCATGTCAGACTAATTTAATTTCCTTCTATGACAGAATCACTGACTGGGTGGATCAAGGAAATGCTGTAGATATAGCATATCTTGACTTCAGCAAAGCATTTGACAAAGTATCTCACTCAATCCTTATTGAAAAAATGACTAAAGTATGGAATGAATAAGGCAACTGTTAGGTGGATTCATAACTCGCTTAGTGATCGGACCCAAAGAGTGGTCGTAAATGGCTGCACATCCAGTTGGAAGAATTTCTCAAGTGGGGTACCACAGGGCTCTGTCCTGGGCCCTGTATTGTTCAACATATTTATCAATGATTTAGATGAAGGAATTGAGGGTAAACTGATTAAATTTGCTGATAACACAAAGTTAGGAGGGTTAGCTAATACTAGAGAAGAGACATAGGATTCAAAAAGATATAAATAAACTGTTGCAGTGGGCAGCAACTAACAGAATGGTTTTTAACAGAGAAAAATGCAAAGTACTACATCTGGGCAATACAAATGAAAAAAGAATATATGGAATGGGAGGAATAGAGCTAAGCAACAGCACATGCGAAAAACACTAGGGTATACTAATGGATCACAGACTAAACATGAGTCAAGAGTGTGATGCAGCAGCAAAAAAGGCAAATAAAATTCTGGGATGTATTAACAGAAGCATACAGTCTAGATCTCGTGAAGTCATTATTGCCCTCTATTCCTCTTTGGTCAGACCTCATCTGGAATACTGTGTCCAGTTTTGGGCACCACATTTTAAAAAAGACATCAACAAACTGGAGCAAGTTCAGAGAAGAGCGACCAGAATGGTGACTGGTCTGCAAACCATGTCCTATGAGGAGCGGTTACAGGACCGCGCTGCCCAAAAAAAGGTAATTCTGGCATTTTGACTTTTTTTTCACTACGCCGTTTACCGATCCGATTAATTTTTTTATATTGATAGATCAAGTGATTCTGAATGCCTCAATACCAAATATGTGTATTTTTTTGTTTTATTTTGAATGGGGTGAATGGAGGTGATTTGAACTTTTATATTTTAACATTTTTAAAACTATTTTTATTTTACTCTTCACTTGCTTCAATAGTCTTCACGGGAGACTAGAAGCTGCGATAATCTGATCTCCTCTGCTACACACAGGTGATGATCAGATCGCCTGTGTGTAGCAGAAATGCTCACTTGCTACGAGCACCAACTGCTGGTGGCAATGGGTGGGATCGTCGTGCTTCCGTCGTGATCACATGAAATGCCACTCTCAGATTGACAGCGGCACTAAACAGGTTAACAGCTGCGGGTGGATCGCAATTCCACCCACGGCTGTTAGGGGCACATGTCAGATGTTCAAAACAGCTGACATGTGCCAGAAAAGATGTGGGTTCAGCCCCCACATCAAAGGGAGAGACACGATACATGTACGGCGCATGTCGCAAAGGTGTTAAACAAACTGCATACAGTTAAAGGCAATTTGAAGTATTTACAGCACTGTTTATCACATCAAATATGGAGTTTACTTTGTTTGCATCTGGTTAAAGGGATTTTTCTATTTTGGAAAAACTTATATCCCCCAGCTGTAGTTAGTCTTGAAAAAATTGGGCTTTACTCACCTTCCACACATCCAGTGGTTAGTCTGTTACTGCTGCTCCCAGTGTCTTTTACTGTCTGCAGCGAAGAAGTTGCTGTGAGTGACTTATGCCACCAACTCAAGAATGGCTTCTGAGCTCAGTTATTGGCAGCAGGACTGTCGATGTGACTTCAATGCTGCAGACGTTGATGGGGTAGTCCAATTCCTAAAATGTCCTCTATAAATATCTATTTTTACACCCTAAATACTTTTGCAATTTGCGTTATAATATAATACCCTACACTTTTTGTTAGACCTATGTTGGGTGAGTAAAGTACAGTTTGCTTCTGAAACACTCACTGCAGCTGGGGGACTCTTGAGTTATAGTGTTTGTCAATTTTGAGTAGGTGTCACTGTTGTTTCTTATATCAAAGTCATTTTCTACACATTAATACTGTACAAAATCTTCCTAAACATCTTTTTTTTCTTATACAATTCAAACCTCCATGGATTTTCGTATTTTTTTGGAAGTTGTACATATTTTTTAGATACTTAATCAGATATAGATGGGAAATATCAGCAGTAGGGGTGCTTTATGCCTTTCTGCAAACTAAGGTGAAAAGTAAGAAATGCGGAATACTCTAGGAACTTGTTGATAATGCAGGAGTTGTGTTTCATTTGAGGACAAACTTATACGAATTGAATTTGACACCTGTTTTGGGCATTTTTTTCGGAATTATATTTATTTGTACATTTATGGAACATTCTCTTGTGATAGCAGAAACCTTTAATTAAGAAATGAAAATGTTCTTGACCAAAAAATAAACGTTGCATATGTATTACTAGTTATAGTTTATTCTCAGTGTCATGCTGTCCTGGTTGACTATAATAATGCAACAACGATTTATATACTACAACAATCTATAATTAAATCTCATATTTAACACTAGAAAGAAATGAAAAAACTTATGTTTTTTGGCCTATTAGAGTTAGGAATGTAGAATTTCTGAATACTCCGAAAGTGGTGTTTATATACAGGAGGTAGCAACTGTCTATTCTCAGAAAGATGAAAGCATATTTGAATGTAAAATAAATTCAGTTGATGGAAAGTTTTATCCAGTTCAATAGAAAACCTCCGTGTATTGCTCACTTCTTCCTGAATAACCATAGATATGGGCACACCATTGTTCCAGCCAGTGCATCTGTATTGTACTTTTGGGCAGTCTGTCTTGAGCATTTCCTGAATTCATGCCTGTGTTCTTCTAGCACAGAAAGGACATTAAATTCTACCAAGTTGGAAAACCTAGTCCAGAAATAACCTTGGCAAAACCAGTGCCTCATTTATGATTCATTTATAGCACAATGTACAAAAAGAATTAATTTGGAAATAAGTCAAGTCATAAATGTAAAATATATTTAGAAAACCTGTAACATGTCTTACTAATATGCCAATAGCTTTGTAAAATAAGATTTACCATCAGTAATACTGTATCTAAAATTGACTATGCAAAAAATGTCATCTCCACCCAAATATGAAAGCTTATAAAAATGTTCATATTCCCTTATTGTGCATCACAGAAAGAGTAGCTATACTCACTAACAATTGGTCACATCAAAATACTAATGTACTGTAGAATGCACCAGACCCCCATGATAAAAAATGGAGACAACGCAAGTGCAAGATACTGATGAACAACACTCTTAAATCTGTCATCCATTAGGGAATTGGTTTCTTAGTATTTTGGATGCACATAGATAAAGCTTGTCCTCAATTTGGGAAATCCGACCAGTGGTGATCTGCTGAATTGATTTCATTTTAAAAAATTTCGTATTATGCTGGGTCCATCATTTTAAAGTGAACCTATCATTACCTATCATTTCGTGTAGCTATACCACTTTTTGCAATAGGTGGTAATAGAACGCCATGTCAGGTCCCCATGTATGGAGTGGGCTCAGGAGCTGAGCCCGCACTTTAGTCAGCAGATTGTAGCTATATAACACAGCTAGCATTTATCTGTAAAAGCATTAACTGAAGCTTTATCCGATCGCTGCTGTTTAAATTAAAAATGATGCAATTGCAAGTGGCTCACAAAGGCCCCCTGCAACTCAAGCAAGGTATGCCGATTCCTTTTCATGGCTGCCAAAGTCCTGCTGGAAGTCCCCATTTCTGCCATCTATGTTTTCTTTCTTCATTAAAGGATAGCATTTTGTCTATATGCTGGTAAATACCACAACACTGTACGGTCCATTTGGGGGAATCTGTCATCAGGTTTTTGCTACGTAATCTGAACTTTGCATGAAGTAGAGGCTGAGACACAGATTTCAATGAAGTGTCACTTATTAGAAAGAACTTATGAAAAACCAACAAAGGGGGACCAAAGTAACAAACAGTATCGTTTATTAGGCAATAAATAATCACAAATAAATAATATACAATATAAGGTAGGAAGAAGGTACAACTAAAAACAAAGGGAATATACTGTAACTGTGATACCAAAATAGAGAGAGGTCACAAACGCTCTATAATAAGAGGCAAAAAAGCCCCCTATAACTGTGCTCCAAAGTGGTGATAATCACCATATGCAGAATGTAAGGATATAATGTCCAACATATGAATAATGCTTTACACAACACAATAAATACAATAAGAGCTAAGTAACATGCTGTGCATTAAAGTCAGTGCAGCAAGATATGTAAAAAGGAGATATATAAAAGTGTGACTAACATACATGAATGAAAGCCATTAAAAGGTTCATGAATTACAAAAAACACCATTCATAGAAGGAAGTCTCAGAAGTCATAATGATGATAATGGTAATTTACTGGTAATACAACAACCGGTACCACCAAGGGGACAGAACAGTGCAGGTGCGTGGCAAGTCCATACTGGCATGAATAGTGTAAATGGAGTACCGCAGCGAGGGTAAATTGTGATAGAGACTAGAATGACAAAGTTAAGAGTGATGGAGTAAATGAATATGAAGGGCATATAGGTGTATAAATGATCATGTGGATGTCCTACCTGTAAATACACCTTAAGGACTATGGAATTGTGTAGAAAATTGTGATAGGCTGAGGCATCAAGACTAGTGTTGAGCCACCCCCGTAGTGTTCGAGTTCGGTTAAAACCTATGGCAGGCAAACAAAAACACATAGAAACACATAGAAAACACATAGAAAACACTTCAAAGTTGTCCAAAAGCTGACAAACTATTCAGAAGACACAACTAACACATGGAAAAGTGACAAGTACATATAGTCATGCGAAAAGAAAAGAGTTGGAGGAGTAAAAGGAGGGGGAGACACAGATATAGGCATGTCATGCCCTTCTAAAACCAAAAAAGTGCGAAGCCGACACGGCCAGTCCGTTCCTGCCCGTGCGAGCTGCGTGTCGCCGGGTTTGTGCCAGACCTGCGGTGGACCCTGACGGCCAGCTCCCCTCTCCCAATACTGGTGCCTGTCCGCTGGTGGGTCGAGCGAGCCCCCCTGCGGTGGAGGCAGGTCTAATCTTTTTAATTTAAATTGTCTCTCTAATTTGAATGAGTACACTTTAAATCCTTTTACAAGGATCTATTGGAGGGCAAGTCTCATGCCAGCAGCCGCGGTAATTCCAGCTCCAGTAGCATCCACTAAAGCTGCTGCAGTTAAAAAGCTTTTATAAGGATCGAGCTTGGCGGTCCACCGCAAGGCGTCCTACTGCCAGTCACAGCCCCTGTGCCTTGGGGTGCCTCCCCGATGTTCTTCACTGAGTGTCCCGGGGGCCCGAAGCATTTCCTTTGAAAAAATTAAGTGTCCAAAGTACAGGTGGTGTAGCTTACTTAACAGCTGGGTTAATCCGCTGACTAGCAGACACTGCTACTAGGCCCAAAATTATTGTCTGGGCTAGATGCAGTTAAAAATTTGTAATTAGATACTCTCGTTGGATGCTGAGAAAGCATTCCATAGAGTCTCCTGGCATGCCATATATTATTCTCTTAAAAATCTTGGGGTAGGGGACACTTTTATAGCCAAAATCATGGCCCTGTACAGCTAGGTTGAAGATAAATGGAACATTATCATCACCTTTCATAATCACCAATTGGACAAGGCAGGGATGTCCTCTGTCCGCTCTCTTATATCCTAGTGATGGAGCACTTGCTCTCATCAATTCACGATAACCCCAATATTAGGGGGACTGAGGTGGGAGGCACCGAGTACAAGTGCTCTGCATTTGCTGATGAATGATGTCCTAGTATATATCACTCAACCACATATATCCATCACTGCTGTTATGGCTGAAATAGATCACTTTGGTACATGGTCAAATTTTAAAATCAATGCAACGAAGTCTGAGGCCCTCGATGTTTCCCTCCCCAAATCCATACAGGATTCCATCCAGTCCAACTTTCCCTTTGCCTGGCCCTCACAGGGTATCAAATACTTAGGAATTCGTATTCATAGAGACCTCTCCCTTTTTTCTTAATTTTGGGCCCTTTATTGAACAACTCCATATAGATCTTACTTCTTGGACGGTGAAGGATTTTTCCAGGTTCGGCATAATAAATATACTAAAAATGAACGTCCTACCTAAGCTCTTATACCTCTTCCAAACCATTCCCGTGGTAATTCCCTCAAATTTTTGGAAAAGACTACGCATTAGCTTTTGCAGATTTATCTGGGCAAGTGGGCGTCCACGCATTCGGGGGGAGGCTCTGATCAGACAAAAACAAAAGGGGGGCCTTAGCCTTTCAGATTGTAGAAGGCATTACATGGCAGCAGTACACGCTAGAATCCCCGACTTCTTCCATCATTCGGAGGGGAAATTGTGGGTGAAAATAGCTCAATCCATTTGTCCTAAAGCTCTTAGCACTCTCCCATGGTGCGCCCATTTAATTGTCCCCTCTCTTGGCCTCATGTCATATAGTACTTATGCCACTGTTTTGGCTTTGAGATTCCCAAAAAAAAGCTTATCCTCAATTGACCCCCAGGTCCCCTTGCTCCCGATTTCAGATAATCCAGATTTCCCACCAGGACTATCTGCAAATAGATTTCTCGGTTCAAATAAATCCCATCCGATATTATTTTCTCATGTCTTCTCCAATACTTCGCTGCTTCCCCTCAATGACTTGTTACAGGGAAGAGCCATTTCCCCAAAGGCAAATTTTGAATATAGCCAGTTACAACACTTCTATTCAACTGTGAAGAAGCGCACACATTTTCATAGAGATCTCACAAACTTTGAAAAATTGAGCCTATCATTGTCACCCCCTACACACTCCATCTCCCTACTGTATAATCTTCTCATTTCCCAGGTAACTGACAATAGGCCAGGATTATGCGGTGCAGGGGAAAGGGAACTGGGGAAGTCCTTCTGTGACTCACAATGGGATAAATGTTTCTTCCTGGGCTCCTGCACCTTCCTCACTAGTTTGGCTGCTACCATGCGCCCTGGTTAATCCCTCTCCCCCAACCTCCCATGCCAGCTGCCTTGGTGCTGCCGACCATCTGGACCTTGCAGATGTTAGCCCTTCCGCATACAACTCCTCCTCCTCTACTTCATCCACATCCTCTTGTTCCACCACCTGACGAATTCTGTTTAACATGTGCTCCAGCATGTAAATCACCGGATTAGTCATGCTGATAATGGCATCGTCAGCACTAAACATCTTCGTGGCTATTTCAAAAATGTGCAGAAGGGTGCATAGGTGTCATGTGTGCATTGCCACGAAGATCTTCGCGGTTGCACATTTTGACTTCTCACAGCTGATCTGCTGTTTCTTTGTGTTTGGCAGCTAGGGAGTTAATTCTGTCTGTGCTCGGTGCTGGGACTGGGTGCAGTTTCTCCCGGCTGCAATTGATTATTTGTTGATTGGTTTCCTTTAAATTCCTGGTTGTCTGTTTGGGGAGTTGCCAGTGAAACCTTCATGCAGACCACAGATAGGAATGAATCTGTATAGACTTTAGTTGTGAGCTCCTTAGTTGTTCTAAGCTCAACTTGGTTAGAGTTTATTTCCCAGACCATTTATGTTCCTTTGGTGTTTGAGTGTGTATGCAAGCGAGTGTTATCCTGTCTGTCTTATATGTCTAATCTGTGTATTTAGTTGAGATCAGCCCATATCCCTTTGGTGGTAGTCAGGATCCTTCTTAGGACTTATTACAGGGTTCAGGGTCTGATAGGAGACAGGGTTAGGTTGGAGACTTGGACCTCTGAACCATTATCAGTACCTCCAAGGTGAGGGATTAGTTAGGACCCCAGTTTAGGGTCAGGTTAGATCCCGGTCCACCTCTTTCCTGTTTCAGCTCATCAAGTCCTCAAGATTAACCCTGAGTTCAGCAGATATCGTGTCAGGTAAATCTATTCTATACTTACATGCTGATGTTGCTATACTAGTTGTTGTATAGAGTGTAATGTATGTGGTACAGTTCATATAGCGTCTTGTGCTTGGGTGCGATGAAAATACTTGAGACACAGGTTGATAAAGAAAGTCTTGTATTGCTTCATACAAATTGGCAAAAATAAACACACAGGTTGCAAACACAGAAGCAGGAGACACAGCAGGCCAGAGTAATCTAAGCTCAGCAATAACTCTCCACAACAGATTCAGATCTTCTTCTCTGTTACCGCAAGTCCATGCAAACGTGAGGCTCTCAAGAGCAGAGTTCAGAGTCCACAAGTGCTTCAGAGTTCCTCAGTAGGAATGGCTGGAGTACAAGGTCCAAGGCTTCAGGAGTCAGAACACAGGTTCACTGCAGGCTAGATTCTGAAGCACTGATTGCTCAGCTGTGGCTGTTTAAGAAGCAAACGGAGAGAATCAGGGCGGGAACATGCAAGCTGGAAAACTCCATTTTGACTGAGGGCAAGATAGCTGCAGCAAAACAGAAAGCAAAATGGCCGACGAACAAACTGAGTTTCAGAAACAGATACACAGAACCTTACATTACTCCCCCCTTAGGGACAACCTCCGGATGACCTCAGACCAGGCTTGTGTGGGTACCTCTGATGAAACTGACGGAGCAAGCGAGGAGCATTAACGTTATTGACTGGCTCCCATGAGTTGTCCTCCACTGGGTAGCCCTGCCATTTAATCAGATATTGTAACTGATTTCTATACAACCTGGAATCTAAAATCCTTTCCACCACAAATTCTTCCTGACCATCGACTAGCACTGGGTCAGGGCAAGGAGAAGAACGTCCAGGAAACGTATTGGGTGTCGCAGCCTTTAGTAGGGATACATGAAAGACAGGGTGGATTCTCATAGTTCTGGGCATTGAAGACGACAAGCAACGGCACTTATAATTTTACTGATTTTATAGGGTCCAATGTACTTATGTCCCAACTTAGACGATGGAATCCTTAACTTAAGATTTCTGGTTGACAGCCAGACCAGGTCTCCTACCTTAAAGCTGGTGCAGGTTTACGAAATTTATCTGCTGCCTTCTTGTACCTTTCTTGAGCCGATTCCAGATTCTCCTTTAGAAGATCCATATTCTTCTGTAAAGTCGTGACTCTTTCAGCCACTGCTGGCAAAGGCGTTTCTATGGGAAATCGTGGTAGAATGTTAGGATGATAACCTAGATTAGAGTAAAAAGGAGACTGTTTAGTGGAGGCACTCTGAGAGTTGTTGTAAGAGAACTCAGCAATGGAAGTAGATCCACCCAATCATCCTGTAGGTGGCAGATAAAGCAGCGGAGATACTGCTCCAGGGTTTGATTGGTTCGTTCGGTTTGTCCATTAGTCTGGGGATGAAAAGCAGAAGAAAGGTTTACTTTAATGTCCAATGCTGCACAGAAATTTTGCCAAAACCTAGAAGTGAATTGCACCCCTCGATCCGAAATAACCTCATCCGGTACTCCATGTAAGCGAAACACATCTTTAATCATCAAATCTGATGTCTGTTTTGCAGTGGGTAAGCCGACACAAGGGATAAAATGAGCTGCCTTTGTTAGACGGTCAACCACCACTAGAATAGTGTTCTTCCCTTGAGAGGTTGGTAATTCCACAATGAAGTCCATAGAAATGGATCCCCACGGGCGGGACGGGGTGGGAAGAGGCTGTAACAGACCAGTTGGTGAGGAGCGAGGTGTTTTGCATCTTGCACAAACCTCACATGAAGTGACATAATCCAAAACATCCTTCCTACAAGTGGGCCACCAAAAGAAACGAGAAAGAAATTCCTGTGTCTTTAGAATTCCTCTATGCCCGGCTATTTTGGAATCGTGAATGAGTTGCAATACTCTCAATCTGACTGTTTCAGGTATATACAGACGTTGTCCCAGAATCCACACACCATTCTTAAAGACAAGACTTACGTCCCTTGGGGGTTGAGCCAAAAAAGAATCCGCATGGTATGCTTCCTTGATGTCTTTAATTAGGTCTTGATGATGAATCACTCCTAGGAATCTAGAGTCAGGAAGAATAGTCTTAGGAGGAGTAATTGGACGTGTCTCTGCTGAGTAAATCCTAGAGAGTGCATCAGCCTTTCCATTGCGCGATCCTGGTCTATAAGAAATAATAAAATTAAATTGGTTTAAGAAAAGATTCCAGCGAGCCTGGCGAGGAGTCAGGCACTTAGCCGACCTGATAAACTCAAGATTACGATGGTCTGTCAGAACGACTATTTGCTGTGCAGCTCCTTGAAGAAGGTGTCTCCATTCTTTGAAGGCGGCAATAATGGCCAACAACTCTCTATTGCCCACATCGTAGTTCTTCTCAGCCGAAGACAACTGCTGGGAAAAGAAGGCACAGGGATGCAAGACATTCTTCTCACCTGTTCTCTGAGAGAGTATAGCTCCACGGCACAGTCTGAAGCATCCACCTCTATTATGAAGGCAAGCTCTGGGTTGGGATGTACTAGGATAGGTGCAGTGGTAAATTTATCTTTTAGACGGGAAAATGCTTCCTGGGCTTGGGGAGTCCAGGAGAACTTAGACTCTTTCCGGGTAAGTTGGGGGATAGGTGACACTACCTCAGAGAAATTTCTAATGAAACGTCTATAGAAGTTGGCAAACCCGATGAAGCGCTGTACCTCCTTCACATTTCTAGGACTTGGCCAATCATTGATGGCTTGGGTTTTACTTCCATCCATACTAATTCCTTGTGTAGACAGTACATACCCCAGAAATTGAATTTCGGTCTTATGGAATTCACACTTTTCAAGCTTGATGTAAAGATGATTTTGTCTTAGACGTTCCAAGACCATTCTCACATGTCCATGATGTTCCTCTGTGGAGTTAGAAAAAATTAAAATATCATCCAAATAAATTACCACGAATGTATCTAGGAGATCCCTGAAGATGTCATTCACCAAGTGTTGGAAAGTGGCTGGGGCGGTACTCAGACCAAAAGGCATAACTAGATATTCAAAGTGTCCATAGCGTGACCTGAATGCAGTCTTCCATTCATCCCCAGGTCTAATACGGACTAAGTTATAGGCCCCACGAAGATCTAGTTTAGAAAAAATTTTGGCATGTCGCACTCTCTCCAATAACTCAGGGATTAAAGGCAATGGATAACGGTTTCTAATAGTAACCTTATTGAGTTCCCTATAGTCTACGCATGGTCTCAGGATCCATCTTTCTTCTTTACAAAGAATATGGGTGCACCTGCAGGAGATGAAGAGGGGCGTATGAAGCCCTTGGCTAGATTTTCAGTCTATGTACTCCTTTTAAAGCCTTCAGCTCGGGCCCCGCCAGGGGGTAGATCTTACCAAAAGGTATCTCTGCTCCAGGCAATAATTCAATTGGACAATCATATGGACGGTGAGGAGGAAGCTGGTCAGCGTTCTTCTTGTCACATAAATCCACATAGTCCTGGTATACAGCTGGTAGTTCAGGGACTGACATGGTTCCTTTAGGAACAGAGCAAGCTGAAATTTTTGGACTCATCTGTTTCTCTGGAAAGTGTAATTCCTTGGTCTCCCAGTTAATGGTAGGATTCTGAGCCTGCAGCCATGGTAGCCCTAGAATAATGGGAAAGTGAGGAGAAGAGATAAGCATAAAGGACAGTTTCTCTTGATGATCTTTACCCATAAGAACCTTTAAAGGCTCTGTTTCCTGATCCACTGGTCCAGAGGTCAGCAGGGAGCCATCCACAGTTTCCATCTGTACTGGAGTAGCCTTCTTCACTGAACGTATTCCCTGTTTCAGAGCAAAGGAGACATCCATAAAATTTCCACTTGCACCTGAGTCGATCATAGCAGAGCTAGACACCCAGGCTGAGTCAACCCAGAGTTTGATGGAAAGAAAACAGTGAGAATTGTTTTTTTTACAACTCAGCTGGGACACCGCTGAGGAAACTTGAAAGATGGCAGCATTTACACAGTCAACGTCCTCAGAGGTAACGGAGTTTAAGTCCGAGAAATCAAGATCTGTTGCTGCAGATCTCTCTGGAGCCTGAGGCTCGGACCTGACAGATCCCCTCTCGCAACACTCACAATGAATGAGTGCTGCAGTAGTCTTGCGAGAACGGCTGGGGCAGTTAATAATAAAGTGCCCTGACTTACCACAATAAAAACATAGATTCTCCTTAAAACGATGTTCCTTGCGTGCATCACTAACCCGTCGTAGTAAAGAGTCTACCTGCATGGGTTCAGGTTCAGGTTCCCGTGTAATCCTATTCAAAGGTTCCTTAGCTGGAGAGGAAGGTAGGAAAAGGTTAGTACGATTGCTTTCGAACCATCTCTCTTGCCTGCGTTCAGTTAAACGAGTATCAATACGGATGCAGTAGTTAATAAAGTCACCTAACGCAGTGGGAGGGTCGGCACGAGCAAGTTCATCCTTAATCAGTGGGGATAACCCCTTTCGAAAAATAGATTTTTTGGCGGAATTGTCCCAGGTGGTATCAAGGGCCCATCTCCTGAAATCCAAGGCATATTCAGCTACCGAGTGCTTACCTTGGCGCAAAGCTAACATGGCTGCTTCAGCTGTTGCACCTCGATTGGGGTCATCAAACACCTGCCCCATGGCTGAAATAAAATCATCAAGGTGATTCAAACAATCATCCTCAGTCTCAATCAGAGGGTTTGCCCACATCAAAGCCTTGTTGGTAAGCAACATAATTATAGTAAGCACCTTAGATCGTTCAGTAGGAAATTGTGAAGCATGTGCAGAAAAAAAAGATTGCATTGATTAACAAATCCCCTGAATTTTTCACGTTCACCACCAAAACGAAAAGGGGCAACTTGGGAATCCCAGAACTCGGGGCCACGGCAGGAGCCTGGACTCGCCCCTCCAGAACCTCAATCCTGGCTCGCAAATCCTGGGTAGTCTGTCCAACCACTTGCAAATTGTGATTATTTAGGTCCTGAAGATTTGTAAAACGGGTCTTTATATTCTGCAAATCTGCAAGGATATTATCAGTCACTCCGCAAAGTTCCTTTATGCGGGCCTCCATTTTCCAGATCTTTTAAGACAGGATACTGGAAGAAGAGGAGAGAAAAAAAAAACAATAGTGTTCACCTGTGGCAACACTGAAGAAAGAAAAAAACTTTAAGGGAACTGCTCACCTGGAATGGTTGTGAGAAGTCACAACCACTATCATCACAGAAAGCTTTCAACCAGACATCTGATATCCAGAGTTTCAGCAGACAAAAAGAGAAGAGAAAAAAAAAAAAAAACAATAGTGTTTACCTGTGATAACACTGCAGAAAAAAAAAACTTAAGGGAATTGCTCACCTGGAATGGTTGTGAGAAGTCACAACCACTGTCATCACAGAAAGTACAACCGGACATCCGATATCCACAGTACAGCAGACAAGCCTTTCCAGACCCAGCAGACACTAACGTTTGCTTCAGAATCTTGTAATGTATGTGTACAGTTCATATAGCGTCTTGTGCTTGGGTGCGATGAAAATACTTGAGACACAGGTTGATAAAGAAAGTCTTGTATTGCTTCATACAAATTGGCAAAAATAAACACACAGGTTGCAAACACAGAAGCAGGAGACACAGCAGGCCAGAGTAATCTAAGCTCAGCAATAACTCTCCACAACAGATTCAGATCTTCTTCTCTGTTACCGCAAGTCCATGCAAACGTGAGGCTCTCAAGAGCAGAGTTCAGAGTCCACAAGTGCTTCAGAGTTCCTCAGTAGGAATGGCTGGAGTACAAGGTCCAAGGCTTCAGGAGTCAGAACACAGGTTCACTGCAGGCTAGATTCTGAAGCACTGATTGCTCAGCTGTGGCTGTTTAAGAAGCAAACGGAGAGAATCAGGGAACATGCAAGCTGGAAAACTCCATTTTGACTGAGGGCAAGATAGCTGCAGCAAAACAGAAAGCAAAATGGCCGACGAACAAACTGAGTTTCAGAAACAGATACACAGAACCTTACATAGAGTGTTGTTCCTGTATTAATAGTTTACTGACATTGTATACATATCATTAGACAGCGTGACATTTTCACTGGCCATAAAAATTATCTCCAGTTACCATGGATCCAGTAGCCCAGCTGGCTCTGCAGTTGCAGGATTATCCATGGAGCTGACGGACATTAAGTCCAAAGTTTTGTCTCCCCTGGAGCAAACCAGAGTTGAACCTAAAGTAGCTCTCCCGGACAGGTTCACTGGTGGGCGAGGCAAATTTTTCACCTTCCGGGAGGCATGTAAATTGTATTTTCGGCTTCGGCCTCGATCATCAGGGAGTGATGAGCAGAGAGTGGGAATTGTTATCTCACTTCTGCAAGGGGACCCTCAATCCTGGGCATTTTCCCTTCCTCCGGGATCCCCGGCTCTACTGTCTGTAGATCAATTTTTTACTGCCCTGGGATTGGTATATGATGACCCAGATCGGGTCTCTCTTGCTGAGACAAAATTACGTAAGATACAGCAGGGAGATCGTCCTGCAGAGGAATTTGCTTCTGAGTTTCGAGATGGGCCACAGATACTCAATGGAATGACCCAGCTCTTAGGAGCCAGTTTTGTCATGGGCTTTCTGATAAATTAAAAGACGTTTTGGCTCAGTATGAGTCTCCTCATTCACTGGAGGCTGCTATGGCCTTAGCTATCCGTACTGATAGACGGCTTTGGGAGAGGGGTGAGGTAACCCCACTCCCTGTTGTTTCTCCACCTACCACTAAAGTCCCTTATGTTGAGGTTCCCTTGTCTGTTCGGATGAGCCTATGCAGTTGGGAGGGACATCATTTCGTAGGAGGGGATTGGCGGTACGCCGCAGGACTAGAAGATGTTTTTTCTGCGGGAAAGAGGGACATTTTGTTGGAGAATGTCCATCCCGTGCCTTGTTGAGCCAAAAGTCGCCGGAAAACTGTTAATCCCAGGTTGTGTGGTGGACGACAACCTGGGAGTATGTATTTCATCCGCCAGTTCTTCTCAGTTCCTTGTACCAGTGGAGGTGGTAGTTGGTACGAGAGTGGAGAGATTGTCTGTTCTTCTTGATAGTGGTTCCGGGGCTAATCTGGTTGACGCTCAGTTTGCTCAGGCTCAAGGTATGCATCTGAGTGTATTGGTCAAACCGATCCCTATATTCTCCATTGACGCCAGGCCTCTCGGCCAAGGTAGCTTTGTTCATGAGGTTCATAACATTGACCTTCGGGTAGGGGCAATACATAGGGAACAATTATCTTGTTATGTGTTGGAGGGTCTACCTACTCCCATTGTGTTGGGACTTCCTTGGTTGGTTAAACATAACCCTGTGATTAATTGGCAGTCCAGAGAAATAAGCCAATGGGGTGAGTTTTGCAAAAGCAACTGCATGAACACAGTCATCAGTGCGGTCGTGCCTAGTACATTGCCTCCTTTTTTGGAGGATTTTGGGGATGTTTTCTCTGAGGAGGGGTGTCAGGAGTTGCCTCCTCATCGCGTGTATGACTGCTCTATTAATCTCCTTCCTGATGCTAAGTTGCCTAAAGCTAGGTTGTATAATCTTTCTGGTCCTGAGAGGCAGGCTATGAAAGATTATATTTCTGAAAGTCTGGCCAAAGGGCATATTAGACCTTCATCTTCCCCAGTAGCCGCGGGGTTCTTCTTTGTGAAGAAGAAAGATGGAGGCCTACGCCCTTGCTTGGATTTCCGCGAACTTAATCGGATTACTGTTCGAGATCCGTATCCACTCCCTCTTATTCCTGATCTCTTCAATCAAATTGTTGGCGCCAAATGGTTCTCTAAATTGGATCTCAGGGGGGCGTATAATCTGATTAGGATAAAAGAGGGGGATGAGTGGAAAACGGCGTTTAACACGCCGGAGGGACATTATGAGAACCTAGTCATGCCTTTTGGTCTGACTACTGCACCAGCAGTATTCCAACATTTTGTTAATGACATTTTTCGTCACCTTGTGGGGCTGTTTGTGGTTGTATATTTGGACGACATTTTAATTTACTCGCCAGATCTTGTGTCTCATCAGGAGCATGTGAGACAGGTGTTGCAGATCTTGCGAGACAATAAACTATACGCCAAACTGGAGAAGTGTGTATTTGCCGTACAGGAACTTCAGTTTTTGGGTTTTTTGGTGTCAGCCTCCGGTTTCCGTATGGACCCTGAAAAGGTGAGAGCAGTGCTTGAATGGGATCAGCCAGGGGATCTTAAGGCTCTGCAGCGTTTTTTGGGGTTTGCTAACTACTACCGGAAATTTATTTGTAATTTCTCATCTGTCGTCAAACCTCTCACTGACATGACAAGAAAAGGGACGGATTTTTCTAAATGGTCGGACAAAGCTTGCCAAGCCTTTTCCTCTTTGAAGAAATGTTTTGCTTCGGCACCCGTTCTCATCCAACCAGATGCATCTCAGCCGTTCATTGTGGAGGTGGATGCGTCTGACGTAGGGGTGGGTGCTATATTGTCCCAGGGTCCGTCCCCTGGTAAATGGCATCCGTGCGCTTTCTTTTCTAAGAAATTGTCGTCCGCCGAAAGGAATTATGATATCGGCAATAGGGAACTTTTGGCCATTAAGTTAGCTTTTGAAGAATGGCGTCACTTTTTGGAGGGGGCAGTCCACCCGGTTACCGTTATTACTGATCACAAGAACCTGTTGTATTTGGAATCCGCTAAGCGTCTGAATTCCAGACAAGCTCGATGGTCGTTGTTTTTTACCAGGTTTAATTTTGTCGTCACTTATCGCCCGGGGTCTAAGAATGTAAAGGCTGATGCCTTGTCTCGCAGTTTCCCAGGGGCCGGGAAAACGGATGACCCGAGTCCTATCCTTCAGGAGGGGGTGGTAGTGTCGGCTGTATTTTCTGAGCTTGAGGAGGAGGTGTTAGAGGCTCAGGGGGACGCCCCTGCAGGACCTCCAGGGAGACTGTTTGTCCCAAATCTGTTGAGACAAAAGGTTATTGAGGCACATCATAATTCTGCTCTAGCAGGACATCCAGGGAGTAAGGCTACTTTAGATCTCCTTTCTCGCCGGTTTTGGTGGCCTAATGCTAATAAAGATGTTATAACTTTTGTCGCGTCATGTGGGGTGTGTGCTCGCTCTAAAACCCCTCATACCCGTCCGTCTGGGACCCTTTTACCCTTGAAACTTCCGGAGCGTCCATGGACTCATTTATCTATGGACTTCATTATGGACCTTCCTCCGTCGTCAGGGAATACTGTCATACTGGTGGTTGTTGACAGGTTCAGTAAGATGGCACATTTCGTTGCTCTTCCTGCACTCCCTAATGCTAAAACTCTGGCGCAGATGTTCATTAGGGAGATCGTTAGACTTCATGGGTTGCCTTCTGATGTGGTATCAGATAGGGGGTCTCAGTTTGTGTCCAAATTTTGGAGGGCATTTTGTTTACGTCGGGGGATGCAATTGTCATTTTCCTCGGCTTTTCATCCGCAGACCATTGGTCAGACAGAGCGTCTGAATCAGAGTTTAGAGACATATCTCCGGTGTTTTGTTTCAGAGAACCAAGAGGACTGGTCTTCTTTCTTGCCTCTGGCAGAGTTCGCTCTTAACAACAGGCGGAGCGAGTCCACTGGTAAGTCCCCGTTTTTTGGGGCATATGGTTTCCATCCCCAGTTTTGTACTTTCAATGGGGGGGGCCCCTTCTGGGGTTCCTGAGGAGGAGCGTTTCTCGTCGTCACTTGCTTCTGTGTGGAGAGGTGTATTGAATAATCTGAGTGCGATGGGGAACCGTTACAAACGTATGGCTGATAGGAGGAGAGTTTCTGGTCCAGATCTGAATGTGAACGATCTGGTATGGTTGTCTACCAGGAATATAAAACTTAAGGTGCCCTCCTGGAAACTGGGTCCCAGATTCATCGGGCCGTACAGGATCGGTTCCATAATTAATCCTGTGGCATTTCGTCTGGACCTCCCTCCTACGTTTAAAATTCATAATGTGTTCCACAAGTCATTACTTAAAAGGTATGTGGCACCAGTCATACCGTCACCTCTACCTCCTCCTCCTGTGTTGGTCAATGGTAACTTGGAATTTCAAGTATCAAAGAACATTGACTCACGTCTGAATCGCCGGTCCCTTCAGTACTTGGTGCATTGGAAGGGGTATGGTCCAGAGGAGAGGACGTGGGTCCCTGCGTCTGATGTTAACGCAGATCGTTTGGTTCGGACCTTCCACAGAACTCACCCGGGCAGGCCTGGCCCTGAGGGTCCGGAGGCCCCTCGTAGAAGGGGGGGTACTGTCATGTGTGCATTGCCACGAAGATCGTCGCGGTTGCACATTTTGACTTCTCACAGCTGATCTGCTGTTTCTTTGTGTTTGGCAGCTAGGGAGTTAATTCTGTCTGTGCTCGGTGCTGGGACTGGGTGCAGTTTCTCCCGGCTGCAATTGATTATTTGTTGATTGGTTTCCTTTAAATTCCTGGTTGTCTGTTTGGGGAGTTGCCAGTGAAACCTTCATGCAGACCACAGATAGGAATGAATCTGTATAGACTTTAGTTGTGAGCTCCTTAGTTGTTCTAAGCTCAACTTGGTTAGAGTTTATTTCCCAGACCATTTATGTTCCTTTGGTGTTTGAGTGTGTATGCAAGCGAGTGTTATCCTGTCTGTCTTATATGTCTAATCTGTGTATTTAGTTGAGATCAGCCCATATCCTTTGGTGGTAGTCAGGATCCTTCTTAGGACTTATTACAGGGTTCAGGGTCTGATAGGAGACAGGGTTAGGTTGGAGACTTGGACCTCTGAACCATTATCAGTACCTCCAAGGTGAGGGATTAGTTAGGACCCCAGTTTAGGGTCAGGTTAGATCCCGGTCCACCTCTTTCCTGTTTCAGCTCATCAAGTCCTCAAGATTAACCCTGAGTTCAGCAGATATCGTGTCAGGTAAATCTATTCTATACTTACATGCTGATGTTGCTATACTAGTTGTTGTATAGAGTGTTGTTCCTGTATTAATAGTTTACTGACATTGTATACATATCATTAGACAGCGTGACAATAGGTCCCTGATCTGAGACCACTCCTCCAGCATGATTTGCCCCACCTCTGGATCTCGTTGGCCCAGGCTATGTCAGAACGTATTGCACCAGGGCTTGTCGGTGCTGCCACAGTCGCTGCAACATGTGCAGAGTTGAATTCCACCGTGTTGGCACATCGCATTTTAGCCGGTGAAGTGGCAGGCCCAACGACTTCTGTAGAGATGTAAGTCGCTGAGCTGCGGGATGCGAACTGCGGAAGTGCTCACACAGTGACCGTGCCCTCTGCAGAAGGCCATGTAGTTCGGAATAGTGGGCTAAAATTTACTGGACAACCAGGTTCAACACGTGAGCCATACAAGGCACGTGTGTGACATTGCCCCGGCAAAGGGCCGCACCCAGGTTTGCTGCATTGTCGCACACGGCCTTCCCTGGTTGCAGGTCCAGTGGAGACAACCATTCATGAAACTGGTTCTCCAGAGCTATTCACAACTCCTCAGCTGTGTGACTCACATTTCCCAGACATTTCAACGTAAAAACCGCCTGATGACGTTGAGCCCTGCTGCCAGCATAGCAAGGAGGTGTGCAGGATCCCTTCTGCACAGTTAGAAAGCCGGTGGCGTGACCTGACAGGCTTTGGGTGCAGGTGGAGGACCGAGAGGAGGTTGAGGAGGCAGAAGAAGTGGAGGAACTTCGAGATAAAGAGGATTGACGCACAACTCGTGGGGACGGCAAGACTTGGACAGCAGCCCCTTGTCCTGCTGTCACCATAGTTACCCAGTGCCCAGTTAGGGACATGTAAAAATTATTAGGAATTTGAACGCTGGTGGAGCTTTGTATAGATGGCCTAATAGAATGAGTACCACACACTGCTACTACGCCACAATTATTCTACAGGCAAGAAGCAGCTAAAAATTCTTTTTTATTTGAACGCTGGTGGAGCTTTGTATAGATGGCCTAATAGAATGAGTACCACACACTGCTACTATGCCCACAATTATTCTACAGGCAAGATGCAGCTAAAAATTCTTTTTTATTTGAACGCTGGTGGAGCTTTGTATAGATGGCCTAATAGAATGAGTACCACACACTGCTACTATGCCCACAATTATTCTACAGGCAAGATACAGCTAAAAATTCTTTTTTATTTGAACGCTGGTGGAGCTTTGTATAGATGGCCTAATAGAATGAGTACCACACACTGCTACTATGCCCACAATTATTCTACAGGCAAGATGCAGCTCAAAATTCGTAGTTATTTGAACGCTGGTGGAGCTGAGCAAAAAGTGATAGGAACTGATGTAATCTAGCCCTCAAAAGGGCTGCAATTACAAATAGTCACTACTCCCAACCTATCTGTCTATTTATTAAGAGCACAGACCTGCCTGCTAAAAGTGCTAGGAACTGCTGTGACCTAGCCCTCAAAAGGGCTGCAATTGCAAACTAGTCCCACTCCCTACTCCTTAAACCTTTCTGTCGCTTTAAGTGAAATTTTGCTTCAAATTTGCTGCTGAACAAGATAGCGCTCACAGCAGCAGCAGTGCCGTCTAACACTGAGCTGCAGCAGTGAGAAAATGGTGGCGACGGTGAAAATGGCTGGGTCTTATAGGGCAAGGACATGTGACATACACAGCCAATGACACATGCCCTTGCTTGTGTGAAAAAAAAAAATTTGCTCCGTGTGTGCACTGCTGATAGGCTGACAGACTGCACCGCCCACTGGAAATGCGGGAAATAGAAAAAAAAATGGAGATCTTCATTATTTCTACAGAGATCCATCCCATGCCCCTCTCCCCGCTCCGCTGTACACTCAAACTGTGTTTTAACATTGATTGTCAGCATTACTGAGAAAAAATCCAGTTACGATTTTGGTGCACGAACAGTATCGAACATAACCTCGAACAGCCGGATTTTTTCCAAATCGTTCGGGTTCGTCGAACGGCTCGAACACCGCCCAAAACAGCTTGAATTTGAAATTGGCGAACAGTTTGATTCGAACACTGCTCATCTCTAATCAAGACAACAGGTTCTGTATTTTTTTTAGACTTGAGAAAGGCCAAATTATGGCTAAAATGTTGCCTGCTTTGTCTTCCTGTTTTAACTAATGTGGAATAAATTTCAATTTTTTATCAAGAATCTACATTCTTGGTGCCTCGGCTTCTCTGCATTTTCTACATTGGTTTTCGACCTGTTGGGAGGCCCTGCCGAGCTGAGCAAATGTTTGGTCAATGGTACATATGAATCTACTATTGGAATTTTTCAACTTCAAAGGGGACAAGACTTTTAAGATTGCTCTTCATATCACCTGCAACACTGAGGTGGTTATTTATCACTCCAGCTGTCCTTGTGGCCTCATTTATATAGGCATGAATACAAGATCCTTAAAGTGCATGCTAAAGAACATGTTAGAGACATCAAAAATGTGGCTACCTGACAGGATTTAGACAAATAGAAGACTATTCCCAGACATTTTCTGTAATCCTAAAGGACTCTCCATACGTGGCATTGACCATGTTTATCTGGGAATTACAGGTGGGGGGTATCAAACGTAAACTCCTTCAAAAAGAGACACCCTTAGTACAGTACTACCTTAGGGCCTGTGCACACATTGCGGATTTGCCTGCGGATTTTTCCGCGCCGAAACCGCACCTCTTGGCAGAAACCGCAGGCGCGGTTTTGACGCGGTTTTGATGCGGTTTTTGGCGCGGTTTTGACGCAGTTTTTCTCATGCGGTTTTGAAGATTTGTGATGTCATTTCTTGTCCAACCTCTTTTACATTTGTCCAACCCACACTCCATTACACACACACAGATAGAGATAGGCCGGCGTCACACTTGCGAGTGTGATGCGAGTAAGTCGCACGACTTTCTCGCATCAACACCCGGCACGGCCGCCCGCTCTCAGACCCGAGTGTGCGGCTGCATGTATTTCTATACATGTATTTCTATGCAGCCGCACACTCGGGTCCGAGAGCGGGCGGCCGTGCCGGGTGTTGATGCGAGAAAGTCGTGCGACTTACTCGCATCACACTCGCAAGTGTGACGCCGGCCATAGATAGATAATAGATGCCAGTAGTTAGATAGATAGAAAATACATAAATAGATGGATAATAGATAGTTAGAAATATATATATAGAAAGATAGATATAGAGATAGACAGAAAGATATATAGGTAGATAGATAGAATGGTACATAAATAGTTAAAGACACACACGCGTACACATACACAAAATAACGCAATAGTTAATAAAAAAAAAATATAGGAAAAAAAATGGCGTGGGCTCCCGCGCAATTTTCTGCGCCAGAGAGGGAAAGCAGACAGCCGGGGCCAATATTTCTAGCCTGGGAAGGGGTTAATACCCATGGATGGATCAGCCCGCAGCTAGCCTTCACTGGCTATTAAATTAGGGGGACCCCCCAAAAAAAATGACGTGGGGTCCCCCTATAACTTATAGCCAGAAAGGCTACGCAGACAGCTGCGGGCTGATATTAATAGCCTAGGAAGGGGCCATGGATATTGGCGCCCCCCCAGCTAAAAATACCAGCACCCAGCCGCCCCAGAATTGGCGCATCTGTACGATGCGCCAATTCCGGCACTTAGCCCCTCTCTTCCCACTCCCCTGTAGCGGTGGGATATGGGGTAATAAGGGGTTAATATCACCTTGCTATTGTAAGGTGATATTAAGCCTGGTTAATAATAGAGAGGCGTCAATAAGACGCCTATCCATTATTAATCTTATATTAATAAAGGGTTAAAAAAAACACACGCATAAGAATAAATTATTTTAATGAAATAAAACACAACACGGTTTTCATATCTTTATTACACACTCAGATCCAAGCGACGCCCTCGATCTCCTGTAAAAAAACGTAAAAAAATAAAACAACCGTATACTCCCTGTCCGACGCAGTCCAATTAATAACGAGGGTCCCACGACGGTCTCCCCTATAGAACAGTGACATCAGGTGATGCCACTGCTCTGTAGGGCCTCCCAGTGATGCACTGACAGGAGACAATGGCTCCTGCAGTGCATCCCTGAGTTCATTCTCTCACTTTATGGCAATGCTGCGTGGGAATTTTCTCACCCAGCATTGCCGTGAGAGAATGAACTGTCGTGACGTCATTCTCTCCTGGCTGCAGAGGCAGAGCCGTACACAGATCGATGGCGTCGGGGAAGAGGTGAGTATGTACTCTATGTTATATGATCTGTATGTCATGTATGTTATATGTTCTGTATGTCATGTATGTTATATGTTCTGTATGTCATGTATGTTATATGTCATGTGTATGTTATATGTTCTGTATGTCATGTGTATGTTATATGTTCTGTATGTCATGTGTATGTTATATGTTGTATGTCATGTATGTTATATGTTCTGTATGTCATGTGTATGTTATATGTTGTATGTCATGTATGTTATATGTTCTGTATGTCATGTGTATGTTATATGTTGTATGTCATGTATGTTATATGTTCTGTATGTCATGTGTATGTTATATGTTGTATGTCATGTATGTTATATGTTCTGTATGTCATGTGTATGTTATATGTTGTATGTCATTGTATGTTATATGTTCTGTATGTCATGTGTATGTTATATGTTCTGTATGTCATGTGTATGTTATATGTTCTGTATGTCATGTGTATGTTATATGTTCTGTATGTCATGTGTATGTTATATGTTCTGTATGTCATGTGTATGTTATATGTTGTATGTCATGTGTATGTTATATGTTCTGTATGTCATGTGTATGTTATATGTTGTATGTCATTGTATGTTATATGTTCTGTATGTCATGTGTATGTTATATGTTCTGTATGTCATGTGTATGTTATATGTTCTGTATGTCATGTGTATGTTATATGTTCTGTATGTCATGTGTATGTTATATGTTCTGTATGTCATGTGTATGTTATATGTTGTATGTCAAATTCGCCACTGGTGCCCTGTGCTCTTCACAGATGAAAGCAGGTTCACACTGAGCACATCTGACAGACGTGACAGAGTCTGGAGATGCTGTGGAGTGCAATCTGCTGCCTGCAACATCCTTCAGCATGACCCGTTTGACAGTGGGTCAGTAATGGTGTGGGGTGGCATTTCTTTGGAGGGCCGCACAGCCCTCCATGTGCTCGCCAGACGCAGCCTGACTGCCATTAGGTACCGAGATGAGATCCTTAGAACCCTTGTGAGACTATATGCTGGTGCGGTTGTCCTAGGCAGGACAATGCCAGACCTCATGCAGCTGGAGTGTGTCAGAAGTTCCTGCAAGATGAAGGCACTGAAGCTATGGACTGGCCCATCCATTCACAGACCTAAATCCTATTGAGCACATCTGGGACATCATATCTAACTCCATCCAGCAACGTCACGTTGCACCACAGACTGTCCAGGAGTTGGTGTATGCTTTAGTCGAGGTCTGGGAGGAGATCCCTCAGGAGACCATCCACCGCCTTATCAGGAGCATTCCCAGGCATTGTAGGGAGGTCATACAGGCACAGGGAGGTCATACAGGCACGTGGAGGCAACACACACTACTGAGCATCATTTTGACTTGTTTTAAGGACATTACATTCCACTTTAATTTTGCGGGTGACTCCAAATCCTGGCCTCCATTGGTTAATAAATTTGATTTCCATTGATGATTTTTGTGTGGGTTTTGTTGTCAGCACATTCAACTTTGTACAGAACGAAGTATTCAATGAGAATATTTAATTCATTCAGATCTAGGATGTGTTATTTGAGTGTTCTCTTTATTCTTTTGAGCAGTATATAAGGTTAGCACTGGAGCCTTGCAGCGCTGGAGTCCCGGGTTCAAATCCCACCAATGACACCATCTGCAAGGAGTTTGTATGTTCTCCCCGTGTTTGCGTGGGTTTCCTCTGGGTTCTCCGGTTTCCTCCCAAACTTCAAAGACATACTGATAAGGAATTTAGATTGTGAGCCCCATCAGGGACAGTGCCAATAATGTCTGTAAAGCGCTGTGGAATTATTAGCACTATATAAATGAGTAAAATAAATAATATATATATATATATATCATAAAAGGGGAAGCTTTGTATAAAGCTTTGTATGGCATAGCATGTGTGAACAGCTCTTCAGACTCGCCCATCTAGGGTTCCCTAGTCAGTTGTATGGTTGGAGAGTTGTGACACAGGGAGAAGCAAGGGTAATTTCGGTGTCACCTCTGTGGACTCTACTGGGTGTGATGATGAGGTGGAGGAAGAGGATTAAAGGCCACTGGAAGCTGTGCTTGCCATCCACTCTAGCACATGCTGTTTCTGGGCCTCATCAATAAGGCGTACTGCTGTGCATCTGCTAAAGAAAGGTAGTGGAGTAGTCCATCCCATACATGGGCGTACCCACCGTGGGGCAGGGGGGGCAAGTGCCCCCCCTAGAAGCAGGGGCGCACGGTGCATGATCCGGCCCGTCGGCCCCGCCGACATTGAACTGACAGTTCATTGCCGGCGGGCGGCGGGCCCTTTAATCGCGGGCGCAATGTGCTGAGTTAGGAAGGCCTTGCGGCCTTCCATATGCAGCACAGGCGACGTGATAGTCATCACGCCGCCTGCGCGCCCTGATGACGTCACGCCGCCTGTGCCAGGACTCAGGAGAAGACGGAGTCCAGAGCGCGCTTCTTCAGAGCAGCGGGGGAGATAGGTGAGTACTGGCTTTTTTTTTTTTTTTACGCCGGGCCCGGCCTGTGGGGGATTATGCTGGCTATAGGGTGATTATGCTGGCTAGGGATTATGGGCTATAGGTGATTATGCTGGCTATAGGGGGATTATGTTGGCTATAGGTGATTCTGCTGGCTATAGGGGGATTATGCTGGCTATGGGGATTATGCTGGCTATAGGGGGATTCTGCTGGCTATAGGGGGATTATGCTGGCTATAGGGGGATTCTGCTGGCTATAGGGGGATTCTGCTGGCTATAGGGGGATTCTGCTGGCTATAGGGGGATTCTGCTGGCTATAGGGGGATTCTGCTGGCTATAGGGGGATTATGCTGGCTATAGGGGGATTATGCTGGCTATAGGGGGATTATGCTGGCTATAGGGGGATTATGCTGGACTATAGGGGGATTATGCTGGCTATAGGGATTATGCTGGCTATAGGGGGATTATGCGGCTATAGGTGATTATGCAGGCTTAGGGATTATGCTGGCTATTGGGGGATTATGCTGGCTATTGGGGGATTATGCTGGCTATTGGGGGATTATGCTGGCTATTGGGGGATTATGCTGGCTATGGGGGATTATGCTGGCTATAGGGGATTATGCTGGCTATGGGGGATAATGCTGGCTATTGGGGGATTATGCTGGCTATTGGGGACTATGCTGCTTATGCGGGATTATGCTGCCTACTGGGGACTACTATGCTGCTTATGGGGGATTATGCTGCCTATTGAGGACATATGCTGCGTATTGGGGACCTATGCTGCCTATCGGGACATTTACCTGCCTATTGGGGACCTATGCTGTCTATTGGGGACCTATGCTGTCTATTGGGGACCTATGCTGCCTATTGGGGACCTATGCTGCCTATTGAGGACATATGCTGCATATTGAGGACATATGCAGCCTATTGGGGATCAATGCTGCCTATTGGGGACAATTACCTGCCTATTAGGGACTTTGGCACCACACCAGTCTGAGCCTGAGCTAAAAGCGGAGTTGCGCCCCTATGTGCATTGATGAGGATGAAATGATTGGCAAGGCTGCAATGATGGGCAGTGCAGGCTGTATGTCTCTGTGTGGGCAGTTTTATTGCTGGTATATTGTTTTTGTAGCGCTGTATATATATTGGTATTTTACTAATAGCAATTTGGAATCCCTAGGAAATGATATCAAGAAAGAGAAAAATTGCTTCACTTGTGACAAATATGGAACCGAACATAGTTCGGCCCAATAGGTTCCCACTGAAATACCAGTAAGTTTGTTGATTTTTAACTTTACTTATTTATTTTAAGTATTGTGTTTGTTCCTGTTTATTTTTATTTTTTTTACTTCAAAATAAGAGTGTAGTATATGGTGTATACAGGGTCATATACATCGTGTGCGGTATATAGAGTGTAGTATATGGTGTATACAGGGTCATATACATCGTGTGCGTTATATAGAGTGTAGTATATGGTGTATACAGGGTCATACACATCGTGTGCGGTATATAGAGTGTAGTATATGGTGTATACAGGTCATACACATCGTGTGCGTTATATAGAGTGTAGTATATGGTGTATACAGGTCATACACATCGTGTGCGGTATATAGAGTGTATATACACTTCTGTATTATACTTTTCATATACAGGTTATAATGCCTCTTATTCTTTGTATAGAGGTGAGTGTGCCATGTATAATATATGGTATATACAGCGTAGTGTCGCATACACTGCTGTATTATACAATATACAACAGTTCTAACGCTCCATACCTAATATGCAGTATAATGTACAGTGTATATGATGTAACCTGTATAAGATGTGACATTGGCTTGCCCCCCCTAGTTTTGATCCTGGGTACGCCCATGATCCCATATGACATTGTTGGTTCACTAGTGCTTTCACAAACATTACCACCTACCCCACATACAACTTGACCACCAAGTCTAATCCTCATTTCACCACTACCTTTCTTTTTTTCCAGTCATGTTGCTAAGATAGTGTAGTAGGAGCACAGTATTAGCAACAAAAAATTATTTTTTTTCGGGGGCCTGTGAATGAGGCCTGTATCACATAAACTAGATACTACAAACAATTTCAAAGTGAGATTTTCCCTACTGTAGAACGTTAGTAACAGACAAAATTGTTTTTGTTATTGGATGAGGACTGTGTAAAATAGACTAGATTCTACAAACAATTTTAAAAGTGAGATATCCCTTACATGTATGATGTTAGTAACTTAAGACATTTTTTGGGGCCTGTGGATGTGGCCTGTATAACAGACTAGATACTACAAACAATTTCAAAGTGAGATCTACCTTACTGAACGTTAGTAACAGAAGAAATGTTTTTTTTTTGTTGGATGAGGACTGTATAAAATAGACTAGATGCTACAAAAATTTTCAAGTGAGATCTCCCCTACTGTATGACATTAGTAACCGAATACATTTTTTTGATTGTGAGGAACTAAGCCGACCGCCACACTGTAGCCCGGGTATCACAGCTTCTGATCCCACCGCTGCCACTAATTGTGAGGAACTAAGCCGACCGCCACACTGTAGCCCGGGTATCACAGCTTCTGATCCCACCGCCGCTACCAAATGTGAAGGACGACCCTTTCCTCCCACATCACCAATGGGACGTAACTCCACAGGTACAGCTCTCCGGCGCCCCCTTTGTCTCTCAGGTCAGTAAGGGAACTGCATCTAGAGCAAATGGCCGCCAGGGGAGGTTGTCCTGTTACCCACTGGGTATTCTAAGATTCGTGATCAGAGTAAAAGCATCAGCCCAAGATTAATTTTATGGTTTAATTGCCTTAAGGGCACACTAGATAATTACAGAAATATACAGT
>JARQOD010000002.1:532434658-532508535 GCA_033576555.1 Oophaga sylvatica | reverse complement strand
TGTTGATATTTCTGTCCTAGTTGCTTGGATTTCGGTATGGGAAATGGGTATCGCTGTTTTTTTGGGTATGGGCGATACCAATCCGACGATTTCTTGATATGGAAAAGTATCGTCAACATAGCGTGACCAAAATGGGAAAATGACTAAAAGTCCCGGAGAAACATCTGAACTCTGCCCGAAAAGCAATGTGAAAAAATTTAAAGTCCTGGGCAAAAAACCTTCAAATCCGGGCCTCTGGTAGAGGCCCGAGAAAAAAAAATGAAAACAAAGATCAAGCCCTTTGGGGGGTGAAAAGTAGTTTTGGCGATACTGCCCGTATCTAAAATATCGGTGGTTGGTCGGCTGATACTCAAAAAGATCGGGTTCCCCGACCCGTACCGGAAAACAATGCAAGTCAGGGGACAGCATATCGGAACTAAAAAACCTCTTTTTCCTTGTAAACATTTGATAAAACCCACATAGAATAAATATTATATTTGTATTATTATTATTTATATTGTCTTGTGAAATATATTCTTATTTAAGTTTTTTAATGTAAAATAGTCTGTTCAATTCCCCCCCCCCCCCCCCGGGAAAAAGCGGTTTTGTGAAAATACAGAAGCCCCCAAATAAAAAGACACATGGTTTCATAGAGTTAAATGTCTTTTCATGTGTTTGTATAGGTTTTCAAAAACATTACTGAGTGATGTGTGAAAAAATTTGACACATGTGGGGAAATTAAAGGTGAAATTGTTGAAAAAAAAATGTTTTTTTTCTCAAATTTACACCTTTAAATTAACCCCTCATGTGTCATTTTTGAACCATACACTCATGTAATTGTTAGTGAAAACAATATATCAAACAACATGAAAAGACATGGTTAACTCTATGTAAACCATGTGTCATTTCTGTTGGCTTCTGTATTTTCCAAAACCCGGCAATTGAATTGCGGCTTTAACTATGTAGAAGGTATGAATATAAATATAATATATATATATATGTGTGTCAAAATTCAATGACAGTTTATATAATATGGGGTGTAAAATTGTTGAAAAAAAGCGTGGGTCCGCCTTTTTTCTCAACAGCGAAAAAGCCAGCGATTGGGGGCAGATAAAAATAGCCAGAGGGGGACCATTATTTTTGGCCCCCCCTGGCTACTAACATCTGCCCCCAGAACCCCAGAAAAGACAATCTAAATTAGATTCGCCCTTTTGGCACTTTACCGTCTATTCCATTGCCCTGTGCGGTGGCGAAGGGTTAATAAGGGGTTAAAGGCCACCTTGCTATTGAAAGGTGAGTTTAAGCCAGGTTTAAAATTGAGAGTGTCAATTAAAACAACTATCAATTATTAATTCCTATTGTATGAAATAAAAAAAAACACACCTTTAATTAAAATAATTTTAATGAAAAAACACACAGTTTTTGACAAGTTTTTTATTTTACTGCCATTCCTTGCGAACCCTTGTTCCACCTTTAATAAAAAAAAATAATAAAGCAACATTATTTTACCTACCGATGTTCGTCAGGTCCCCGATGAAATCCTTCTGAAAGGGTTAATGTTATACAGAGCCCGCAGCTAATGTGACGTTCAAGAAAACCCCCCGATGAATCATCTCCTTCCTGGCTGACAGGAGAGGAAGTGGTTAGCATAATTGATTGCTTCCCACTTTCATTAGGAAAACCCAGGACACCCACAGCATCAGTGATGTCAGAGGGAATCCCGGTGACCTGCCCTGATAATACCAGGCCACAGCAGTTGCTTATCTTGGCTGGTTAACAAAAATAGGGGACCCCCTCTAAAAAAAAATGGCGTGGGGTCCCCCTATTTTTGTTAACCAGAGTGAAGCAGACTGCTAAGGCCGGTTTTTCAGGCTGGTAATGATCCAATATCCATGGACCTTGCAAGCCTGTTTAATACCAGGCCACAGCAGTTGCTTGCTTGGTGGTTAACAAAATAGGGGATCCCATTGAAAAAAAAATGGCATGAGGATCCCCTTATTTTTGTTAACCACCCAAAGTAAATGTGATGCTCGGCCTGGTTTTAAAAGACTGTAAAGGGCCCCATGGATTTTGGCCCTCAACAGCCTAAAAATAAGGCTGCAGAGCCCCACAAATGGGACCCAAGATACCCCAAAATGTGGCACTTTACCCGTCTTCCCACTTGCCCTGTAGCGGTGGCAAGCGGGGAATAAGGGGTTAATGTCACCTTTGATTAAACGGTGAAAAATAACCCCGGTTAATAATGGAGAGGCGTCAATAAGACACCGATCCATTATTAATCATAGTTTGAAAATTTAAAAAAAAAAACAGCAAGAAAAAAGTCTTTTAATGAAAAAAAAACCCCAAACATTTTCATTAATTTTATTTCACTCTCTTCTGCGAGCCATCAATCCCCTGTAAAAAAAACAAAAATAACAAAACCAACACAAATACTCCCTGCCCGACGCAGTCCAAAATAAGAGTGTCCCACGACGAGTCCAGCTCTGCTACCTGGATGAAGGTGAGTGAATCCACATAAGCAAGTGCTTACCAGAGCTGCGTCCCCGGCGGTGAGTAAACCGGACTGGTTTCCGGCCAGCTGTCGCGAGAGTACGCTGGCCGAGATTACCCCGTACCGGCAGTCACTGCAGTTATCGCGAGATTCTGCAGTGACCGCCAGGGACAGGGGAATGGCGGCCATCCAGGAGGAGTGACCACCGGGGAAGGGGTTTTTTTGCCACGTAAATGCTGACTCTGCTGAGTTGACACCTGACAGACCCGACCGACACTGACAGTGACAGTTTCGGGAAGTTCCCGTGTCACGTTTCTTCGTTTGTGAAAGGAATCCATAGACTTTACAGGAAAAAATCTGATTCCGGTATGATATGACAAAAATATCGGAACTCAGAATCGGAATTCCCATACAGCCCAAAAATTGGCCGATACCCGATATTTGCAGTATCGGAGCTCAAACTGTGAAAGGAATATTTCCATATTTTACATATTAAAGTTTCAAAAAAAGGGAAACTGGGCGATGCAAAAATTTAGGCACCGCTGGGTTTGTACTAGCAGCACCCCCTTTTGAAAGAATCACAGTTGTAAAACTTTTGTAGCCAGCCGGTCTTTTGTTTGAGGGTTTTAATTCATTCTTCGGGAAAATTCTTCTGTTCGTGAGATTGGGTCTTCTTGAATGCTCTAGATTTTGAGGCTAGCCACAGTTTTTCAATGATGTGCAGATCAGGAACTGTGAGGGCCATTGTAAAAATCTTCAGCTGCGCCTTTTAGAGGTGTCTATTGTGGATTTTGATGTGTATTTATGATCATTATCCATTTGTAAAACCATTCTCTTTTAACTTCAGCTTTTTTACGATGGTATTTTGTTGGCTCAAGAATTGTTGAAATTTCATTGAATCCATTTTCCCTTTTACCTGTGAAAAAGTTCCTCATGTATTGGATGCATCCCAAAACCCAAAAGCATGATTGATCCACCCCATGCTTAAGGTTGGTTAGATTTTCTTTTTTGTGAAATTCTGTGCCCTTTTTTTTCCACAATACCTTTGTCATTGTGGCCAAAAAGTTCTATTTTAACCTCCCAATTCAAGGACTTTTTTCCAAAATATCAGGCTTGTTTAGAAAGTTCTTTTGATACTTCTGACACTGAATTTGTGGTGATGACGCGAAAGGTTTTCTTTTGCTGAATCTTCCCTGAAGGACGTATTTGAAAGGTGTCTCTGAACAGTAAAAAATGTACCACAACTCCAGAGTCTACTAAATCTTTCTGAAGGTTTTTGCGTCGAGGGAGGTTCTGATTTTATCTTACCAATCCAAGAGTGCTCTACTGAAATTTTTCTAGACCCATGGCTGCTGTTTTTTGGCACAAGATTAGATGAGGCTACAGTAGGTTTTTATAAAGCTGGGAAATTTGGATCACCTGGCCTTTCTAACAATGATAGTGACAAAGCCAAAACCCTAACAGGCTAAATTAAGGTCTGAAACCTTGGTCAAAGTTGTCAGGCACTCAAATCTCCAGGGTGCCCTCCCACTCTGCACTCATTACCTTTATTAATTGCACCTGTTTGTTACTGTATAAAAGAAACTTGTCCACACACTCAATCACACTCCACCTCTCCACAATGGCCAAGACAAAATAGCTGTCTAAGGACACCTGGGACAAATTGTAGACCTTCACAAGGCTCTGATGGGCTTTATGACAATAGGCAAGCAGCTTGGCGAGAAGGCAACAACTGTTTGCACAATATTAGAAAATGGAAGAAACACAAAATGACTCTCAAACTTCCTTGGTCTGGGGTCTCCATGCAAAATCTCCCTCATGAGGTAAGGACGATTGTGGAAAAAAGGTTAGGAATCAAACCAGAACTACATAGGAGAGCATGGTCAATGACCTGAAAAAGAGCTGGGACCCACAGTCTCAAGCATTACCGTTTGTAGCACACTAAGCCGTTATGCATTAAAATCCTGCAAGGCATGCAAGGTCCCACTGATCACACCAGCACATTCCAGTCCCATTTGAAGTTCAGTTATCAAAAAAGCAAAGGGTTTCAAAAAAACAAAAAAAGATCCCTCAATATAGAGAAAAAAGCAAAAAAAAAGGAATTAAATTAACATTTATTATAAACACTAAAATGATGTGACACAATACCATAAAATCAGACACCCCACAAATAGGCATGCATAGGTTAGCCAATGAGCTGACTGTAAATCACGAAACTACCATTACCACTGGCACTATAGTAAATTTAATTCTACATATAGGGCCTTGAGAAACAAATCAGTACAACTGATGCATATGCCCCACTATACCCAAATAATAGGAGGTCTAAACATAAATTAGTGGAACATTTCACCAATCAGGTAGGTGATATGATTTCCAAGTTGAAAAAAGGACCTTCCCATAAAGCAACAGACAGGAATCCATGAAGGCGATATCAATGCCAATTAAAGATTCAGTATGCCTATTCAAGTATGACCACCTCCCAACGCATTTCATTCTGAAGGTACTCATCAGGGGACATGGAAATAAAATATAGAAGTGCTCCACCATCTCTGGTATTATCCAGAAGGCAGGAGGTCTTGGACAGCGTCTCCAGACTAAAACCCAATAGAAAAATCTTTGGAGGGAGCTGAAACTCAATGTTGCCCAGCAACAGCCTGAACCTGCTGAAGATTTGGAGAAGATCTGTTTGGGAGGAGTGAGACAAATCCCTGTTGCGTGTGTGCAAACTTTGGTCAGGAACTACATGAAACGTCTAACCCTGTAGAGTTGAGCGATACTTTCGATATCCTAAAGTATCGGAATCGGAATGGTATCGCCGATATCACTAAAATATCGGCGATACCCGATACCGATACCGGAAGTCCCATGTAAGTCTATGGGAACAAAATATCGCAACTAAAAAAACCCATTCTTTCCTTGTAAACACAAATATACACACATAGAAACATATAAATATATATAATGTCATTGTGACTATATATATACATATATGTATAGTTTATACACTTCTACATAGTTAAAATATCCTTCATTCAATTGCCGGGTAAAGCCGGCTTCAGTGGAAAAGACAGAAGCACCCGACTGAAATGACACTTGGTGTACATAGGGTTAACATGTCTTTTCATGTCGTTTGCTATCTGATTTGCACAAACAATTAAATCAGACTATTTTGTGCAAAATTTCACACCTGTAGGGGTTAATTAAAGGTGTAAATTCGTTGTAAAAAAAACGGACTTTTTTTGCTACGAATTACACCTTTAATTAACCCCTACAGGTGTGAAATTTTGCACACATAGTCTGATTTAATTGTTTGTGCAAATTAGGCTGGAGTCACACACAACAACAAAAAAAAATCGGTCCGGTTTTAGACGGTCGACAATCGGATCAAAATAAAAACATCACAATCCTTCTGGCATCCGATTTTCCTTCAAAGATGCGATTTAATCGCATGTGTGTGTACCTTGTAACATCCGATTTTCATCCGACTTGCGAGGATTTTCTCGCAGGCTTGCACAAACTGACATATAAGGGATCCAAAAGAATAGTTTTAAATGCCAAAAGAAAAGAATAGATTATATACACATATATTATATATATATATATATAATATATTATATGTCATTGTGACATATATATATATACATATATTTATGTTCTTACACTTCTACATCTGTTTTATAGCCGCTAATTCAATTGCCGGCTTCAGTGAAATCACAGAAGCCGCATGAAATGATTACATTGTTTCCACACATTTAACCATGTAATTTCAGTTTATTTTTATATTGTTTTGAAACATACAATTAACATGAGTATTGTGTGCTAAATTTCAGCATGTAGGGGTTAATTAAAAGTGTAAATTCGTTGTAAAAAAAACGGACTTTTTGCTACGAATTTACACTTTAATTAACCCTACAGGTGTGAAATTTTGCACACATAGTCTGATTTAATTGTTTGTGCAAATTAGGCTGGAGTCACACACAACCACAAAAAAACGGTCCGTTTTAGACGGTCGACAATCGGATCAAAATAAAAACATCACACATCCTTCTGGCATCCGATTTTCCTTCAAAGATGCAATTTAATCGCATGTGTGTGTACCTTGTAACATCCGATTTTCATCCGACTTGCGAGATTTTCTCGCAGGCTTGCAAAACTGACATATAATGGATCCAAAAGAATAGTATTTAAATGCCAAAAGAAAGAATAGATATATACACATATATATATATAATATATATATATATATATATATATGTCATTGTGACATATATATATATATACATATATTTATAGTTCTTACACTTCTACATACTGTTATAGCCGCTAATTCAATTGCCGGCTTCAGTGAAATCACAGAAGCCGACATGAATGATACATTGTTTCCACACATTTAACCATGTAATTTCATGTATTTTTATATATGTTTGAAACATACAATTACATGAGTATATGTGTGCTAAATTTCAGACATGTAGGGGTTAATTAAAGGTGTAAATTCGTTAAAAAAAAATGTGTGGGCTCCCGCTGTATTTTCTCCACCAGACAGACAAAGCAAGCGAGTGGGGGCAGATAATAATAGCCTAGGGAGGGTACATTTTTTTTGTGCCCCCCCTGGCTACTAACATCTGCCCCCAGACACCCAGAAAGGGCAAATCTATAATTAGATTCGCCCTTTCTGGCACTTTGCCCGTCTATTCCCATTGCCCTGTAGCGGTGGCGAATGGGTTAATAAGGGGTTAAAATGACCTTGCAATTGAAAGGTCACTTTAAGCCAGGTTAATAATTGATAGCTGTCAATTAGGCAACTATCAATTATTAATCCTATTGTATGAAAGAAAAATCAAACACACACACTTAATAAAAAATAAGTTTAATTAAATAATCACACAGTTTTGACCATATTTTATTTTCCTGCTAAAACCATTTCCTGTAATAAAAATAAAATAAAAAAGCAAAATTATACTTACCAATCCGATGTACAGTCAGGTCCCACGGTGTAATCCATCAGAAAGGTTAACAGGTTACAGGTCGCAGAGAGCTAATAATGCTGTCTCAGACCTGTATTCCCCTGAATGAATAACTTCCTCTCCCAGCGAAAGTAGAGGAACAGATTCATGAATGGAGCTTAATTGATTTATTGCCAATTTAACTGTAGTGACCTGACCTAAAGGGAAAGTGGACACAATCAATTAAGCTTCATTCATGAAACACATCCTCTCCTGTCGCCAGGAGAGGAACTTATTCATTCATGAGCTTTGAGCTGAGCATGCAGGATTACTTGCACTGCTTGGCTCAAAGCTAGTTAACCCTTTGTGAAGGATTACAGCGTGGGACGTGACAGATCGGCGGAATAGGTAAGAATAATGTTGTTTTATTTCTTTTTCTTTATTTTAGGAGATCAATGGCTTCGCACGGATTTAGTGTAAAATAAAATATGGTCAAAAAAATGTGTTTTTATTTCATTAAAATTATTTATTCTTAAAGTGTGTGTGTTTTTTTATTTACTTCAATAGGATTAATAATTGATAGTTGTCTAATTGACAGCTATCAATCATTAACCTGCCTTAAGGTCACCTTTCAATTGCAAGGTGACAGTAAGGTGAGATTAACCCATTCGCCACCGCTACAGGGCAATGGGAATAGACGGGCAAAGTGCCAGAAAGGGCGAATCTAATTATAGATTTGCCCTTTCTGGGGTGTCTGGGGGCAGATGTTAGTAGCCAGGGGGGGCACAAAAAATGCACCCTCCCTGGGCTATTATTATCTGCCCCCACTCGCTTTGCTTTGTCTGTCTGGTGGAGAAAATACAGCGGGAGCCCACGCATTTTTTTTCAACGAAATTACACCTTTAATTAACCCCTACATGTCTGAAATTTTGCACAAATACACTCATGTAATTGTATGTTTCAAACATATATAAAAATACATGAAATTACATGGTTAAATGTGTGGAAACAATGTATCATTTCATGTCGGCTTCTGTGATTTCACAAAACCCGGCAATTGAATTAGCGGCTATTACAGTATGTAGAAGTCTAGGAACTATAAATATATGTATATATACATGTCACAATGACATGTATATATATATGTATGTGTTCTATGTGTATATATCTATTCTTTCTAGTCTTTATTAAAGCTGTCAGTGTGATTTTACAGTATAGGCGGGGATGAATTGCCGGCTTTTCTAAAGGACACCGATGCGATTTCATCGCAAGTCACACAGTGTGGTCCGTTTGTAATCAGATTTTTCATCGCTCCCATAGACTTGCATTGGCGATTGTCGACCGACAATCGGTGACAATCGCAGCATGCTGCGATTGCACACGGACGTTTAAAACGGACCACAAAAAATCTGATACTGGGAGCTGCTCCATAGATTAACATAGGTCCGACTGCAATGCGATATTTCATCGCATTGCAGTCGTCCGATTTTGTCGCCAGTGTGACTCCGGCCTTAGATAGCAAAGGACATGAAAAGACATGGTTAACCCTATGTACACCAAGTGTCATTTCATGTCACCCGACATGAAATGACACTTGGTGTACATAGGGTTAACCATGTCTTTTCATGTCCTTTGCTATCTAATTTGCACAAACAATTAAATCAGACTATGTGTGCAAAATTTCACACCTGTAGGGGTTAATTAAAGGTGTAAATTCGTTGTAAAAAAAACGGACTTTTTTGCTACGAATTTACACCTTTAATTAACCCCTACAGGTGTGAAATTTTGCACACATAGTCTGATTTAATTGTTTGTGCAAATTAGATAGCAAAGGACATGAAAAGACATGGTTAACCCTATGTACACCAAGTGTCATTTCATGTCGGGTTCTGCATTTTCACAAAAGCCGGCAATTGAATTAGCGGCTATTATACTATGTAGAAGTGTATGAACTACAAATATAAATATATATATATATGTGTCACAAATTCAATGACATGTATATATATATATATGAGGTGTAAAATTGCTGAAAAAAAATGCGTGGGCTCCCGCCCTATTTTCGCAACCAGACAGACAAAGCCAGTGAGTGGGGGCAGATAATAATAGCCCAGAGAGGGACCATTATTTTTGCCCCCCCCGGCTACTAACATCTGCCCCCAGACACCCCAGGAAAGACAAATCTATAATTAGATTCGCCCTTTCTGGCACTTTGCCCGTCTATTCCCATTGCCCTGTAGCGGTGGCGAATGGGTTAATATGGGGTTAAAGCCACCTTGCTATTGAAAGGTGACCTTAAGCCAGGTTAATAATTGAGAGCTGTCAATTAGACAACTATCAATTATTAATCCTATTGCATGAAATAAAAATAAAACACACACACTTTAATTAAAAATCATTTTAATGAAATAAAGACACATGTTTTTGACCATCTTTTATTTTACTGCAAAAACCATTTCCTGTAATAAAAATAAAATAAAAAAGCAAAATTATTCTTACCTATCCCATGCACAGTCAGGTCCCACGGTGTAATCCTTCAGAAAGGGTTAATGTTTACTGCAGGGACCGCAGCTAATGCTGCAGCCTCACAGTAAACCCCCAAATGAATGAGTTCCTCTCCTGCCTGACAGGAGAGTAAAGGCTGGGTGTCACATAACGATACACCAGCGATCCCGACAACGATATGCACTTGTCAGGATCGCTGGTGTATCGCTACATGATCGCTGCTGAGCTGCCAAACAGGCAGCTCAGGCAGCGATCTGGGACAGCGACACTGCGGGTAACATCGCTTAAGGGCCCGTCTCACATAGCGATATCGCTACCGAGATCGCTGCTGAGTCACTAGTTTTGTGACGCAGCAGCGAGCTCACCAGCGATATCGCTGTGTGTGACATTCAGCGACGATCAGCCCCCCTGCCGGGTATCGCTGATCGTCGCAGAAATGTCAGGACCTTTTTTTGATCGCTGGTTTCCCTCTGACAGGCACGCATCGCTGCGTGTGACAGGCGGGAGACCAGCGATCCGCTGGTAACCAAGGTACACAGCGGGTTTCCAGGCACCGCGCAGCGCTTGGAAACCCGCTGTGTACCTTGGATACCAGCTCCCTGCATCAGGGCGCTGGTATCCAAGGTACACAGCGGGTTTCTAGGCACAGCCCCGCGCCTGGAAACCCGCTGTCTACCTTGGTTACCAGCGGATCGCTGGTCTCCCGCCTGTCACACGCAGCGATGTGTGCCTGTCAGCGGGAAACCAGCGATCAAAGGTCCTGACATTTCAGCGACGATCAGCGATACCCGGCAGGGGGGCTGATCGTCGCTGAATGTCACACACAGCGATATCGCTGGTGAGCTTGCTGCTGCGTCACAAAACTAGTGACTCAGCAGCGATCTCGGTAGCGATATCGCTATGTGAGACGGGCCCTTAAGTGGAAAGCTTAATTGATTGCTTTCCACTTTCACTTCAGGTCAGCCAGGGACACAATCAGTGACGTCAGAGGGAACTGATTAACAAAAATAGGGGTTCCCTTCGAAAAAAAAATGGCGTGGGGTCCCCCCTATTTTTGTTAACCAGCCAGATGAAGCAGACCGCTGAGGCCTGGATTTTCAGGCTGTTAAGGAGCCAAGATCCATGGACCTTGCCAGCCTGATAATACCAGGCCACAGCAGTCTGTATATCTTGGCTGATTAACAAAAATAGGGGATCCCCTCGAAAAAATTGGCGTGGGGTCCCCCCTATTTTTGTTAACCAGCCAGATGAAGAAAACCGCTGAGGCCTGGATTTTCAGGCTGTTAAGGAGCCAAGATCCATGGACCTTGCCAGCCTGATAATACCAGGCCACAGCAGTCTGTATATCTTGGCTGATTAACAAAATAGGGGATCCCCTCGAAAAAATTGGCGTGGGGTCCCCCCTATTTTTGTTAACCAGCCAGATGAAGCAGACCGCTGAGGCCTGGATTTTCAGGCTGTTAAGGAGCCAAGATCCATGGACCTTGCCAGCCTGATAATACCAGGCCACAGCAGTCTGCATATCTTGGCTGATTAACAAAAATAGGGGATCCCCTCGAAAAAAATTGGCGTGGGGTCCCCCCTATTTTTGTTAACCAGCCAGATGAAGCAGACCGCTGAGGCCTGGTTTTTCAGGCTGGTAAGGATCCAATATCCATGGACCTTGCAAGCCTGATAATACCAGGCCACAGCAGTCTGCTTAGTTGGCTGGTTAACAAAAATAGGGGATCCCCTCGAAAAAAAAAACGGCGTGGGGATCCCCCCTATTTTTGTTAACCAGCCAAGTAAAATGCAGACTGCTGCGGCCTGGTATTAAAAGACTGTCAAGGCCCATGGATTTTGGCCCTCAACAGCCTGATAATACCAGGCTACAGCAGCCCCACATTTGGCGCATCAAAAGATGTGCCAATTGTGGCACTTTACCCGGCTCTTCCCACTTGCCCTGTAGCGGTGGCAAGCGGGGTAATAAGGGGTTAATGTCACCGTTGATTGCACGGTGACAATAAGCCCGGTTAATAATGGATAGGCGTCAATAAGACACCGATCCATTATTAATCCCAAAGTTATTAAATGTATAAAAAAAAGACAGCAAGAAAAAAGTCTTTTAATGAAATAAAAGAGACAACACAGTTTTCATTTCTTTTATTACTCTCTCATTCCTGCGACGCCATCGATCTCCTGTAAAAAAAGAAAAAAAACAAACCAACAGTATACCACCTGTCCGACGCAGTCCATAACGACAGTCCCCACGACGATCCAGCTCTGCTACATCGCAATGACAGGCAGAGCCTGTCATTGCAACGCAGCACAGCTGATTACCTGCTTCCCCGGCGGTGACGTCATCGGACTGACTGCTTTACGGCCGCGATTACCCAGCAGTCACTGCAGTTATCGCGAGAAACTGCATGTGACCGCCGGGGAAAGAAGATGGCGGCCATGAAGCAGTGCAGGACGTGACCGCCGGAGATCTTCTGCCGGGTAAGTGCCGCTGACTCCTGACAGACCCGACCGACGGACACTGACAGTGACAGTGACAATCCCGATTCCGGTATCCGATAAGACGAAAATATCGGAACTCGGAATCGGAATTCCGATACAGCTAATATCGGCCGATACCCGATATTTGCAGTATCGGAATGCTCAACACTAAACCCCTGTAATTGCAAACAAAGGTTTCTGTACCAAATATTAAGCTCTGTTTTTCAATTGTATCAAATACCGATTTCATGCAATAAAATGCAAATTAATTATGTAAAAATCATACAATGTGATATTCTGTTTTTTTAAGAGTGTTTCTCACTTTTAAAGTGTACCTGCGATAAAAATTACAGACCTCTCCATTCTTTGCAGATGGAAAAACTTGCAGTCAGCATTGTATCAAATAATTATCTTCCCCACTGTATATATTTACATATACAGAGGGTACGGAAAGTATTCAGACCCTTTTAAATTTTTCACTCTTTGTTTTATTGCAGCCATTTGGCAAATTCAAAAAAGTTCATTTTTTTCTCATTAATGTACACTCTGCACCCCATCTTTACTGAAAAAAAAACAAATGTAGAAATTTTTGCAAATTTCTTAAAAAGAAAACTGAAATATCACATGGTCATAAGTATTCAGACCCTTTGCTCAGACACTCATTTCTAAGCTCCTTGGCCAGTTCCTTTGACTTCATGATTCTCATTTGGTCTGACATGCACTGTGAGCTGTGAGGTCTTATATAGACAGGTGTGTGCCTTTACAAATCAAGTCCTATCAGTTTAATTAAACACAGCTGGACTCCAATGAAGGTGTAGAACCATCTCAAGGAGGATCACAGGGAAATGGACAGCATGTGAGTTAAAGGGAATCTGTCACCCTAAATTGGCGGGATATTTAAATGATGGCAGTCAGGTCAGATGGGCGGTGTTTTGGGTACTTTCCTTAACATGTTGTTCGCCGCTGTCTCCATTATTTCTGGGAATTGTAGTCGTTGCCCTCCATATAACGCACCTGCGCATTGCAATCTGCGGGCAAAGCATACTGCGCGTGCACAATTCATGATTGCAATGCGCAGGCGCGTTATATGGAGGGCAACGACTACAATTCCCAGAAATAATGGAGACAGCGCGAACAACATGTTAAGGCAAGTACCCAAAACACCGCCCATCTGACCTGACTGCCATCATTTAAATATCCCGCCAATTTAGGGTGACAGATTCCCTTTATATATGAGTGTCTGAGCAAAGGGCCTGAATACTTATGACCATGTGATATTTCAGTTTTTCTTTTTTAATACATTTTTGCAAAAATTTCTACATTTCCATTTTCTTCAGTCAAGATGGGGTGCAGAGTGTACATTAATGAGAAAAAAATGAACTTTTTGAATTTACCAAATGGCTGCAATGAAACAAAGAGTGAAAAATTTAAAGGGGTCTGAATACTTTCCTTTCCCACTGTGTGTATGTATATAAATATTGAGGATTAGAAACCAGAAAACCTTTTAGTTTTATATCGTTAAAATGTCACAGACCACAAACCTAGCAACAGCGGCACACTTTTTAGTTTTTGAAGTTCGGCAACCCTAATTGTATCCACACGTTCAGAACATGGATTAACTTGGATTAACTTGAAAACTACAGTGGCGAAAATAGGTTTTGACTCCATCCTATGCTACTTATTGTAGCAAACCACAAAGCACTTTAGGATTGTGGCTTATGTCGGCAACATGCTGAAGATGTTAATGACTCGCTACAGGTTGTGGCTTAATATCACTGCATTACAGCATCTGTGCTAGGCTATGGCCAGCTGAGTAAGAAGAGGCTCCAGTAAAACAGTGTGGAAACTGGGTTAGATTACTTTCAGGGTTTATATTATGATTTGTGCCTTGGGTCAGTGACATTTTAAAATTTAAATTTCTAATGTTCAGTTCACTTCTGCTTGCGTATTACTATTCTCAAGTAAATGACTATGACTAAGGCCACATTCACACGTTCAGTATTTTGTCAGTATTTTACCTCAGTATTTGTAAGCCAAAATCAGGAGTGGAACAATCAGAGAAAAAGTATCATAGAAACACGTGCACCACTTCTGTATTTATCACCCACTCCTGGTTTTGGCTTACAATTACTGATTTAAAAGACTGAAGGTGTGAATGTAGCCTTGATGAAGTTCAACAACCAAGACTTAAGCCCCCGTCTCACATAGCGTTATCGCTAGCGAGATCGGTGCTGAGTCACTAGTTTTGTGACACAGCACCGAGCTCACCAGCGATATCGCTGTGTGTGACATTCAGCGACGATCAGCCCCCCTGCTGGGTATCGCTGATCGTCGCTGAATGTCCTGGACATTTTTTTGATCGCTGGTCTCCCGCTGACAGGCACGCATCGCTGCGTGTGACAGGCGGGAAACCAGCGATCCGCTGGTAACCAAGGTACACAGCGGGTTTCCAGGCGCGGGGCTGTGCCTAGAAACCCGCTGTGTACCTTGGATACCAGCTCCCTGATGCAGGGAGCAGGTAACCAAGGTACATAGCGGGTTTCCAGGCACCGCGCAGCGCCTGGAAACCCGCTGTGTACCTCGGTTACCAGCTCCCTGCCTCAGGGCGCTGGTATCCAAGGTACACTGCGAGTAACTAAGCGATGTTACCCGCAGTGTCGCTTGTACTGATCGCTGCCTGAGCTGACTGTTTGGCAGCTCAGCAGCGATAATGTAGCGATACACCAGCGATCCTGATCGTTGTCGGGATCGCTGGTGTATCGCTATGTGAGACCCAGCCTTTAGACCACGTTTACACGTTCAGTAATTGGTCAGAATTGATGTAAAATCCTGACCAATTACTGAACGTGTCAACGTGGTCTAAGTCTTGGTGGTTGAACATCATCAAGGCTACGTTCACACGTTCACTATTTTACATCAGTATTTGTAAGCCACAACCAGGAGTGGGTAAAAATGCACAAGTGGGACGTGTTTCTATGATACTTTTCCTCTGATTGTTCCACTCCTGGTTTTGGTTTACAGATATTGAGGTAAAATACTGATCAAATACCGAACATGTGAACGTGGCATAATATTTATAAATAATAATAATCTTTATTTTTATATAGCGCTAACACATTCCGCAGCACTTTACAGTTTGCACACATTATCGTCACTGTCCCCGAAGGGGCTCACAATCTAGATTCCCTATCAGTATGTTTTTGGAATTTATAATTTTTCCTTGATCGGCCACAGATTATAAAGGATAATATGATAACAATCTTCAGTATTAAATAAAAATATAAAACTTTATAAATCCAGTTATGTAACCAGAAGAGGTATAATCTGATTGAAAAACTCCTTAGGGAAGAATTTTAAATTGGCTTTTTCTTAGGCTAACAGCTACTGTATGAAATATTGAATTAATAAAAATCTGTTCATATTTTTTATGGAAATAACTAATTATTACTGTTAATTTGATTCATGAGTGGTTAATGTTATTTAAAAAAAGAATATCAGTACAATCCATCAAAGAAGAAGTGTACGACTCCACAGACTTCAAGAAATGTTAACTGCTCCTCTGAAAGCATTTATAACATTAATGAAATAATAAAAAATCAAGAAATGCATTGAGTTAAAAAAATGTGAAACAAAGAGGCTGACAGAAAACGTATTAACAAATTAAGCTTTCTTCTTTTATATTAGCAAACTGCATTGTCGGGATTGATACAGGACAATTGCAAGGAAATTACAGATTACATTTCTTGCAACTCTTTTCCTAGAACAACTGTCTGAATACACGGTTGGGATCGACTAAGACGCGTTTCATGCCATGTTAAGCCAATTTGCGCTGGAGTAAAATGCGACAAATTTATCTTGCACAGGCATTGATTTGCAATACTATATACAATAATTAGCATCCTAAGTAAAAGCAAATGTGTCAGACCAATGTAGTGTCCTATCTCTTCTGACATGAATAGTGAAAAATTGCAAAAAGCGGAAAAATTTTGACTTTTTATGCCATAAAAGCGGTGCTAATACGTTTCATCCTATATGTTTTGCCACCCTGGAATAATTGCTAATTGTTATTTATTCGAAATGTTGCCTAATTATCTCCATAGTATTTTCCTATTCTTGGTTTCAAAAGACACAGATAACAAAAAGAGAGGGCTATTTTATGGCTTTGTTTGGTATGCTGCCATAATTATACATGGGGCTTTTTTACCTCCATATGGCTTCAGTTTCATATGGACGCATGCTTGGCATATTCTATCAGATTCCATATATTTCTCTTATTAAATTCATCACCCTGTTAGAAATATATGGCAACACACATAGCCTGTACAACTCCTTACAAAAGTATTCTGTACAAGCCCCTAATCATAATTTACACGCGTAGTTTTAGTGCAGTTTCTATACTTTTTTCAGCTATTCACCAGTGCTATATGAAATATAGACTATTATTTCTATTTATTACTATGATTTCTTTCTGGATGATAAACTTGTGGCTTAGGTTATTAATGAAGGAGAGAGGCAGAAATAAGAACCACACACCACTTGATAAATTTTAGCAGATCTTATCAGTGACGTGCACTTCTGTGCGCTTGTGTTTGGGCATCAATTAGGTTGACTCTACCACACATGCATATTACAAGCCAAGCATAGCTCCATTGGATGTACATGTCCATAAACTGAAGTAACATTTCTGTCATCCTAAATGCCACCACTTTCTATGAGTAGCACTGTACATAACAGCAGAGGAAGCTATATAATAAGGGACGACATCATATATAACTAGAGAGGATGGTACGCAATATACGTAATAAAAGATTGTAACTAAGGATGGTGCTATACATAATAAGTGAGTACACTATATACTAAGTAACTGTGCTATACATAATAAGTGTGCACACTATATACTAAGGGACTGTGATATACATAATAAGACTAAATTCCTGTATCTGGACCTATAAAACTCTGAGTCCATGTTCTGTCCGATAAAAAAACCTGGAAGCACACCTACATTTCACAAAAATGTGAGAATGTAGAATAAGGGATTTTACAAAAAACATTATCATTCCACGTCACACAAGTCACACAAGTGCAAATACAGAATGATATTTACATCCAATTACTTACCGCTGACGTCTCATCTGATTAGAGCCTCTTTTTCCTGTTTTTTCTCCATCTGGTCAGACCTTCATGCAGAGGCGTAGCTAGGGTTTTGGTTTAGGGGGGCGAAACTTCTTAGTGGGCCCCTAACCAGAGAACCTCAGCAAATGACCGCGCTGTTGCCAAAAATAATCTATATATAAAAAGACCAATATTAATATCACCGCCATATGGTCAGTGGCAAATAATACCAGTCCTACAGAACATAATAGATTACAGCAGATTTACAGATAATGACTTACCGCTGACGTTCTTTCTGATGGAATTGTTCACTTTTCATGTCTTTTCCATCTGGCCCAGACCGACATGACGACTCCTCCAGCCAGGACTCGACTACAGAGAATACAACAAAGACACGGTTCACTTCTCATATTTTCAGCACTGTCACGGTCACCGATTGGACTATTCTCAACCTGCACAAACTCCTCATCCTGCTGATACCCCAATACTGAGCCGCTGCTGCCATATGTGTCCCTATTACTGCACCTGATACCCCAATACTGAGCCGCTGCTGCCGTATGTGTCCCTATTACTGCACCTGATACCCCAATACTGAGCCACTGCTGCTGTATGTTTCCATATTACTACACCTCATACCCCAATACTGAGCAGCTGCTGCAGTATGTGTCCCTATTACTGCACCTCATACCCCAATACTGAGCAGCTGCTGCCGTATGTGTCCCTATTACTGCACCTCATACCCCAATACTGAGCAGCTGCTGCCGTATGTGTCCCTATTACTGCACCTCATACCCCAATACTGAGCCACTGCTGCTGTATGTTTCCATATTACTACACCTCATACCCAATACTGAGCAGCTGCTGCAGTATGTGTCCCTATTACTGCACCTCATACCCCAATACTGAGCCACTGCTGCCGTATGTGTCCCTATTACTGCACCTCATACCCCAATACTGAGCAGCTGCTGCCGTATGTGTCCCTATTACTGCACCTCATACCCCAATACTGAGCCGCTGCTGCCGTATGTACTCCCCATAGGCTGCCTCTATATTATAATAAACCCCCATAGGCAGAGTCTGTAATATAATGCACCCTCATAGGCAGCCTTTGTATTATAATGCACCCCCATAGGCAGCCGCTATATTAGATTACACCCCCATAGGCAGCCTCTGTATTATAATGCCCCCCATAGGGAGCCTCTGTATCGTGCACTCCCATAGGCAGCCTTTGTATTATAATGCACCCCCATAGGCAGCCGCTAAATTATAAGGCACCCCCATAAGCAGCCTCTGTATTATAATGCACCCCCATATGGAGCCTCTGTAGTATAATGCACCTCCATAGGGAGCCTCTGTAGTACAGTATAATGCAACCCCATATGGAGCCTCTGTAGTATAATGCACCCCCATATGGAGCCTCTCTAGTATAATGCACCTCCATAGGGAGCCTCTGTAGTACAGTATAATGCAACCCCATATAGAGCCTCTGTAGTATAATGCACCCCCATAGACAGCCTCTGTAGTATAATGCACCCCCATAGACAGCCTCTGTAGTATAATGCACCCCCATAGGGAGCCTCTGTATAATGCACTCCCATAGGCAGCCTCTGTAGTATAATGCACCCCCATAGGCAGCCTCTGTAGTATAATGCACCCACATATGGAGCCTCTATAGTATAATGCACCCCCATAGTGAGCCTCTGTAGTATAATGCACCCCCATATAGAGCTTCTGTAGTATAATGCACCTCCATAGGGAGCCTCTGTAGTATAATGCACCCCCATATGGAGCCTCTGTAGTATAATGCACCCTCATATGGAGCCTCTGTAGTATAATGCACCCCCATAGGCAGCCTCTGTAGTATAATGCACCCCCATATAGAGCCTCTGTAGTGTAATGCACCCCCATATGGAGCTTCTCTAGTGTAATGCACCCCCATAGGCAGCCTCTGTAGTATAATGCACCCCCATTGGCAGCCTCTGTAGTATAATGCACCCCCATAGGCAGCCTCTGTATTATAATGCACTCTCATAGGCAGCCTTTGTATTATAATGCACTCCCATAGGCAGCCGCTATATTATAAGGCACCCCCATAAGCAGCCTCTGTATTATAATGCACCCCCATAGGCAGCCTCTGTATTATAATTCACCCCCATAGGGAGCCTCTGTATAATGCACTCCCATAGGCAGCCTTTGTATTATAATGCTCCCCTATAGGCAGCCGCTATATTATAAGGCACCCCCATAAGCAGCCTCTGTATTATAATGCACCCCCATAGGAGCCTCTGTAGTATAATGCAATCCCCATAGAGAGCCTCTGTAGTATAATGCACCCCCATATAGAGCCTCTGTAGTATAATGCACCCCCATAGTGAGCCTCTGTAGTATAATGCACCCCCATATGGAGCCTCTGTAGTATAATGCATCCCCATAATGAGCCTCTGTAGTATAATGCACCCCCATAGTGAGCCTCTGTAGTATAATGCACCCCCATATAGAGCCTCTGTAGTATAATGCACCTCCATAGGGAGCCTCTGTAGTATAATGCACCCCCATAGGCAGCCTCTGTAGTGTAATGCACCACCATATGGAGCTTCTCTAGTGTAATGCACCCCCATAGGCAGCCTCTGTAGTATAATACACACCCATACACAGCCTCTGTAGTATAATGCACCCCCATAGGGAGCCTCTGTATAATGCACTCCCATAGGCAGCCTCTGTAGTATAATGCACCCCCATAGGGAGCCTCTGTATAATGCACTCCCATAGGCAGCCTCTGTATTATAATGCACCCCCATAGGAAGCCTCTGTATAATGCACTCCCACAGGCAGCCTTTGTATTATAATGCACCCCCATAGGCAGCCGCTATATTATAAGGCACCCCCATAAGCAGCCTCTGTATTATAATGCACCCCCATAGGCAGCCTCTGTATTATAATGCACCCCCATAGGGAGCCTCTGTATAATGCACTCCCATAGGCAGCCTTTGTATTATAATGCTCCCCCATAGGCAGCCGCCATATTATAAGGCACTCCCATAAGCAGCCTCTGTAATATAATGCACTCCCCATAGGGAGCCTCTGTAGTATAATGCACCCCCATATAGAGCCTCTGTAGTATAATGCACCCCCATAGTGAGCCTCTGTAGTATAATGCACCCCCATATGGAGCCTCTGTAGTATAATGCACCCCCATAGTGAGCCTCTGTAGTATAATGCACCCCCATAGTGAGCCTCTGTAGTATAATGCACCCCCATATAGAGCCTCTGTAGTATAATGCACCTCCATAGGGAGCCACTGTAGTATAATGCACCCCCATAGGCAGCCTCTGTAGTGTAATGCACCCCCATATGGAGCTTCTCTAGTGTAATGCACCCCCATAGACAGCCTCTGTAGTATAATTCACCCCCATAGGGAGCCTCTGTATAATGCACTCCCATAGGCAGCCTCTGTAGTATAATGCACCCCCATAGGCAGCCTCTGTAGTATAATGCACCCCCATAGGGAGCCTCTGTATAATGCACTCCCATAGGCAGCCTCTGTAGTATAATGCACCCCCATAGGCAGCCTCTGTAGTATAATGCACCCCCATAGGGAGCCTCTGTATAATGCACTCTCATAGGCAGCCTCTGTATTATAATGCACCCCCATAGGGAGCCTCTGTATAATGCATCCCCATAGGCAGCCTTTGTATTATAATGCACCCCCATAGGCAGCCGCTATATTATAAGGCACCCCCATAAGCAGCCATTGTGTTATAATGCACCCCCATAGGGAGCCTCTGTAGTATAATGCACTCCCCATAGGGAGCCTCTGTAGTATAATGCACCCCCATATGGAACCTCTGTAGTATAATGCACCCCCATAGGGAGCCTCTGTAGTATAATGCACCCCCATACGGAGCCTCTGTAGTATAATGCACCCCCATATAGAGCCTCTGTAGTGTAATGACCCCCATATGGAGCCTCTGTAGTGTAATGCACCCCCATATAGAGCCTCTGTAGTGTAATGCACCCCCATATGGAGCCTCTGTAGTATAATGCACCCCCATATAGAGCCTCTGTAGTGTAATGCACCCCCATATGGAGTCTCTGTAGTATAATGCAACCCCATATAGAGCCTCTGTAGTGTAATGCACCCCCATATGGAGCCTCTGTAGTATAATGCACTCCCCATAGGCAGCCTCTGTAGTATAATGCATCCCCATAGGCAGCCTCTGTAGTAAAATGCACCCCCATATGGAGCCTCTGTAATATAATGCACCCCCATAGGCAGCCTCTGTAGTATAATGCATCCCCATAGGCTGCCTCTGCAGTAAAATGCACCCCCATATGGAGCCTCTGTAATATAATGCACCCCCATAGGCAGCCTCTGTAGTATAATGCATCCCCATAGGCTGCCTCTGCAGTAAAATGCACCCCCATATGGAGCCTCTGTAATATAATGCACCCCCATAGGCAGCCTCTGTAGTATCATGCACCCCCATAGGCAGCCTCTGTAGTATAATGCACCCCCATAGGCAGCCGCTATATTATAAGGCACCCCCATAAGCAGCCTCTGTAGTATAATGCACCCCTATATAGAGCCTCTGTAGTGTAATGCACCCCCATATGGAGCCTCTGTAGTGTAATGCACCCCCATAGACAGCCTCTGTAGTATAATGCATCCCCATAGGCAGCCTCTGTAGTATAATGCACCCCCATATGGAGCGCCTCTGTAATATAATGCACCCCCATAGGCAGCCTCTGTAGTATAATGCACCCCCATAGGCAGACTCTGTAGTATAATGCACCCCCATATGGAGCCTCTGTAGTATAATGCACCCCCATATGGAGCCTCTTTAGTATAATGCACCCCCATAGGCAGCCTCTGTAGTATAATGCACCCCCATATGGAGCCTCTGTAGTATAATGCACCCTCATTAAAAAAAAACAATACTCACCTCTCTTGCTCCCCGCTCCTGCGCTGCTCCCTGCTCTCCCGCTCATCTCCTGACAGCGGGCGCCGGGCAGTGACTTCAACGCACCCGCTATCAGACGCTGAGAGGGGGATTAAGAGCGCTCGCTCCTTCTCTCACAATGCGGTCAGCTGTATCGGCTAGATGCCGATACAGCTGACTCTCCGATGATGGGTGGGGGGCCCACTGCTGGCACAGGGCCCCCCACAGTCTGCTCAGGGGCCCATAGCGGCCGGGCGGCAGAGCAGGGAGAGCTGTGCACGCCGATACAGTTACAGTAGCGTAGCTCTGGGTGGGCCACCTCCAAGCGCGGGGCCCGGGGCCACCGCCTCCTCTGCCCCCCAGTAGCTACGCTACTGCCTTCATGTCAACATCTCCCAGCAACGACTCATCTTGTCACAATGATAGTCGTAGCCCTGAAAATAACAGTCACATACATTGTATACATACATGTGTCTCCCCTGAATACAGATATGTACCCCACCATTAAAAATATAAAGTGATAAGCAGCATTGTGTCTCCCATCAACTATAATCTCTGTCTTCTCCCATCTTTCAATTCATTATAAAGGGTTCTATGAATCTTATTGCCTCCTCTCCCATTCCCCAATAAATTTTAAGTCCCCAATAGCATCACAATGAATTGAGAGATGGGGAGGACGCTATCAGGGGCTTAGCACTGTCCTCCACTACCCAATTCATTTTACATCCTTAGAATACTGTGTGCAGTTCTGGTCTCCGGTGTATAAGAAAGACATAGCTGAACTGGAGCGGTTGCAGAGAAGAGCGACCAAGGTTAGTAGAGAACTGGGGGTCTGCAATACCAAGACAGGTTATTACACTTGGGGTTATTTAGTTTGGAAAAACGAAGGCTTAGGGTGATCTTATTACAATGTATAAATATATGAGGGGACAGTACAAAGACCTTTCTAATGAACGTTTTACTCTTAGACCTGTGACGGGGACAAGGGGGCATCCTCTACGTCTGGAAGAAAGGTTTAGCCATAATCACAGACGCAGATTCTTTACTGTAAGAGCAATGAGACTATGGAACTCTCTGCAGTCTAATGTTGTAATGAGTGATTCCTTACTAAAATTTATTACAGGCTATATTCACTAGTTTCCTAGATACTGCGTTGATCCAGGGAGCTAGTCTGATTGCCGTATGTGGAGTCGGGAAGGAATTTTTTTCCCCAATGTGAAGCTTACTGTTTGCCACTTGGGTTTTTTTTTGCCTTCCTCTGGATCAACATGTTAGGGCAGGTTAGAATAGGATATGGGTTGAACTAGATGGACTTAAAGTCTTCCTTCAACCTTAATAACTATGTTACTATGTTACTATGTAATGTTCTCCTCCCGATGTTTGTAAGTCCATTGTAAGTCCCCCTTCCTCCCATCCCAATTCCTCACATTCCTCATTTTCCTCCTCCCTCCCCGCATCTCAACATTGCCCTCTCCACCACCTCCATCATTACCCTCTCCACCACCTCCATCATTGATCTCCTCACCACCATTATTGCCCTCTTCACGACCTCCATCATTGCCCTCTCCCCATCACCTCCAACATTGCCCTCTCCACTATCTCCATCATTGACCCCTCTACCCTCTCCATCATTGTTCTCCCCACTACCTCCGTCATTACTCTCCCTCACCACCTTCATCATTATTCTACCCCACTACTAAAATCTATCTGAACAGTGTGTGCAGTCAGAAGAACTTACAGGGTATTCATCTGTGTAACAGAACATAGAGATAATACATGAACACCCTTGTTATGAGTACACCCACAAATTGCCAAAGGCAAAAAGAGATCCCCTATTAAGGACCCTAAATAAAACTTTTAATTCTTATACCTAATTAAGAAAAGTATCACACTTATTAAAAACACATACAGTACTGGAGAGTAGAAATTATTCAGTGGGTATATCTTATTTATGGATATACAGTGGGTACGGAAAGTATTCAGACCCCTTGAAATTTTTCACTCTTTGTTTCCCTGCAGCCATTTGGTAAATTCAAAGAAGTTCATTTTTTTCTCATTAACGTACACTCTGCACCCCATCTTGACTGAAAAAAACAGAAATGTAGACATTTTGGCAAATTTATTAAAAAAGAAAAACTGAAAAATTTAAAGGGGTCTGAATACTTTCCATGCCCACTGTATAAAGTGCTTGTGCTTTGATATTGACAGTTCAACTTACTGCCATATTCTTAGTACAGGAGAGAGCACTCAAGTATTTTAGTACTATTCATTAGTTGACAGCTGATACTCAAAATTGGCTCCAAGTTATTAAATCTGACCACCAGCCAGTTCATTAGATGTCCATTGAGTCACAGTGTCAGATGTCATTACTCTATAATTGCTATTTTGATCAATTGAGCTCAGTCTCTCTACTCCTTCCTGACTCTTTCTAATTCCACTGCAGAATCTGTCCTATCCACTGTGTATACTAACACAGTACGTGCTTTTTAAAATATCACAGACATCAGCCTCCCCAACATGTTTCACCTTGTGACATCATCAGGGAATAGCCAGCTCATTATAGCCTCTTTCCCCTGATGATGTCGCAAGGAACAAACTTACAATGTTGCACAGGCTCCTCCATGCTGAAGGAGGTGCCTTAAATAGTAAGTGTCCTCCAGCAATTGGCTGGGGACACTTTTAGGAAGACTAGCGTGGCCCCTTTAAGGCTAGATTCTTACTAGCTTTCGGCAGGGCTGAGGATGGCTGCGTACTTCCTCTGTCAAGTCCCGCCCACTGCTGCACCTCTTCCGTTCAGCTCCGCCTATGTCTGCATGCGTCCTGCGTACCCTATCTTTAACATTGGGTACGCAGGCCATGTGGATGTATGCGGATGCGTCCGCATGCATCGTTTTGACGCTGCGCAGAACTGTGTCGAACGCAACATGTTGCATTTTGTTGAAGTCATTTAGCGTCAAAACGATGCATGAAGACGCATCTGCATATATCCACATTGCCTGTGTACCCAATGTTAAAGATAGGGTACGCAGGACGCATGCAGACATAGGCGGAGCTGAATGGAAAAGGTGCGGCAGTGAGCGGGGCTTGACAGAGGAAGTGCGCAGCCCTCCGCAGCCCTGCCAAACGCTAGTGTGAAACTAGCCTAAGAGAGGGAAAGTGTGCACACACATGCCCTAAGCACAGTGCCCAGGGCCCTAGGCACGGTGTGCGCACCCTGGGATGCTGCAAACTTGGATGGAGAAGACAGGGCAGGACGGGGGAGGCGGTGGTGAGTATGCTGGCATATCTGCCGGAGGAGAGATGCAGAGGGCAGAGACACCGGCACTATACTTACTCAAAGTGGTTGTCACTCTTAATAAAAGTACCAGTTTAGCTTATGTAGAATATGTATCCAAGATTAGAGAAATTTAATTCTACACATGAACAGCATGATTCAGAAACTAATATCAATATGTAATGTAGAAACTAAAGCCAAAATCAAATGTATAAACTTTCTTTAACGTACAAAAGGCCAATAGGCCATTAAGGTGGTTAAACACATATTAAACTTTATTAGATTAAGATATAGGTGCACAATGCACATAGGAAGCTGAAGCAACCAGAAAAAGGAGGCGTTAATTCAAGTCTGTCATGTATACCAAATTATATGAATGTTCAATAGATATATACAGTACAGAACAAAAGTTTGGACACACCTTCTCATTCAACGATTTTTCTGTATTTTCATGACTGTGAAAAGTGTAGAATCACACTGAAGGCATCAAAACTATGAATTAACACATGTGGAATTATACAATACACTTTACAAAAAAGTGTGAAACAACTGAAAATATGTCTTATATTCTAGGTTCTTCAAAGTAGCCACCTTTTGCTTTGATTACAGCTTTGCACGCAGAAAAGGTGAACGGATGGACTTACATGCCTGGTTCCCACCGTGAAGCATGAAGGAGGTGGTGTGATGATGTGGGGGTGCTTTGCTGGTGACACTGTTGGGGATTTATTCAAACTTGAAGGCATACTGAACCAGCATGGCTACCACAGCATCTTGCAGCAAAATGCTATCCCATCAGGTTTGCGTTTAGTTGGACCATCATTTATTTTCAACAGGGCAATGACCCCAAACACACCTCCAGACTGTGTAAGGGCTATTTGACCAAGAAGGAGAGTGTTGGGGTGCTATGCCAGATGACCTGGCCTCCACAGTCATCAGACCTGAACCAAATCGAGATGGTTTGGGGTGAGCAGAACAGCTCACCGCTTCAATTTTGAATAATCCCTAACAGTGTCACCAGCAAAGCACCCCACATCATCACACCTCCTCCATGCTTCACGGTGGGAACCAGGCATGTAGAGTCCATCCGTTCACCTTTTCTGCGTGCAAAGCAGTAATCAAAGCAAAGGTGGCTACTTTGAAGAACCTAGAATATAAGACATATTTTCAGTTGTTTCACACTTTTTTGTAAAGTGTAATGTATAATTCCACATGTGTTAATTCAAAGTTTTGATGCCTTCAGTGTGATTCTACAATTTTCATAGTCATGAAAATACAGAAAAATCATTGAATGAGAAGGTGTGTCCAAACTTTTGGTCTGTACTGTATATAAAAATATAACAAATCCAAGGCATCACCGAGTACACTTACAGTTAATACAGGACTATCAATGCGGATACAAAATCATCATATCCAGTGTCTAAAGATAACATGAAATTCAGCAGCTTAGTAGAAATTCTAGTATTAAAACCATGAGGTGGTATGTAAGAATGTGTTTGTGCCTGCAAAAAGTAGGTAAAGTACTTTAGCACATAGATATCTTAAGAAAAAGGACTCCCAACGTTACCTAAGTACGTTTGCCCATCACTATAAGTAATGGAACTATATATACCTGGGTAAAAGCCAGAAGCCAAGAATCACACTAGGACGCACTCACACTGACACGCATTTCGGTGTCTGCCTTGTTTTCAAATTACCGATAGGTCATTACAGGGCCGGCGTCAGCACCCGGCACACCCGGGCAAGTGCCGGGGCCCTGAGCAGGCGGGGGGCCCACTCGCCGTCTGGCACCCCCGCGCCCGTTAGCGGAGGAGAGCGGTGTCAGCGCCGCCACTGGGCCCCCCCCGCCCGCTCAGAGCCCCGGCATCAGCTGGCACAATACTTACCTCTCCCGTGCCTCCGCTGCCGCAGCTCCGGGCTCCAGGGGGCACCGGCGCTTCCTCTCACAGCAGCGCCGCTGAATGACGTCATCATTCAGCGGCCGGCTGTGGCAGAGAGCGCGGACGCTGGGCAGGTAAGACGTGTGTGTGTGTGTGTCTCTGTGTGTGTCTGTGTGTATGTAGTGCGGTGCTTTGTGTGTGTGTGTGTATGTATGTGAGAGAGTGCTTGTGTGCTGTGATGCTGTCTGTGTGTGATGATGGGCGGGCATTGCTGATAATGAGGAGGCATTGATGATGATGATGGGGAGAAGATGATGATAATGGGCAGGCATTGATGATAATGGGCAGGCATTGATGATGGGGAGAAGATGATGATGGGCAGGCATTGCTGATAATGGGGAGGCATTGATGATGATGATGGGGAGAAGTTGATGATAATGGGAAGGCATTGATGATAATGGGCAGGCATTGATGATGGGGAGAAGATGATGATGGGCAGGCATTGCTGATAATGGGGAGGCATTGATGATGATGGGGAGAAGATGATGATAATGGGCAGGCATTGATGATAATGGGCAGGCATTGATGATGGGGAGAAGATGATGATGGGCAGGCATTGATGATGATGGGGAGGAGATGATGATGGGCAGGCATTGCTGATAATGGGGAGGCATTGATGATGATGGGGAGAAGATGATGATAATGGGCAGGCATTGATGATAATGGGCAGGCATTGATGATGGGGAGAAGATGATGATGGGGAGGAGATGATGATGATGGGCAGGCATTGTTGATAATGGGGAGGCCATGATGATGATGGGAGGCAATGATGATGATAAGGAGGAAATGATGATGATGGGGAGGTAATCATGATGATAATGGGGAGTCTTTCCACAGCGCCCTTTCCTGAGCCGTAACAGTGCAGAAGGCAGTACAGCACAGAGGAGAGCTCCATATTTTGTATGGAGCATTATATGGGGACCAGTATCCTGTATGGAGCATTATATGGGGACCAGTATCCTGTATGGAGCATTATATTGGGTCCAGTATTCTGTATGGAGCATTATTTTGGGTCCAGTAATCTGTATGGAGCATTATATGGGGGGTGACATCCTGCATGGGGTATTATATGGGTGATGAGGGGGAGACTGTGGTGCCCATAATATTGTATGGAGGATTGTACTGTCCAGTCTGTACTGTGCGCTGTGAGGATTTGGCGGTTTTTGAGCTATTGTACAGTTTACAATAGGTATCAGTCATGTAATGGAAGAAGTGAAGTATTTGGCGTTGTGCTATACCCATATTTCTCTGCTGTATCTGTGCATCATGAATCGTGGTCTGTGTTAAAGGGGCCCACTGAGGCTCTTTCTCCCGGGGCCCATAAAAACCTGGAGCCGGCCCTGGGTCATTATACAGTATAGTTCAGGTCACACATGCACCTATATGAGGATATATATATATATATTTATATGCACTTTTACTTTTCCTTATATAGTGTGATCCTATTGACATCATTCATACATTCCTGTGTATCACTGACTACATTTTTTTCAGCTTTAAAACTTTCATTATCATATATTAAACAATAAGGATATCTGTTTTTTTAACATATTTCTTTGCACTCACTACCTGTAACAATGATGATGGTATTGGTAACAAGCCACTAATGGCTTAGTCTACGATAGTTCAATTATACAATAAAGAGACCAAGCTCAATCAGTTCTGCTGTAGAAATGCGTTAGCTATAATTTACCAAGCTTTATTATTTCATGTTATTTATAGAGCAGTATCATTGCCTCTGCATATCATTGTCTCCTCTCTCAATCTTCTTCAATATGTCTCGATTATTATGGTTTGGTAAACCAGTATAAGTTCCTAAAAAAATAGTTACAGAAGTCAGTATTAAAATATACATTAATGTGCAAAAATTTTAGGCAGGTGTGAAAAAAAATGCTGCAACGTAAAAATGCTTTAAAAAATAAAAGTGTTTTTCATTTATTTTATCAATTAACAAAATGCAAAGTGAATTAACAAAAGAGAAATCTAATCAACATTTGGTGTAACCACCTTTTGCCTTCAATGGCAATAAAAGGCAATTCAACATTTTCGCCATATTTAGCCTTTTTCAAGGAAGAATTACAATACTAAAATACAGCTATACATTGGCATGTAAAAGTTTGGGTACCCCTGGTCAAAATTACTGATATTGTGAAAGTTATGCAAGTGGAAGATTAAATTATCTCTAAAAGGTGTTAAAGATGACACATTTCCTTTGTTTTCTATGAAAAATATAATATATATATATATATATATATTTTAATATTTTACATTTTAAAACTTACAAAATAGGCCAATGCAAAAATTTGAACACCCTGCATGGTTAGTACCTAGTAGCACCCTCTTTTAAAAGTATCACAACTTGTAAATGCTTTTTGTTGCAAGAGTCTTTCAATATTTGTTTGAGGGATTTTCATCCATTCTTAGAAAATTCTTCTGGTTCTGTGACTCGTCTTGCATGCACTGCTATTTTGAGGTCTAGCCACAGATTTTGAATGCTGTTCAGATCAGTGAACTGTGAGGGCCTTTATAAACACTTCAGCTAGCGTCTTTTGAGGGAGGTTATTGTGTGTTTAAGATTATTATCCATTTGTATTTTATTATTATTATTATTATACATTTTTATAGCGCCATTTATTCCATGGCACTTTACATGTAAAAAGGGGCAAATATAGACAAGTACAATAAACGTGAGCAATACAAGGCACACACAAGTACAGAAGGAGAGAGGACCCTGCCCGCAAGGGCTCACAGTCTACAGGGATGGGTGAGGATACACTAGGAGAGGGTAGAGCTGGTCGTGCGGTGGTTCAGTAGACCGAGGATCACTGCAGGTTGTAGGCTTGTCGGAAGAGGTGGGTCTTCAGGTTATTTTTGAAGGTTTCCATGGTAGGCGCGAGTCTGATGTGGTGGGGTAGAGAGTTCCAGAGTATGGGAGAGGCACGGGAGAAGTTTTGTATGCGGTTGTGGGAGGAAGAGATAAGAGGGGAGTAGAGGAGGAGATCTTGAGAGGATCGAAGGTTGCGTGTGGGTATGTACCGGGAGACCATGTCACAGATGGAATTGTGCATTATGGTGAGCTATTAGACTACAAGAGGCTCTTTTTACTGTTCTTGTACAGGGGCCCTTTCCTGTCTGTGTCAACCAGTGACACCCCTCTTGCTGGAAATGGCTGACAGTTCTCTCCCTAAGGATGCATAGGGAAAGACCTATCAATCAAGGAGGAGCCATTGAGGAGAAGGTAGTCACCTCTGTGGCTTGGTCTCTAGTGGCTTTTAAAGTATGTTTTTGTAAGGGTCGGCCAAGACCGTAGTCATGGCAGAGGACACCTTGGTTTCTGTGTCCTGGCTTTCCCTCACAGGAATATATCCATTTTTAGTCAGCAGACCTGTACCTTCAGGTCCAGCGCCTTCTGGTTCTCCTCTAGGCTGTGGGAGACCCTCACCAAGCTGAGCAGCATAAACTGAGACACAGTTCTCTTCAACTTCAACAATAACTTCTTTACTAGATACTGTACTTAGCACATCTGAGGTCTTTACAGCATTTACAACAGGCTTCAAAGTGCATTGTTCCTTGCCTTTCCCTGCACCTCTCTCACGGTTGCATAGCACGGGCCAGGGTCGGATCAGGATTCCTGATATTCTCTGTACAGCTCTGCTACTTTTAGGCATCCCTCAGTCTTTTTCGCCCCAGACTCAAGTTCATTAATTACCGGAGTCAGTTGCCACTGGAAGAGTAAACTGCCTTTCTGTGCTGTGCTATGTGTAGGTGCCAAGTTCCTTCTGTCTGTACTCACTGCTCCTGCGTGGTCCCCAGACCATTTTGCCCCAGTCTTCATAGTGTCAGTCCACGCAAAGAGCTGCCACATCTTGCCACTTCCTAAGTTTCCTTGCTGTACGACCCTGCTGTATTCTCTTTCTACCGCTGTGGATGGCTAGGCTTCACTTGCAATGTTACGGAGCTGCTGTACTATCTGGGCCTATAGCCCTTGTGGACTGTGGGGGCGCCCAGCCCTAACTGAACTGTAAACAGGAAATGTTCCTCTCTTAGCTCACAGTAGCCCCTCCTATGGTTAATTCTTATAGTCTAATATACTCTATGTCTCCAGCAAGTGGGCATATCATTAACTGTACTGTCCCTATTAGTCTATTTTACATAGACTAATCAGCAACACTATATATACATGACACTTAAAGGGGTACACTTTACATCACCTTACATTTTTTCTAAAACATTGCAGCGTTTTAGAGTCAAACAATACAAGGTTGACATCAAACAGCAAGTGTCTTCTTGAAGATCATGGAAAAAATGGAAGCTGGGACATTTAGGTGGCCTGTGCTGCGGGAATGAAGAGCATTTTTGGGATTCCAAAATGGTTTTTATTAGTATCAACATGTTTCTGCATTGGAAAGGTGCCTTTCTTAAGATATAAAACACCTTCCTTTTTTGCCTTTATACCTCTGGAAGAACTTTTTCCTCCAGCCATGAGGCAGCAGCAGCAGCTTTCCACGCTTTTATACTTGCTGTGCATGCACTGAACACCTTTAGGTGAGTGCTACCATCGATTATACATATTCCTTTTCAGATGGTATTGCCCTATTTTGTGTGCTTTTCTGTCCCTCTCCAGAGCATCTCTTCTTGTAGATCATCTATATCACCTTTAACAAGTTATCTTCAGTGCTGCAAAATTATAAAATATCTTGTGCATAAAATAGGCATTGCACAACCACATTACCAAGAAAATAAAAACGTCATAGGTGCTAAAATGTGAACAGACCATAAAAATAATACACCTCCAGTAGAAATACAGGGGTTGGACATAATAATGGAAACTTCAACAAAAGTAAGTTTAATATGGTGTAGGTCCACCTTTTGTGGCGATTACAGCCTCTATTCTCCGAGGTATGGATTCATACAAGGTGTGAATTGTTTCAAAAAGGAATTTTAGCCCATTCTTCGGTTAAAACACCCTCCAGTTCTTTGAGCGACGATAGAGGCGGAAATCGACGTCTAACTTGAATCTCTAAAATCGACCATAAATGCTCAATAATGTTGAGGTCTGGGGATTGTGGGGGCCAGATGAGATGCTCAACTTCATTAGAATGTTCCTCGTGCCATACTTTAACTATTGTAGCTGTATTTATTGGTACATTATCATCCTGAAAGATGGCGTTCCCCTCCATAGGATGTACTTGGTCGCCCAAAATGACTAAATAATCGCGGCTGTTAATTCTTCCATGAAGGGATATCATTGGCCCGGCTGATCTCCACGAAATAGCACCCCAGATCATCACAGAACCTACGCCATGTTTTACAGTTGGGAGAAGGCAGTCTGGATGGAATGCTTCTTTCGGCTGTCTCCAAATGTACACACGGCCGGAGGTCGGAAATAGGGTAAACGATGATTCGTCTGAGAATATTACATGTTTCCACAGCTCGCGGGACCAATTCTGGAGGTTTCCTCACCACTCTAAACGCTTGGAAACATTTGTCATTGAGAGCAGCGGTTTTCGAATTGCAGCTCTTCCGTGGAATCCAGATTTGTTCAGCTCCCGAGGAACAGTTTTCGTGGAAACTGGGTTCTGTAGGTGTTCATTGAGCTCAGCAGTGATTTTCGGAGCCGTGGTCTTGCGATCCTCTCTCACAATTCGCTTTAGAGTCCGACGGTCTCTCTCAGTCAACTTCGACTTTCGGCCGTACCTGTGCTTTGCAGCGGACGTTTTTCCTTCTCTTTCAAACGCAGTCATTACTTTGGAGACAGTACCTCTTGACACGCCAAGCATTCGGGCACTTTGGGTTACACTAGCGCCTGCCATACCAGCACCAACAATTTGGCCTCTTTGAAAATCCGAGAGGTCTGCCATAGGTATCAGGTTCTCATCAATGATCTTACAATTATACAAAACAAACAGTTAATTTACATACACATATCACATAACACAAATAATCAAATACAAATAATTACCATATGTCACGGTTGTTGCACAGCTTCTGCATCCACACCTTTGCAGTAGAAAACTTCACAGAGCAGGCTGCATGGGATAACAAGCTTTTACTTCTAACAACATGAGGTAAAAGAAAATGCACAGTCATTTCAGCATTGCATCAGGAAACAGGAACAAAACGAAAGTGAAACTATAAGTGAGACTATTTCTTATACAATACATTAAACAGAAGGAAACGTCACACAACATCGCCATCTATTGTCAGGTCAGCATAAAGTCTTCCTTTTACTTATAATAAGTCCTAATCTGTTGCATATGCCAACACCCTTTTTCAACAGTAAGGACTTATTCAATCAAGCCCAACTTTTTTATTAGTCTCTGATGCTTATCAGCATTTAACGCCTTCGTGAAAATGTCTGCTGTCATTTCTTCAGTAGGGCAATACTCCAACTTCAAGACTCCTTGGTCCTCCTTTAGTTTTTTTGGTTCCAAGTGTGATTGTCCTAATTCTGTCAACAATTGTCTTAACCACAGTACTTCTTGTCTTTCTATCTCTATTCCTAGGTACTGTTTTACATTTCCCAAGTCTTTGATTTCAAAATGTTGCTTCAGGATTTTTAGAATGTTTTCTTTATCCCTTTCTTGTTTAAAACAAATCAAAATGTCATCTACATATATGAGTACATAAATTCATCTATTACTCAGACTTTTTGTGTACAAGCATGGATCAGCTTTGCGTCTTTGAAATTTTTCATTTGTTAGTACTTCCGTGATTTTGTCATTCCACGCTTTAGCTGCTTGCTTTAAACCATATATGCTTTTCTGTAGTTTACAAACTTTGTTTGGATTTCTTTCATCTTTGAATCCTGGAGGTTGTTCCATGTAAATGTCTTCTGTTAAATCTCCATTCAAAAAAGCTGTCTTTACATCCAGATGTCTTAGTTCCATCTTTTCCATTGCTGCAACTGTAAGTAAAGTTCTTATTGTAGTGTGTTTGACAACTGAAGCAAATGTTTCATCATAGTCTTCTCCAAATTTTTGAGAATACCCTTTAGCTACGAGTCTTGCTCGATATCTTTCAGATGTGCCATCTGTTTGGTATTTTACTTTAAAAATCCATTTACATCCTATGGCTTTTCTTCCTTCTGGCAAATCTGTTAGTGTTCATGTATTTGAATCATGCATGGATTTAATTTCTGTTTCTGTTGCTTCTATCCATTTATTAGCTTCTTCTTCAGAAAGTGTAGATATGTCTTCCCAAGAGGTAGGCTCATAGATTTTTCTTATACTTGTCTTGTATGAGAGACGTTTTGGTGCTTTTCCTTTGTTCTCTCTTATTGAACGTCTTGGTTCTGTGTCTGTTTGTAGTTGTGATTCTTCACTTTCAGTATTTTGTTCTTCATTAATTTCTACTTCTTTCTCATCAGATATTTCTTCAGTTATGTCACTATTCTTTTTCTCATTTTTTGTTTCAACTGAAATCATAATGTCTTCATTTAAGTCTTCAATGAATGTCACACTGTTACTCACTGTAACTCTGTCTGTTTTGGGATCTAAGATTCTATATCCTTTGCAGTTTTCACTATATCCAACGAATATTCCTTCCATGGATCTGTTTTGAAGTTTGGAACGTTTTTCTGTTGGAATGAATATAAAAACTTTACATCCAAAAACTTTTAAATGATTGACACTTGGTTTCATACCTTGCCACAGTTCATATGGAGTTTTCTTCAGTTTTCTAGAAAAAAGTCGGTTCTGTAGATATGTAGCTGTCATTGCTGCCTCACCCCAATATTTCTCTGGTAGTTTAGAATCTGTCAGCATACATCTCATCATTTCTGTTAGAGTTCTGTTTTTCCTTTCTGCTACTCCATTTTGTTCAGGTGTGTATGGAACAGTTTTCTGATGTTCTATTCCATTTTGTCTTAAGTAGTCTTCTATTCTGTGACCTGTAAATTCACCTCCATTATCACTTCTGATGACAATTGGCTTCCTTTGAAATTTGTTACTTGATCTTGTTACATAGTCTACAAGTTTATCAAAAACTTCACTTTTGTTCTTAATTAAGTATGTGACTGTATCTTGAGTAGTCGTCTATAAAAGTCAACATGTATCTATTGCCTCCTGATGTAGTCACTTTCATGGGTCCACATACATCAGTATGCACCAAATCAAGTGGTCTTTCCCTTTTCATCTCACTTTCTTTTGGAATAGATATCCTTGTGGCTTTGGATTTTATACAACATTCACATCTTATGGTAATTGAGCAATCTGATATCTTTAAATCTTTTGTCAATTCTTTTCTCTGTAGCTCCCTTACACTGTCCGGGTGTCTATGTCCTAGACGTCTATCCCACATGTGAATACAGCTTTTGTGATCATGTGTACATACCTTCATCTGTTCCTTTGGTTTGTCAAAATGATATAATTGTTCATCTGCCTTGACTTTGGTTATCATCTTGTTTCCTGCAATAAATGCACACTCATTATCTTTGAATTTTACTGTAAGTCCTTTTGCTGTTAAACGTTTCACAGATAATAATTTGCCTTCCAATTTTGGAACATACAACACATCCTGTACAAGTATCTTTGAATCTTGTCCGAACTTGTTTGAACAATTTAGCATACCTTGTCCGATACCTTCTGCGGTTATTTTGCTTCCATCTGCAAGATAAATGGCTTCTATCTTATTTAAATCAAGATCAGTAAAGAAATTCTTGTCACTTGTCATATGACTTGTTGCTCCTGAATCAATAAACCAACCAAGTGATGATTTCTTGTCTGTTATTTTGAATGTGCCATTCCAGTTATTCTCACACGAATCGGAAATTGTGTTTTTCACTTTCTGTGTATGCTTTTTATGTTGTAATTTTTGTTGTTCTGCTTTCCATATGGTACAGTCTTTCTTTAAATGACCTTTTTTCTTACATCTGAAGCATTCTCTTGTCTCTTTATTATAGGGTTTTTTAAATTCTGTAGCTTTAAGAGCGTTTTCACTGTCCTTATCAGTAGAAGAATCATTGCTTTGTTCTTTTCTTCTCTGATATTCATCTATGAGTCTTGTTTTCACAAACTCTAATGTAATGTCTGTTTCAGGTCTTGTCTCTAGTGCATTTATTAAAGCTGTATACAAATCTGGTAAACTGCACAACAATATAGCTGTTATATGACTTTCTTTAATATCTTCACCAATAGATCTTAGCTGTGATATCACTTCCATCATTGAGATTATATGCTTCTGCATGTCACTGTCTGCACTTAGTCTCACACTGTAAAGCTTTCTTAATAAAAATAATTTGTGATTTAAGCTTGGTCTTTCATACAGTCTTCTTAATGCTTCCCACATTCCTTTCGCTGTTTCTTCATTTCTTATATGTATTAATTGAGCATCATCCACTAATAAGCTAATGGTGGCTCTTGCTTGTCTATTCTTTTTTATCCCATGTCTGATTATCTTGATCAGGTCTATCTGTAGTGATTACTTTCCATAAATCATCTTTAGACAATAACATCTCTACTTTGAACTTCCATAGCTGATAGTTCTCATCATTCAGTTTAGCTACTGTGAGTTTTAGCTCTGTGCTACTTGTCCTTTTTAACTTATCTTACTTGTTTGGAGAGACTTGCACTGAAGAATTCTTCTGCATTTACCAGGGTCTTGCTGAGAGCTCCAGTGTCCTGGGTATCTGGTATTCTTGGTGCTTGGGATCTGTGGTGTCTGGATTCTCTGTATCTGGGTACGCTGTGTCTGGGCCCATAACCTGTTGCACAGCTTCTGCATCCACACCTTTGCAGTAGTAAACTTCACAGAACAGGCTGCATGGGATAACAAGCTGTTACTTCTAACAATATGAGGTAAAAAAAAATGCACAGTCATTTCAGCATTGCATCAGGAAACAGGAACAAAATGAAAGTGAAACTACAAGTGAGACTATTTCTTATACAATACATTAAACAGAAGGAAACGTTACACAACATCGCCATCTACTGGCAGGTCAGCATAAAGTCCTCCTTTTACTTATAATAAGTCATAATCTGTTGCATATGCCAACAACGGTTTGCATGTTTATAACATGTACGAAGATTATGATGCCAAAATGTTAGGTGTTTCCATTATTTTGTCCAACTCATGTACTTACCTGCTGCAGAAATAGTAGTATTCTACAAGTAAATAGCATTTTAATCATGTATGGCTTGTTTACTGGAGGAATGACTGCAAAGGAAAAATGAAATCATATTCTCCCTGCAGTCATTCACTTTCTGTCACAAAGGTAGTGCAGGGAGCCGTTACAGTCAACGATCATTATACAGTGAGCGCTCTGTGATCACTACCCATTGATTTACAGCTTGCTTTGGACAAGTACACTGCTGTGGAGGTTGTCAATCCATGTGCAGGGAGTAATTGCACAGCTATCACTGTATAGTGAGTGGTGACTGTACCAGCTCCCTGCACACTCTGATGACTGAATGTAAGCGACTGCAGGAAGAACATAATTTCATTTTCTCCCAGTAACCTTTGCTCCAGTAAGACAGCCAGACATGATTTAAATGTTACTTTCCTGCAAATTACTACTATACCTGCGTCTTCTCTGGAGAACAATTTCAGATTTTGGATCCAGTCTTTGAAAGAAGTATTATCCCAAAAAAGGTCCTTGAAGGGTTAGGTGTCAAACATGCTGCAACTCCTACTTTCTATGTACTCCTAAATGCACACAAGGATCCTCTTGACCCACTGGGGTGTGGCATTGTCTTTGGCATATGAGGTATTTGTGACCCAGTTTGTAAGTTCATTGAATGGTACCTTCTTCCTCTGGTTGAGACTTTGCCCTCTTATGTAATAGACACTATGGATACTCTGAATAAACTAGATGTACTTTCACAGGAACTTGACATGTTATTGGTGACTGCTTATGTTGAGTCCTTGCACACCAGCATTATACACAGGACTGGAAGCAGTGGATTTTTTTCTCATTATTGGCAATATGGATGACTTTATATGCTCTTTCATGTTGGGATTGTTGTGTCTTATTTTAACCCCTCTCTGACATTAGACGTACTATCCCGTCCATAAAACCCGTGCCATTCTGACCATGGACGGGATAGTACGTCATAGGCGATTAGCTGCGCTCCCGGAGAGAGCGCAGCTAATCGCCGCCGGGTGTCAGCTGATTATCACAGCTGACACCCGTGACTGTGTGTCAGGAGCGGTCACGGACCGCTCCCGGCACATTAACCCCTTGCACACCGCGATCAAACATGATCGCGGTGTACTGGGGGCACAGGGGAGGATCGCGCAGGGTGGGGGCTCCCTGCGCGCCCCCCTGAGACCCTCAGAGCAGCGCGATGTGATCGCGCTGCTCTGAGGGCTTCCTCCCTCCCAGGACCCGGATCCAAGATGGCGCTGGGGTCCTGGAGGGAGGCGGCTTCCTCAGTGCCTGCCGAGAGCAGGCATGAGGAAGCGTCCTGCACTGCCTGTCACATCGCTGGTGTGACAGAGTGCTGTGCACACTGTCACACCAGCGATCTGATGAAATACAGTGATGTCCCACCCTGGGACAAAGTAAAAAAGTAAAAAAAAGTAAAAATAAACATGTGTAAAAAAAAATCCAAAAAAAAAAAAAAAAATATTCCCCAATAAATTCATTACTTATTGTAAATAAAAAAAATAAAACAATAAAAGTACACATATATGGTATCGCCGCGTCCGTAACGACCCCCCCTATAAAACTGTCCCACTAGTTAACCCCTTTTGTGAAACCCTTAAAAAATAAAAAATAAAAACGAAGCAAAAAATCAGTGCTTTATCATCATACCGCTGAACAAAAAGTGGAATAACACGCGATCAAAAAGACGGATATAAATAAACATGGTACCGCTGAAAACGTCATCTTGTCCCGCAAAAAACAAGCCATCACACAGCATCATAAGCAAAAAATAAAAAAGTTATAGCTCGCAGAATAAAGCGATGCAAAAATAATTATTTTTTATATAAAATTGTTTTTATTCTATAAAAGCGCCAAAACATAAAAAAATTATATAAATGAGGTATCGCCATAATCGTACTGACCCGAAGAATAAAACTGCTTTATCGATTTTACCACACGCGGAACAATAAAAACGCCTCACCCAAAAGAAATTCATGAATTGCTGATTTTTGTTCATTCTAACCTCCCAAAAATCGAAATAAAAAGCGATCAAAAAATGTCACGTGCTCAAAAATGGTACCAATAAAAGCGTAACCTCGTCCCGCAAAAATTAAGACCTCACATGACATTGTGGGCCAAAATATGCAAAAATTATAGCTCTCAAAATGTGGCGATGCAAAAAACTACTTTTTGCAATAAAAAGCGTCTTTTAGCGTGACAGCTGCCAATCATAAAAACCGCTATAAATAGTAAATCAAACCCCCCTTTATCACCCCCTTAGTAAGGGAAAAATAATAAAATTAAAAAAATGTATTTATTTCCATTTTCCCATTAGGGTTAGGGTTAGGGTTTCGGCTAAAGTTAGGGTTAGGGTTGGCGCTAAAGTTAGGATTAGGGTTAGAGTTAGGATTAGGGTTAGGGTTGGGATTAGGGTTGGGACTAGGGTTAGGGGTGTGTTGGGGTTAGGGTTGGAGTTAGAATTGGGGGTTTCCGCTGTTTAGGCACATCAGGGGCTCTCCAAATGTGACATGGCGTCTGATCTCCATTCCAGCCAATTCTGCGTTGAAAAAGTCAAACGGTGTTCCTTCACTTCTGAGCTCTGCCATGCGTCCAAACAGTAGTTTATCCCCACATATGGGGTATCAGCGTACTCTGGACCCCAAGAGTTATTGTGAAATTTGTCCTATTTCTTCTGTTACCCTTGGGAAAATAAAAAACTGGGGGCGAAAATATTATTTTTGTAAAAAAAATAAGATTTTTTTTTGTTTTTACGGCTGTACATTATAAACTTCTGTGAAGCACTTGGGGCTTCATAGCGCTCACCACACATCTAAATAAGTTCCTTGTGGGGTCTATTTTCCAAAATGGGGTCACTTGTTGGGGATTTCCACTGTTTAGGCGCATCAGGGGCTCTCCAAATGCGACATGACGCCCCCAGACCATTCCATCAAAGTCTGCAATCCAAAACGTCACTACTTCCCTTTCTGAGCCCTGACATGCGCCCATACAGTAGTTTTCTCCCACATATTGGGTATCAGCGTACTCAGGACAAATTGGACAACAACTTTTGGGGTCCAATTTCTCCTGTTACCCTTGTGAAAATAAAATATTGGGGGCGAAAAAATCATTTTTGTAAAAAAAAAAAGGATTTTTTATTTTTACGGCTGTGCGTTATAAACTTCTGTGAAGCACTTCGGGGTTCAAAGTGCTCACCACACATCTAGGTAAGTTACTTGTGGGGTCTATTTTCCAAAATGGGGTCACTTGTGGGGGGTTTCCACTGTTTAGGCGTATCAGGGGCTCTCCAAATGCGACATGACGCCCCCAGACCATTCCATCAAAGTCTGCAATCCAAAACGTCACTACTTCCCTTCCGAGCCCTGACGTGCACCCATACAGTAGTTTTCTCCTACATATTGGGTATCAGCGTACTCAGGACAAATTGGACAACAACTTTTGGGTTCCAATTTCTTCTGTTACCCTTGTGAAAATAAAATATTGGGGGCGAAAAAATCATTTTTGTAAAAAAAAAAAGGATTTTTTATTTTAAGGCTGTACGTTATAAATTTTAGTGAAACACCTGGGGGTTCAAAGTTCTCACCACACATCTAGATAAGTTCCTTGAGGGGTCTAGTTTCCAAAATGGTGTCATTTGTGGGGGGTTTCCACTGTTTAGGCTGATCAGGAGCTCTCCAAACACGACATGGCGTCCAGCCAATTCTGCGTTGAAAAAGTGAGACGGCGCTCCTTCCCTTCCAAACTCTGCCATGCACCCAAACAGTGGTATACCCCCACATATGGGGTATCAGTGTACTCAGGACAAATTGCACAAGAACTTTTGGAGTATTGTTACCCTTGGAAAAATAAAAATTCGGGTGAAAAGATCATTTTTGTGGAAAAAATATGATTTTTAAATTTTACGGCTCTACTTATAAACTTGTGTGAAGCACTTGAGGGTTCAAATTTTTCACCAAAGATCTAGATAAGTTCCTTAGGGGGTCTAGTTTCCCAAATGGGGTCATTTGTGGGGGGTTTCCACTGTTTAGGCACATCAGGGGCTCTCCAAATGCAACATGGCATCCAATCTCAATTCCAGCCAATTTTGGTTGGAAAAAGTCAAATGGTGCTCCTTCCCTTCCGAGCTCTGCCGTGCGCCCAAACAGTGGTTCCCCCCCACATATGGGGCATCAGCGTACTCAGGACAAATTGGACAACAACTTATGTGGTCCAATTTCTCCTGATACCCTTGGGAAAATAAAAAATTAGTGACTAAAAGATAATTTTTGTGGGAAAAAAATAGGATTTTTTATTTTCATGCCCGGGCATTATAAACTTGTGTGAAGCACTTGGGGTTCAAAGTGCTCACCAAAGATCTAGATAAGTTCCTTAGGGGGTCTAGTTTCCAAAATGGGGTCACTTGTGGGGGATTTCCACTGTTTAGGCTCATCTGGGGCACTGCAAACGGAACATGACCCCCATCAACGTCTGCATTCCAAAACGTTACTACTTCCTTTCCAAGCCCTGCCGTGCGCCCAAACAGTTTTCCACCCCCACATATGGGGTATCAGCGTACTCAGGACAAATTGGACAACAACTTTTGGGGTCCAATTTCCTTGGGAAAATTCAAAAATTTAGGACTAAAAAATCATTTTTGTGGAATTTTTTTTTTTTTTTTTTCACACCCAGGCATTATAAACTTTTGTGAAACACTTGGGGGTTCAAAGTGCTCACAACAGATCTAGATAAGTACCTTAGGGGGTCTAGTTTCCAAAATGGTGTCACTTGTGGGGGGTTTCCACTGTTTAGGCGCATCAGAGGTTCTCCAAGCGCGACATGGCGTCCAATCTCAACTCCAGCCAATTTTAGTTTGAAAAAGTCAAACGGCGCTCCTTCCCTTACGAGCTCTGCCGTGTGCCCAAACAGTGGTTTTCCCCCACATATGGGGTATTGGCGTACTCAGGAGAAATTGCATAACAACCTTATCTGTCCATTTTCTCCTTTTACCCTTGTGAAAATAAAAAAAAAGTTTGTGAAAGATCATTTTTGTGGCTAAAAAGTTAAATATTCATTTTTTCCTTCCACGTTGCTTTAGTTCCTGTGAAGCACCTGAAGGGTTAATAAACTTCTTGAATGTGGTTTTGAGAACCTTTAGGGGTGCAGTTTTTAGAATGGTGTCACTTTTGGGTATTTTCTGTCATGTAGACCCCTCAAAGTGACTTCAAATGTGAGGTGGTCCCTAAAAAAAATGGCTTTGTAAATTTTGTTGTAAAAATGAGAAATCGCTGGTCAACTTTTAACCCTTATAACTTCCTAACAAAAAAAAAATTTGATTCCAAAATTGTGCTGATGTAAAGTAGACATGTGGGAAATGTTATTTCTTAACTATTTTGTGTTACATATTTCTCTGTTTTAAGGGAATAAAAATTCAAAGTTTGAAAATTGCTAAATTTTCAAAATTTTCGCCATATTTGCGTTTTTTTCAAAAATAAACGCAAGTTATATGGAAGAAATTTTACCACTAACATGAAGTACAATATGTCACGAGAAAACAATCTCAGAATCGCGAAGATCCGTTGAAGCGTTCCGGAGTTATAACCTCATAAAGAGACAGTGGTCAGAATTGTAAAAATTGTCCCGGTCATTAACGTGCAAACCACCCTTGGGGTGAAGGGGTTAATATACAATTATTTCATCTTCAAAAATAGATTCTTGTTACAGAAACAAGGCTCTGCGATGGACGCAGTGTGTGCACCATTCTACATGAACCTCTTTCTCAGGTTCTGGGAGAGGAAAGTTTTTGGTGATGGCACTCAGACTTTCTCCTATGTGCAAAGTTCTTACAGACAAATTGACAACCTGTTAATCATATAGCACGGTACTGAAGTGGAACTACATGATTTTATTTCTGTATTGAACCGCAATGACCTCAAAATCAAATTTATGTGTAAGTATCACAGACAGCATTTTGATTTCCTGGACATCATGAAGGTAGTACAGGGGGATAGCTCCATACAAACGGACATATTCCGTAAGGACATGTCCGTCAATTCCCTGTTACACGCCTCCTCAGCACAAGTGCATTATACTGTTAGGGCTGTTCTAGTAGGTCAGTTTTTAAAGGCAAGGTGGATCTGTCCAACAGATGAAAGATTTTAAAAACAAGCAAGAGATCTGAAAGAACATTTCTCTGCATGTGGTTAAAATATTCGTAGTATTAACAATGGTTATCATTGGGCAAAAACTACACCGCGCAGCCACCTATTGATCAATACACGAAAAGAACAAGACCGGAACCACGTCATAAAATATGTTTCTACACATAGTAATTAATGGGAAACCATGTGAAACAACATGAAAAAACACTGGCCTATCTTTAAAACAGAGCCTACATTAGTAGTATCCTCCGCTTCGATGTGGTCTCCGGCGGTTTTGAACAGCTGACATGTGCCGCAATAGGCGCGAGTGGAATTGCGATCCACCCGCACCTATCAGGCCTCTTTCACACATCAGGTTTTCGGCGTTAGGCGCGATTCGGCGTCTCACCGGATCGCCGGATCCGGTTTTTTAAATGTAAAACCGGATACAACGGATCCGGTTTTCAGCCGGATTAGTGGAAACCGGATCCGTCTCATCCGGTGTATCCGTTTTTTTCATCCGTTTTTCGACGGATTACGCCGGATCCGGTTTTTAAAAATGCCCTTTTTGGGGTTCCAAACGTGATTGGCTACTGAAAACCTATATATACACTGTTTCTACAGCCCATCTTGTTGTATAGGAGCCAGTGGCAGTTGGAGAGAAGAGCAAGTGGCTGCTGAAGATGGACGTTTTGATAGGAAACATTCTGAAGAATTTGGTGGATTTCACAGTGGAGGCGAATTGTCTGAAAGCGATTGTTCTGGAGAAGGAGAGAAAGATACAGCAGCGATGACGACGCCGTTTCTGGATCCACCCCATCACAGCCCAGAGAATGACGCGTGGGGTGTTTTCTACATTATACATAGAGCTACGAGGAAACCCTCAGAAAACCAGGGGAGGAGTCCTGAGGAGATCATTTGCATATTCCCAGTTCATTCTGGGATAAGTGAAGAGTCTCCGCGAGCTCCAAGAACACTGGGTTTTGGCTGTTGCAGCTGAAAGGAGGACATTGGTAAACCAGGGGAGGAGTCCTGAGGAGATCATTTGCATATTCCCAGTTCATTCTGGGATAAGTGAAGAGTCTCCGCGAGCTCCAAGAACACTGGGTTTTGGCTGTTGCAGCTGAAAGGAGGACATCGGTAAACCAGGGGAGGAGTCCTGAGGAGATCATTTGCATATTCCCAGTTCATTCTGGGATAAGTGAAGAGTCTCCGCGAGCTCCAAGAACACTGGGTTTTGGCTGTTGCAGCTGAAAGGAGGACATCGGTAAACCAGGGGAGTCCTGGAGATCATTGCATATTCCCAGTTCATTCTGGGATAAGTGAAGAGTCTCGCGAGCTCCAAAACACTGGGTTTTGGCTATTGCAGCTGAAAGGAGGACATCGTAAACCGCGCGCCGCTAGGCGCGCGAATTTGCGCTTTTTCACGCTGTGATATTCTTTAACAATAAGAGCATGGAAGAGGCTAGGAGCCATGTGGTGAGTTGCCCTATTTGCTACATGTCACAATTTACCATGGAAAAGCCAAATTTTACATGCCACAAATGCAAGCTTGTGTCCATGTTGGAGAAAAGTTGCGAAATCTAGAAGAGAGGTTAGCTACATTGAAGATCATTAAGGAAGATGAAGAGTTCTTAGACAAAGCAGAATTATCTCTTCATGGTGCAGAAAGAGAAGCACCTGAAGAAACAGAGGAATGGAAGCATGTGACCCAGAGAAGCAGGAAGATTGTGAAGCAGTCAGCACCCATACTGCTCAGGAACCAGTACCAGGCTCTCACACAGGAGAATGTTGAAGAAATACCTCAGGATAAGACTTTGCCCACAAAGAGCAACCTTGTAAGCCCTCAGAGTCCTCCCGAATGGAGAAAGAAAACTGTTGTGATGAAGAAACGGAGAGTTGTTGTCATGGGGGATTCCCTGTTGAGAGGAACAGAGGCCGCTATCTGCAGACTGGATATAACCTCAAGAGAAATGTGCTGTCTTCCAGGTGCAAAAATTAAAGATGTGTCTGACAGGATATCAGGACTCTTCAGACCTAAAGATGACTACCCATTCCTGCTAATACATGTGGGGACAAATGACACCACAAGAAGTGACCTGGAAACCATCTGCAGTGACTTTGAAAACTTAGGAAAGAAAGTGAAAGAACTGGGAGCGCAGGTGGTCTTCTCTTCCATCCTTCCAGTGGATGGCCATGGAGCAAGGAGGTGGAATAAGATTCTGCAAGTGAACAACTGGCTACGTCAATGGTGCCGTCAGCAAGGATTTGGATTTCTGGATCACGGAGTGAATTACCTATACGATGGACTACTTGCTAGAGATGGGGTGCACCTTACGAAGACTGGAAAACATGTATTTGGAAGTCGCCTTGCTACACTCATCAGGAGAGCTTTAAACTAGAACAATGTGGGAAGGGAAGCAAAACGCCAGAAAAAGCCATACACCTGACAAATGCTATTGAGAACTCGGCTATTAGAAGTGGAAAGGAAGAACGAAGACAAAACAATCTAAATAATAAAAATATTGGAGGAAGAGAAACCAATCACAAACTAAAATGTTTTTATACAAATGCACAAAGCATGGGCAACAAACAAGGAGAACTGGAACTACTAACGCAGGAGAAGAAATATGATGTCATTGGAATCACTGAGACTTGGTGGGACGATACACATGATTGGAATACAAGGCTAGAAGGATACAACTTATTTGCAAGAAACAGACTTGATAAACGAGGAGGAGGTGTCGCATTGTATGTTAGGAAAGCATATATCTGCACAGAGATTGACGCTTCAGAGACTGGGAGTTCTGTGGAAACTGTTTGGGTAAGAATACAAGGACAGAACAATGGAAAGGACACCATTGTAGGCATTTACTACAGGCCGCCAATGCAAGCTGAAGATATGGATGAACTCTTTATGCATCAAATGGCCAAGTTCTCCAAAAAATATGACATAGTGGTCATGGGAGATTTCAACTATCCAGACATTTGTTGGGAATCTCTCTCAGGAAAAACTAACAGGTCAAGGAAATTCTTATCCTCTCTTGCTGACAACTTTATCTTTCAAAAGGTAGAGGAGAAAACAAGGGGATCTGCTATCTTGGATCTAATCCTTACAAACAGGGAGGAAATGGTTGAGGAGGTAAGAGTGGCTGGGACCCTAGGAAGTAGTGACCATGCTAATTTAGAATTTTGGATAACAAGAGGAGGAAGACTGTGAAGACTCAGACGTCAAGGTTAGATTTCAGAAAGGCAGATTTTAAGGGACTCAGAAAGAGAATTGGAGGGATCCAATGGCTGGATATCCTTAAGGACAAAAATGTCCAGGAAGGATGGGACATCTTGAAAAATGAGATTCTCAAAGCACAATCGTTAACAATTCCAAAAAGAGGAAGAATGGGAAGCATTTAAGGAAACCAGGATGGATGAACACAGAACTGAAACACATGCTAAAAAGGAAGAAAGAAATGTTTATCAAATGGAAAGAGGGAGGCATATCTAAAGAAGAATATAATGCCATCTGCAGAACCTGCAGGGCACAAATCAGATTATCTAAAGCTGACAATGAATTAAGGCTTGCAAGAGATGTCAAAAGCAACAAAAAAGGATTTTGGGGATACGTCAAAAGTAAAAAAAAAGTCAAAGATGCTATAGGATTTTTACAGGATGAAAATGATGAAATGGTAAGAAAGGATGTTGAGAAGGCTGAACTTTTAAATTCCTATTTTGCATCTGTTTTCTCTCAGAAAGGAAATGTAACATCAACTGATCTTCACTGTCCTATTAAAGGAATAGAAGAATCCAGGATATCTATAAACAGAAAAACAGTGAGGAAACACTTAGCTAACCTAAATCAATTCAAGTCTCCAGGTCCAGATGAATTACACCCCAGAATACTGAAGGAGTTAGCGGAAGAAATTCTTGAACCACTGTCCATAATCTTTGAAAATTCTTGGAGAACAGGAGAAGTCCCAGAAGACTGGAGAAGAGCAAATGTTGTTCCTATCTTCAAAAAGGGGAAGAAGGTGGACCCAGGGAACTACAGGCCGGTGAGTCTGACTTCTATACCAGGAAAAATCTTTGAACAAATTATTAAAGAACATGTATCTAAGTATCTGCATAAGAATGAAGTGATTAAACAGAGTCAGCATGGGTTTGTAACTAATAAGTCATGTTAGACTAACTTAATTTCCTTCTATGACAGAATCACTGACTGGGTGGATCAGGGAAATGCTGTAGATATAGTATATCTTGACTTCAGCAAAACATTTGACAAAGTATCTCACACAATCCTTATTGAAAAAATGACTAAGTATGGAATGGACAAGGCAACTGTTAGGTGGATTCATAACTGGCTTAGTGATCGGACTCAAAGAGTGGTCGTAAATGGCTGCACATCCAGTTGGAAGAATGTCTCAAGTGGGGTACCACAGGGCTCTGTTTTGGGCCCTCTATTGTTCAATATCTTTATCAATGATTTAGATGAAGGAATTGAGGGTAAACTGATCAAATTTGCTGATGACACAAAGCTAGTAGGGGTAGCTAATACTAGAGAAGAGAGAGAGAGAATTCAAAAAGATATAAATAAACTGGAGCAGTGGGCAGCAACTAACAGAATGGTTTTTAACAGGGAAAAATGCAAAGTACTACATCTGGGCAATAAAAATGAAAAAAGCATATACAAAATGGGAGGAATAGGGCTAAGTAACAGCACATGTGAAAAAGACTTGGGTATACTAATTGATCACAGACTGAACATGAGTCAACAGTGTGATGCAGCAGCAAAAAAGGCAAATACAATTCTAGGATGTATCAACAGAAGCATACAGTCTAGATCACGTGAGGTCATTATTGCCCTCTACTCCTCTTTGGTCAGACCTCATCTGGAATACTGTGTCCAGTTTTGGGCACCACATTTTAAAAAAGACATCAACAAACTGGAGCAAGTTCAAAGGAGAGCCACCAGAATGGTGACCGGTCTGCAAACCATGTCCTATGAGGAACGGTTGCAGGATTTGGGAATGTTTAGCTTGCAAAAAAGAAGACTGAGAGGAGACTTAATAGCTGTCTACAAATATCTCAAGGGCTGTCACATTGTAGAAGGATCATCTTTATTCTCATTTGCACAAGGAAAGACTAGAAGCAATGGGATGAAACTGAATGGGAGGAGACACAGATTAGATATTAGAAAAAACTTCTTGACAGTTAGGGTGATCAAGGAGTGGAACAGGCTGCCACGAGAGGTGGTAAGTTCTCCTTCAATGGAAGTCTTCAAACAGAGGCTGGACAGACATCTGTCTGGAATGATTTAGAGAATCCTGCTTTGAGCAGGGGGTTGAACCAGATGACCCAGGAGGTCCCTTCCAACTCTACTATTCTATGATTCTATGATTCTATATCTTCGCATGAAAATGGAGAACTTTGATTTGTTGGTGGAGCGTGTTGGAGACCTCATAAGAAAATCCGACACCTATTGCCGCTTCTTCATTTCACCGGCGGAGCGTCTGATGGTGACTAAGCCATATTTATTGTATCTGCTTGCTTCAGAGCACACTTGTCCTGGATTGTTGTTGCTGGTAGTTTGTATACGGCCATCTGACTCAGCTTTAACAATTGGAGATACTATAAAAATAAATATTTTTTATAGTATCACCAATTGTTATAGCTTATGTCTGGTATGTAATGCTGTGGTTTGAAACTCATTTTTGTTTATTCACAGATTCCTGGCAACTGGAGAATCTCTTTCCTCACTCCATTTTTAATACAGACTTTGGATTTCCACCATCTCTGGAATTGTGAGCACACATGCCATGCATTGTGGGACTCTCTAGTTGCGGAATTTCTACCAGAGCCCACAACAGACAGTTGGATTGCAATTGCAGAAAAGTTTCTTCAAATATTTCAGTTTTTTAATTGCCTGGTCGCTGTGGACGGGAAACATATCCGGATTGTCAAGCCAGCAGGATCTGGATCCGAATATTTTAATTACAAGAAATATTTCTCCATTGTCCTCATGGCCATCGCTGACGCAGAATACAAATTTATTGCCATAGATATTGGTGCCTATGGCCACTCCAATGACTCTCAAGTTTTCAAATTGTCAGCAATGGGCCGTCAGCTGTATGGAAACACCTACCAGTTCCCACCCCCTAGACCACTGCCTCAAACTTCTTGCCCACCGATGCCTTTTGTTTGTGTAGGTGATGAAGCTTTCCAGCTCTCAGAACACCTGCTAAAACCGTACTCCAGCAGAGGTTTGACACACACAAAGAGAATTTTTAATTACCGCCTCACAAGAGCTAGAAGAGTGGTGGAGTGCGCTTTTGGGATTCTGACAGCCAAATGGCGTGTTCTATTGACCGCTATCAACCTAAAAACTGAAACTGTGGACGAGGTAATCTGAAGAAACCACCTTGCATGATTACCAGAACATTACCAATAGAACTTCTGTGACTATTTCCCGAATGAGGGAAAAATTTGCCCAATACTTTATGTCCCCTGAAGGAAGAGTAGACTGGCAGGATAACAGAGTTTAATAAACTGCTCTGTGACCTTTGTACCTTGTGTACCCACAGTATACCTTTGCCAACAAAAGTTGTCTACCTTGTTGTGTATTATGAACAGTATGTTACCTTTTGTCCAAAGTTGTGTCCCTGGTTGTGTATTAGCAAAGTATTTCACCTTTTAACCAAAGTTCTGTACTTTGTTAGGTAATCCCCAACAAGGTACAGAACTCTGTTTGAAAGGTGAAATACTTTACACAACCAGGGACACAACTTTGGACAAAAGGTAAAATTATTTTATCTTTTACCCAAAGTTATGTGCCTGCTTTTCTATAACCAATAAATGTTACCTTTATGTTACCTTTGACAACCAAAGTTGTCTACCTTGTTGTGTATTATGTACAGTATGTTACCTTTTGTCCAAAGTTGTGTCCCTGGTTATGTATTAGCAAATTATTTCATATTTTAACCAAAGTTCTGTACATTGTTAGGTACCGTATATACTCATGTATAAGCCGAGATTTTCAGCACCTTTTTTTGTGCTGAAAATGCCCCCTCGGCTTATACATGAGTCATAGGGCAGAAACCAGCGGGGGAGGGGATGCGGGGGCAGGAGCCGGTGGCTGGGAGATCATACTCACCCTCCCCATGCCATCGCTGAACGTCCTTGCAATCCTGCGTTCTCCCCAGCTTCCTGCAGCTCTCCCCGGCTTCCTGCAGCTCTCCAGCGCTGAGCGGTGACGTAATACCCGCTCATTAAGGTCATGTAATATGGACGCGACGTCACTCCCATGGGCGTGGCCTCCATATTCATGACCTTAATGAGCGGTATTACGTCAGCGCTGGAGAGCTGCAGGAAGCTGGGGAGAACACAGAATTGCCGGCCGGGACGTTCAGCGATGGCACGGGGAGGTTGAGTATGATGGAGGAGGAGGGGGGAGCATGGAGGAGGACAAGGAGCATGGAGCAGAACGGGGGGAGGACGGAGAGCACGGAGCAGGACGGGGGGAGGACGGAGAGCACGGAACAGAACGGGGGAGGACGGAGAGCACGGAGCAGGACGGGGGTGGGCACAGAGGAGAATGGGGGAGTGCAGAGGTGGATGGGGGAGCATGGAGCAGGACGGGGAGGATGGAAAGCTCGAGCAGGACAGGATAATGGAGCAGGAGGAGGGGAGCACAGAGGAGAATGGGGGCGCACAGAGCTGGATGGGGGAGCACAGAGCAGGACGGCAACTTATACACCCGGCTTATACGCGAGTCAATAAGTTTTCCAAGTTTTTTGTGGCAAAATTAGGGGGGTCGGCTTATACACGGGTTGGCTTATACATGAGTATATACAGTAATCCCCAACAAGGTACAGAACTTTGTTTAAAAGGTGAAATACTTTGCTAATACACAACCAGGGACACAACTTTGGACAAAAGGTAAAATTATTTTACCTTTTATCCAAAGTTATGTGCCTGCTTTTGTATAACCAATAAATGTTACCTTTATTTAACCTTAGAAATAAATGAAAGACAACCATTTTAATCAACCAAATTAACATTTATTTAATGAAAATGTTTAACAATGTTTTTTTAATGTCAAAAATATTAAACTTTTTTTCCAATGTGAAAAATATTTATTTTTTGCAATGTGCAATAATTTTTTATTTCTGTTTCTCTTAATAATTTTTTTTTTATATACATATCATTACAGGTTTGTGTACTGTGGGGTGGAGATACTACTGGAGGGGCTGTGGGACCCTTCGACAGTGGGAGTGTGGAGAGCGGACTGGGATGATGTTGGGGAAGGATCAGGTGAAAGAGGTGAAGGGTGGAAAAAGAAATGGAATGGGTGGAGAGGTGGGAGGCAGAACAGGTAGGTGGTGGAGAGGAGGATTGGGCAGGTAGTAGAGGAGCAGATGAGGTTGGGAACTGGTATTGGGCAGGAGGGACGGTGGCTAGAGGGGGGGCAGGTGTGGGAGGAATGACTGGGGTGGGTGTAGGTTGGGAGGTAACCTGCGCTAGAGCACCGTGGCAAGTATGCATTACATGCATCTGCTGGCTAGGAGATAGCGTATCCATGTGCTCGGCTACAGACCTGAAAAAACTGTGGTTTGGCGAACTTCTTGCTTCTGAATGCATCCTTTGCAGAAGTGTCTTAACCTCCAGAATGCTGGAGCTGAGCTGATTAAAGCCTGCAGCCATTTGCTCTGACAAGACTTTAAGACAGTTCTGAAATGATGCATTAAGATGCAAGAATTCAGGCGCATAGTTCCTTTCCTGACCCCTCTGCCGCAGCCGCCCAGTAGTCACAGGTGTACTAGAGGTGGCAGCGGCAGAAGGGTGGGGTAAGGGGAAATCTATCTCCTGACTAGTAGCCTCATGCAATGCACTCGGCCACGATGATGCAGCGCTGGTGGAGGGGACAGAGGGCTCACGTATCTGGGAAGGCTGGGAAGGTGCGGATGGGACGGGGCTGTCGAAGTGTCCCTCAGTGCCGGTCTCCTGAGGGATCGCCCCAGAAAGGTCCAACTCTGGGGGCGCCCGAGTGCTGGTCATCGTTGTGTGGAATAAAGAGAAAAATTACAATTAATATACTGATATTGAATGGCCCTGGCTGTAAAGAAAAAAAATATTTAGACATGTTAGCATTTTTTTAAACTTGGGGTGGGTAATATTTATCTTCTGGTGACCATTGTTACCCGGAGGAACGACAGGGCTTCTGCGTACTTTTCAAGTGATCCCTCACAGACCGCCACCGCTTCACAATTCTCTACCCTGAAACGAGATAGCAAAAATTGTTTAGTATACAACATCAGTGTTTCCCAAACTACAGTCCTCACAGGCCCACGGGTTATGTTTCCAGGATTTCCAGTGTTGCACAAAAGGAAATCATGAAAACATGACCCGTGGGGGCCACAAGGATTGGAGTTTGGGAAACACTGCTTTAAGTCCAGCAACCTGAACTGTATATACTTACGGTGTTCAATCTTGGCCCGAGCATCAAGGTCCTCCCAGCGGTCCACGAGTTGTGAAAAGATTTCCTCCCAGAGCCGCCGAGTCACTATGACATCAGCATGGCGGCGGTCCCCCATGTTCCACAGCGGCTCCCTTTCTCGGACCAGATCGATGAGGAGGTCCACGTTCAGAACCCCCTCCTCACCGTCTGTGTCGGGAGCACGCTGTGAAGCCTGTTAAAGAAAAAGAGAAAAAATAAACATTAGTCTCCAAACTACCAAGGAAAAAAAATTGTAAATAAAAAATAAAACAAAAAAGTTTTTACAAAAAAATTGTTAAAAAAAAAAATACTTACATGATGGTGACCGCCGCATCGCTCACGCCGACGACCCTGGGAGGCACTGCGAGGACCTCTTTGCCGAGCACCAGTTCCGGAAGACTATAAAAAAATATATATTATGTGCTTGAATGTAGGCATATGTGTTTGGGTGCAGTGTGATGTCTGTACTAAATTGTTTTCTATGTGTTGTGTGATGTTGTGTTTGAGCGATGCATGCAGGAAACTTATGAATTGCGAGCCCACTCTGGGTATATCTCCACCCCTTCGTTCTCTTTCTGGGAGCTCTTCTTCAGCATCAATTTCCTGGTATAAATAAAAAGTAATGCAATTAATATATAAATAACAGAGATGCGATTGTGAAAAAAAAACCAAAACTTACCTGTAAACGCTGACGAAGCGTCGGAGGGCTCCCAGAAGAAGAAGACGTGTCCTGCTGGGCTGTTGGACTTGAGGGCCGTCTTCTGCTGTGGAATAAAGAGAAAGAAAGGCCATGCAATACCAAGTGATATTGCATGGCCCTGGCTGGAAGGGGTAGAGGGTGATATTTACCGTCTGCTGTCTCTTGCCATATTCTCCTCGCTCCCAGACGTGTCCTGTGTTGCTGGCGTTGAGGGCCGTCTTCTGCTGTGGAATAAACAGAAAGAAAGGCCATGCAATATCAGATGATATTGCATGGCCCTGGCTGGAAGAGGTAGTGTGTGATATTTACCGTCTGCTGTCTGCTGCCGTGGTCTCCTGCTCACTGTCAGGCTCTTCTTGGGCTGGTGGTGGTGGTACTGGTGCTGTTGGCGTTGTCGGCCGGCTTGTTCTGTGGAATAAAGAGAAAAAACGCCCATGCAATATCAATTGATATTGCATGCTCCTGGCTGGAAGGGGTAGTGTGTGACATTTACCGTCTGGCCTCTGCTCCCATACTCTCCATCAGCAGCCGCATCTGTTGGACTCCTGGGGGTGTAGGTGCTCCTGATGACTCAGCTACTGCTGTTGGTCGGCTTGTGCTGTGGAATAAAGAGAAAAAAAGGGCCATGAATATATTGATATTGCATGACCCTCGCTGAAAGTGCTTGTCTGTGATATTTACCGTCTTGCATCTGGTCCCGGCTGCATCATGGCCGCAAATTCTTGTGGTCGTGCTTGTGGTGGTGGTGCTGGTCTGGTCTCCTGTCCTCCTCTCCTGTGGCTGGCTCTTCGGCGGCTGGCTCCGTATCTTGCTCCTGCTCTCTTTGCTGGCTGCATGGTTATGGCTGAGGGTGGTCCAACTGGCATTGTTTATATAGGTTGGCTGTGGGCTGGGCTACAAAACAATAAACACACAAGAAAACCTGATCCTGTGCATTGCGGCGCTCATAGACTTTCATTGTAACAAAAAGCCAGAAGCGCCGGATCCGGCGCTTCCGGCCTTTTTGCCGGAGACAAAAAACTTTACAGTAGACGTTTTTTCCAGATGCCAGATTGAAACCAGACGCCGGATCCTGCACTAATGTTAGTCAATGGGAAAAAAACGGATCCGGTTTTAGATTTTGACGGATCCGGTTTTCAGAAAAAATGCCGGAACTCGCCTGATTGAAAAAACCTGTTGTGTGAAACAGGCCTTAACTAGTTAAATGCCGCTGTCAAACTCTGACAGCGGCATTTAAATTGCGCTTCCCGCCATTGGGCCGGAAATATGCGCACCGCTGACCCCGACACGTGATCGGGGGTCATCGGTTCATCGGCATAACAACCAGAGGTCTCCTCTATGGTTGTTGATGCCGAATTGCTATGAGCGCCACCCTGTTGTAGGCGCTCATAGCAAAGCAATAATTATGCTACATAGAGGTGATCTGAGCATCGCCTCTATGTAGCAGAGCTGATCAAGCTATGGCAGCTTCTAGCCTCCAATGAAGGCTATTGAAGCATGCCAAAAGTGAAAGAAAAATGTTTTTAAAAATATAAAAAAAATAAAAAAAACATAAAAGTTCAAATCATCCCCCTTTCGCCCCATTCAAAATAAAACAATAAAAAAGTCAAACATACACATATTTGGTATCACCTCATTCAGAATCACCCAATCTATCAATAAAAAAAAGAATTAACCTGATCGCTAAACGGTGTAGCGAGAAAAAAAATCGAAACGCCAGAATTACTTTTTTTGGTCGCCTCGACATTGCATTAAAATGCAATAACGAGCGATCAAAAGAACGTATCTGCACAAAAGTGGTATCATTAAAAACGTCAGCTCGGTGTGCAAAAAATAAGCCCTCACCCAACCCGAGACCATGAAAAATGGAGATGCTACGGGTTTCGGAAAATGGCGCAATTTTTTTTTTTTTGCAAACTTTGGAATTTTTTTTCACCACTTAGATAAAAAATAACCTTGACATGTTTGGTGTTTATGAACTCGTAATGACCTGAAGAATCATAATGGCAGGTCAGTTTTAGCATTTACTGAACCTAGCAAAAAAGTCAAACAAAAAACAAGTGTGGGATTGAACTTTTTTTGCAATTTCACCGCACTTGGAATTTTTTTCCCGTTTTCGAGTACACGACCTGCAAAAACCAATGGTGTCGTTCAAAATAAAACTCATCCTGCAAAAAATAAGCCATTACATGGCCATATTGATGGAAAATTAAAAAAAGTTATGGCTCTGGAAAGAAGGGGAGCGAAAAACGAAAACGCAAAACCGAAAAAAGCTCCGGTCATGAAGGAGTTAAAATCAAATCCTATATCTCTTGTAGTACAAAATTTGTGTTTAGTATGCCTCATGTACCTGCAAGACAATATGTGGGCCTCACCTACTGTGAACTACTGTGTGTGCATATATATATATATATTTTGAAATTTTGTGCAGTCCCTGTATAACCCAAGACTGAAAATACTGTGAACAATAAAACTCAAAATCCCCCCCCTTCATGAGATTAGGCCCACTGAATTTAGGTTCCATAGAAATAAAGCAGAAAATGGGTGCTTGTGTGTTAAATGTGAAAACACAGTTGTTGCCCAAAGGGTCTTAAAGAGTTAACGAACAGTGCTCAAAGAGTCACTCTTAAAGGGGCAGCAACCATATAGTCACTTCTATTGTGGAAACCTGATAGGTCCTTCTAAAGTCTGTAATTATAGCAATGACTGTTGCAGAAGTAACTGGGGCCTCATTTATAAACATTGCCTCACAGTAAGATTGTTCTGGTTGCCTAAGGCTATGTGCACACGTTGCGGAATTTCCGCAGAAATTTCCGCTGCAATCCCGCACCTCCCTGCCGCGGGAAATATGCATTTTTATTGGTATGCGTATTCCCGCCAGAAACTAGCATTTTGCAAGCGTAATTAGCTTGCAGAATGCTAGCGTTTTCCAAGCGATCTGTAGCATCACTTGGAAAACTGATTGACAGGTTGGTCACACGAGTCACACATAGTGTTTGACAAGTGTGACCAACTTTTTACTATTGATGAAGCCTATGTTGCATCAATAGTAAAAAGATCTAATGTTAAAAATGAAAAAAAAAATCGTGATATTCTCACCTTCCGGCGGCCCCCGCAGCCTTCCCCCTCTCAGCGACGTTCCCAGGCGTCCTTAGCGACAATGACCCCAGATGACGCAGCATCACGTGAGACCGCTACGTCATCTGGGGTCATTGTCTCTAAGGACGCCTGGGAACGGGATTGGCCGGGAGCGTCGCTGAGAGGCGGGAAAGCTGCGGGGGCCGCCGGATGGTGAGAATATCATTATTTTTTTATTTTAATTATTATTTTAACAGGAATATGGTACCCAGGGCCTGGAGGAGAGTCTCCTCTCCTCCAGACCCTGGGTTCCAACCGCACATGAACCGCTTACTTTGACTACAGCAACCAGAGTGCAACTCTCAGCATTGAAGTTGCTGAGGTAAAGTGAAAGCTGAGCTCTGATTGGTTGCTATGGAGAACTGGAACTGGATATACATAGGTCTGACTTCCAGACCACTAAAAAATCTCGTAAGACTACAGAGATATTGTAAATTCTCGGGACATTGTTGATACCTCAACGTTGAATCCAATACCCAGACACTTCAAGCCAACCCATGTCTGCAATGCCAAACTCCTGAAAGTGATGGGTATCAACATGGTCTACATTGACCAGAGAGGGGGCAATTGGAGGAAAAATTTGGCCCAACTTGAGACAAAGTGGTTCTGTAACATAAATTCCGTCCAACCCTATGAAATCTTAAACTTTGCCCCTTTCATTTAAAATATAATTGAGCCACTATGAAGAGATCTCGAGCGCGCAGTTCATGCTAGAGAGTCCAGGAATTTACAGGAACTGAAGGCGTTTTGCCAAGAAGAGTGGGCAGCTTTACCATCTGAGAAAATAAATTCATCCAGAACTACCAAAAAAGACTTCAAGCTGTCATTGATGTTAGAGGGGGCAATACACGGTATTAATAAATAAGGTATGTGAACTTTTGATCAGCGTCATTTGGATGTTTTGAGTTGTCATTATCATTTAAAAAGAGAAATCAGTAGTTTGACAATAAATGCCTTCACCCAACCACTAACCATGAGTGGAGAAAAAGTTTTGGTGTTATCATTCATACTCAGAAAAAAGGCCAAGAAAGCATGTATGTAAACTTTTGAGCACAACTGTATATTCTATTTCTATGAGTTTTCCTTCCCTCCTTGCTATCTGTATATTTGCACATTCATTATTACTCGGTTCTTAACCATGAAATCTAATTTACATTAAGCACTTTGCACTTTATTATGTCTGGGATAACTAATACGTCACTGAACAAGCTAAGCATGATTATGTTAATATAACATCCTCAGGAAGGCAAACTGTTATGCACAGGAACTCCTATGGGATCTACAGTCATGGCCAAAAGTTTTGAGAATGACACAAATATTATATTTTCACATGATCTGCTGCCCTCTGGTTTTTATGTGTGTTTGACAGATGTTTTTATCACAGACAGAAATATAATAATTGCAAACATATGAGTAACAAAAGCTTATATTGACAGTTAGAATGAGTTAATGCAGCAAGTCAATATTTGCAGTGTTGACCCTTCTTCTTCAGGACCTCTGCAATTCTCCCTGGCATGCTCTCAATCAACTTGTGGACCAAATCCTGACTGATAGCAGTCCATTCTTGCACAATCAATGCTTTCATTTGTCAGAATTTTAGGTTTTTGTTTGTCCACCCATCTCTGGTACCATTCTTTATTCATGGCTGTGTTTTTAGGCAAGACTGTGAGAGAACTGATTCCCTTGGCTGAGAAGCAACCCCACACATGAATGGTTTCAGGATGCTTAACAGTTGGCATGAGACAAGACTGGTGGTAGCGCTCACCTTGTCTTCTCCGAATGAGGCGTTTTCCTGATGTCCCAAACAATCGAAAAGGGGATTCATCAGAGAAAATAACTTTACCCCAGTCCTCAGCAGTCCACTGCCTGTACCTTTTGCAAAATATCAGTCTGTCCATGATGTTTTTTCTGGAGAGAAGTGGCTTTTTTGCTGCCCTCCTTGAGACCAGGCCTTGTCCAAGAGTCTCCGCCTCACAGTGCGTGCAGATGCACTCACACCTGCCTGCTGCCATTCCTGAGCAAGCTCTGCACTGCTGGTAGCCCGATCCCGCAGCTGAAACACTTTTAAGAGACAGTCCTGGAGCTTGCTGGTCTTTCTTGGGCGCCCTGGAGCCTTTTTGGCAACAATGGAACCTCTCTCCTTGAAGTTCTTGATGATGCGATAGATTGTTGACTGAGGTGCAATCTTTCTAGCTGCGATACTCTTCCCTGTTAGGCCATTTTTGTGCATTGCTATGATGACTGCACGTGTTTCTTTAGAGATAACTATGGTTAACAGAAGAGAAACAATGATGCCAAGCACCAGCCTCCTTTTAAAGTGTCCAGTGGTGTCATTCTTACTTAATCATGACAGATTGATCTCCAGCCATGTCCTCATCAACACCCACACCTGTGTTAATGGAGCAATCACTGAAAAGAGGTCTAGCTGGTCCTTTTAAGGCAGGGCTGCAATGATGTTGAAATGTGTTTTGGGGGATAAAGTTAATTTTCTAGCCAAATATTGACTTTGCAAGTAATTGCTGTTAAGCTGATCACTCTTTATAACATTCTGGAGTATATGCAAATTGCCATTAGAAAAAGTGAAGCAGTAGACTTTGTAAAAATTAATATTTGTGTCATTCTCAAAACTTTTGTCCATGACTGTACTTATAGTAATCACTTACAAGGCTGGACTAGCCTTTCTATGTTTCCCATAGTATTCCCTGTTCATCTTTTGTGACCCCTTCATCATTATTTTTACTTACTATCTAATTTATTTGTAAACTTGGGTCAATTCTTTCTAATGGAATGAAAATGCTATACATGAATCAACTGATATAAGATAAAATTTATTCCCCCTGTGTATGCAGTTTTTGTATTTGTATCCCCTATCATTTTAATTTATTTGTATAAATATGTTTAATAAAGATTGTAAAAGCATTTTCACAATACTTCTGATACTGTTTCTCCATTAAATATTGTACTTCATGTTAGTGGTAAATTGTGGTCAAAATAATTTGCGTATATTTATGAAAATATTTGTGAAAATTTCTCCAATTTTTAAACTTTAAATTTTTATACCCCTTAAATCAGATAGTCACAAAATAATTAATAAATAACATTTCTCATATGTCTACATTTAATCTGCATCATTTTTGAAACATGCATTTTTTTTTGTTAGGAAGTTAGAGGAGTTCAAAGCTGATCAGCAATTTTTCCAACAAAATTTACAAAACCTTTTTTTTCGAGACCACATCTCATTTGAAAAAGGTGGGGGAAGAAACCTCCAGTGATGAAATCAAGAAGGATTGCTATGTTTTTTGTAAAAAATTGAAAAAACTTTCATCCCGTACAGTAGTACATAAAAAAAGACATGGATCCTGGTCACCACAACCTGTTCATCCCAGGTTGTGATGACCAGGATCCATGTCTTTACTACTGTACCGAATAAAAGGTTTTCATTTAAAAAAAAACAAAAAAACTTTCCTACTTGATTTAATCGCTGGAGGTTTCTTCCCCCACCTTTTTCTATTTCACTGACGTCCAAGACTGAGACCGCTCTGCGCGATGTAACTTCATCCGGCAAGGTGCTGGAACAGATGGTGAACTGATGTTTTTCTCCACTGTTTTCCCTCTATTGACATCTCATTTGAAGTGACTTTGGGTGGCCTATGCTGGGCCGCCATCAGGGCATTACTGCCCTTACTAGCATATGGGGCCCAATGACCAGAGGGGGGCCCGCAGAGGTCCCCCTCTGTTCTGTCATCGGGCCCTAGCGGCAGGCTTCTGCCAGCTCAATAAATGCCCATGTGTCTTCAGACGCATGAGCAGTTCAAATTTGTTGCCATGCAGGTGACTCCTCCTGCACGGCAACAGTTAACAGCCGCTGGCTAATTAGAGGCCGGCAGCTGATGTCAGCGGGCACGTCACCGGTGTATGACGTCACTGTCATGCGCTGGAATGAAGGTCTGCGCCTCAGATACGTGGATGGAGGACATCGCTGGAGCTCGGCCAGGTATGGAGAAACTTTTTTTTATTTTGTTGTAAAGCTGCAGTATGAGTGCACATTCTACCCCTATGGGGCCTGCATTCTTCCCCTATGGGGCCTGAATTCTTCCCCTATGAGGCCTGCATTCTTCCCCTATGTGGCCTGCATTCTGCCCCTATGAGGCCTGCATTATACCTCTATGGGGGTGCATTATACCCCTATGGGGCCTGCATTATACCTCTATGGGGGTGCATTATACCCCTATGGGGGTGCAATATACACCAATGGGGAGGCATTATACCCCTATGGGGCCTGCATTATACCCCTATGCGGGTGCATTGTACCCCTATGGAGCCTGCATTCTACCCCTATGGGGCCTACATTCTTCCTCTATGGGGCCTGCATTCTTCCCCTACGGGGCCTGCATTATACCCCTATGCGGGTGCATTGTACCCCTATGGAGCCTGCATTCTACACCTATGGGGCCTGCATTCTTCCTCTATGGGGCCTGCATTCTTCCCCTACGGGGCCTGCATTATACCCCTATGGGGCCTGCATTATACCCCTATGGAACCTGCATTATACCCCTATGGGGGTGCATTATACTATGGTGGGTACATTATACTATGGGGGTGCATTATACTATGAAGGTGCATTATACTATGAAGGTGCATTATGCTGTGGGACTGCATTATATTATGGGACTGCATTGTACCCCTATGGGGCCTGCATTATACCCGTATGGGGCCTGAATTATACCCCTATGGGGCGGCATTATACCCCTATGGGGCTGCATTATACCCCTATGGGGCAGCATTATACCCCTATGGGGTGGCGTTATACTACATATATATTACTATGGCATGCATTATACTATTATGGGTGACTATGGGGGCAATATGGAGAGACATGAGGGAGAATGGGTAAACACGTCAGGTCCAGAATGTGGGATATTATTACTGTATGGGCTAATTAAAGGATATTATTTTGAGGATACTGTTTTCAGTGTGGGAGTGGAGAGGTCCTTCTACTTGTCAGGGTGACATGGTCACTTTTTTCTTCATCTGGCCTAGTATAGAGGTTGGGGAAAAATTGGGGAATGTGCTCTAGATAACTGTGTTATTTTCTTCAGAGATGAGTCCTGGCTGGAAGAAGTGATGGCGGTCTGCACTGGAAGAAGAGGATGAAGATAAAGGACTTCAATTAGAGACGTCACCGGTGAGTCAGTGTGTTACCTGTACACTTACACTATACACTGCATACTATATACAGAGCTCCTGTGTATAATATCACTAGTGATCACTGTATTACCTGTACACTGACACGATACACTATATGCTGTATACAGAGCTCCTGTGTATAATGTCACCATTGATCACTGTATTACCTGTACACGTACACTGTTTACTAAGTACATATCTCCTGTGCATAATGGCATGGGTAGTGTGTTTTTTTTATTATTAATGATCAGTATTGCAGTATTCTTTCACTATGTGGTGGTAATATGGGGTCTGGTCACGGTGTGGCAGTATTTCTTCTATGTATGTGCTATTTTCCGGTCACTGTGGTGGTAATATGTGGTCTGGTCATTTCATGGTGGTATTTGTTCCTTGTATATGGTATTTTTGGTCACCATGTGGTGGTAATATGTGGTCTGACATGGTGCGGTGGTATTTGTCCCTTGTATGTGATATTATTCGGTCACTGTGGTGGTAATATGTGGTCTGGTCATGGTGTGGTGGTATTTGTTCCTTATATGTGGTATTATAGTTCAACATGTGGTGATAATATGTTGTCTGGTCATGGTGGTATTTGTCTCTTGTATGTAATATTATTGGCCATTTTAAAAATTGAAAAATAAATAAAAATATACCTAAAATTGTATTGGATATTTTAACAAATGTTTAGTTATAAGTTACAGTAGCGTAGAGTCCGGCCAAAAGAGTCTACCTTGTCGTGGTGGTGGGTTAAAAAATCTTTTGCCAAAACAAAAGCTGCTGGCTATGTATGTGGTGATGGGAACTGTTAGTGTGTGATTGGTGAGGACGTGGTGCAGAAGTGGAGTTTTTCCAAGAGAGGGTGGTGGGACTGTGGAAGGTTTGTGGGGTGGAGGCGGGGCTAGTGTGGAGCTTGGGCGGAGTTTCAAGGGGGCCCCGAAAATTTTGCCAGTATGGGGCCCCAAAATTCCTTGTGGCAGCCCTGGGCCTATGTGACAGAAAATACCCAAAAGTGACACAATTCAAAAACTCCCCCAAAGTAAAAAAGACACATTCAAGAAGTTTATTATCCTTGAGGTGCTTTATAGGAATTAATGGAATGTGGAAGAAAAAATGAACCTTTTACACTTTTTATTTTTTCTCAAAAATTTTACTTTAGCCCCAAATTTTTTACGTTCACAATGGTAACAGGAGAAAATGAACCACAAAATTTGTAGTGCAATTTTTGCTGAGTGCGCCGATACTCCAAATGTGGGGGAGAAACTACTATTTGGGCACATGGCAGGGCTTGGAAGGGAAGGAATACGTTTGACTTTTGAAAGCAAAAATATCTGAAATCTAGGGCAGACACCATGTCGCGTTTGGAGAGCCCCTGATGTGCCTTAACAGTAGAAACCCCCCACAAGTGACCTCACAAGGAATGTATCTAGCATCGAACCAACAGGTGCTTCACAGAAGTTTATAATGTAATTCCATGAAAATAAAGAATCAAATTTTCACATAAAAATGTTTTTTTAACCCTACATTTTTTATTTTTACAAGGGTAACAGGAGAAAAGGAACCCCCAAATTTGTTGTTCGATTCCTCCTGACTACGCCAATACCCCTTATGTGGGAGAAAACTACTGTTTGTGCACACAGCAGGGCTCGGAAGGGAAAAAGCACCTTTTGACTTTTTGAACACAAAAATCAAGAATGAACGCCATGTAGTATTTGGAGAGCCTCTAATGTGCCTAAACAGTGGAAACCCCCACAAGTAACCCATTTTGGAATCTGTACGCCACAAGAAATGTATCTAGATGTGTGGTGAGCACCTTGAACCCACAAGTGTGTCACAGAAATTTATAAGGTTAAACTACGAAAATGAAAAAATACATTTTTTCCCACAAAAATGTTGGTTTTGCCCCAAATTTTTAATTTTCACAAGAATACAATTTGTTGTGCAATTTCTCCTGAGTATAACGATACCCCAAATGTGGTCAAAAACTACTTTTGAGGCGCAGTGCAAAGCTCAGAAGGGGAGTTCAGATTTTGCTGGAATGGTTTGAGGGTGCCATGTCACATTCGCAGAGCCCCCGAGGTGTCAGAACAGTAGAAATTTCTTCACTCTGACTTGCGTTTATTTGTGTTTTATTTTTGTGGACCCTGGGCGAAAGAGTCTCAGTTGTCCCTTTTAGCACAAACCATGATTCATGATACACAGATACAGCAGAGAAATTTAGGTTATAGTACAATTCTAAAGATTTTACTTCCTGCATTACATGAGTGATATCTATTGCAAATTCTACAACAGCTCAGAAAATGGTGAATATTCAAAGTGCGTGTCCTGGGAGAATTCAAATGTTTTAATATTACACTGGACATTAGAGTCCTCCATACAGTATTATGGGCACCACATAGTCCTCCATATAGTATAATGAGACCCATATATTGCTCCATACCGTGTAATGGGCCCTTTATAGCACTCCATACAGAATAATATAATAATACTCCATACAGAATAATGGACCCCATGTAATGCTCTATACAGAATAATGGACTCCATATAATGCTTCAAACAGAATAATAGGCACCATATAATGTTCCATACAGAATAATGGACGCCATATATTGCTCCATACAGAATAATGGGCTACGTATAGCGCTCCAAACAGAATAATAAAGCCCATATATTGCTCCTTAAAGAATAATGATCCCCATATAATGCTGCATACAAAATCAAATACTTACATCTCCTCGTTGCCCGCTGGCTGCAGCTCTGATTTCCTCAGCTCTGGTGTCCTCAGCCTATTCTGGCTCTCTGCACTGCTCATCGCAGAGGGCGTGCTGTAGTCACCTCATCGCGCCCTCTGCCATGAGAATCACAAAGTCAGGAGACATGGAAGAGACCAAAGCTGCATCCATCGAGGAACGAGGAGAGGTAAGTATTTAAAACAGTTTAAAGCTCTGGCACCAACACCCCCACCCCCGACAGATGGAACACATAGCATGCCGTTGTCCCCAATGACGAGTGGGTTCCCTTACTTGCCAGGTGCGCCGGGTGATGCTGCCAGCCCTGTAGGCGCCTGGACAAGGCTAGGGATTTTGTGTTTATGGTTTGGTTTTTGATGCTATGTAAGCAGTGAAAATAAACGTCACATTGTTCTGACCCAAGAATCCAGTGCCTGTGCGGACGCTACCTAATGCCTACCTGAGAGCATGTATCTCTACAATTTATAGCCAGGGGAGATATTTATTTGAAGAGAAACAACCCCTTTAAAACTATTTGCATATACATATTATAAAATGTAGGTCTGTACATTGGAAAATGCCAGTTTGCACCGTTGGAGTCAAAGTATAATTGTCATTTTATTTTTGTCGCTTGTGATTATGTAATTTTGCATTGCTGATCATTTTCCCTTCCCTCTCTTGCTGTTTACCAAAAGATGTTAAAATGCAGAAGGCAAGTCAGATTGCAGACGCCTACCCCTTGCTGCACAGCACACGTATAATATAACTGAGCCCATGGCATACAGATGCCAGACTTCTGTCACTGAGCACCAATCTCTGCTTCCTAATTTTAATAGTATGAGTGTATTTTGAAAATACATTAGATTACACCCTCATTAGCAATGACTACAGCATCTAATAAAATGTTTACAAAAAAATTGAAATAGACGACTTAAAACGTATCTCTCTTGAGAATATAGAAGATGCACAGATGCACTTAGCATGTGCTGCGAGTGCCCGCTATGAAGAACTGGGGCTGTGCCATATCTTACACTTAATTACCATTGTATGAAACACATTTTATTCATTAAGATGGAAAGGGAATTATTCTGAAAGTTGTTTCCAAATAATAAGTTAAAGGGGTTGTTCAGGCTTGAGGTACAAGTCTGCTGTCACTCTATGTGAATGCAAATTTGTGAATCCTCATATCACACACAGTGATGTCAGGATCCAGGGGTGCTGGCGCCAGAATAATGACGGCATGTGCCCTCAAGTAAGTGATTTGCATACATGTGGTCATGTGGTGACTAGACATGTGCAGCCTTGCTCAATACAAAGTTAATTGAGCAAGGCTGGACACATCTAGTTGGAATGTGGCCAGAAGTATGCAAGTCATTGGCATCGTAGAATCCTGACAGCGCACACTGTGCATGCTGTGAGAATCCACATACCTGCAGCCACATAAAGTGGCTGCAAATCTAAATCCCAAGGTTGGACAACCCATTTAAAAGCTGAGGTATAAATCCAGCATATTTAGAACTTTAGTGGATAAACCATTTGGGAAAAAACTAGAAATTTACTGATCGATCTGCAGAGGATCAAGTTCGAGTTGAATTTCCTGAAATCTATGATTTCACCCAAATTCAAACAATCTACTGAGACTTGCGGTTTGCTATTGAAAAAAAATTCAGCATTTCACACATACTGCATACTCAGTGAATGTGCCAATAGAGTCTGGCGTGGCAGCGCGGACTTTCCCAAAATGCCCTACAGCAATCTGATCACATGGTGTGGTGCAGCCAATCAAGGGGGCTATCACAGGCAGTATAAAACATAGGGACCGGCCAAAGAATGTCATTGCATGCCTGTACAGTGTAGGGATAGGAGTGCTCAGATTACACAGGATAGGGAAAGATAAAGGTCTACTGTGATTATGGTATCCTACATTAATGCTGATGTACAAGATTGAAAATGATAATGATAGTCTAAGGCTGTGAATAGAAATTCAAAATTCAAGTTATATACAGTGAGCTCTTGTAGCATCTCATCATTACCACTCAGTGTGCGACTTTGAATTAATACATCTATGATACACAGCAGCAACAGCAGCTTAACCCCTTTCTTACATGTGCTGTACATGTACAATGCTGCTGGAACTGTGTTCCCGCAAACCACAGTACGATCGGGTGTATGTGTCAGCTCTGTAGCAATGCCCACGATCAGTGCTAGCACTGATCGCTTGCATTTAACCCCTCAATAGTGACAGCAACATCGAGTAGATCACATTTGGAGTGTGTTCCCTGTGTGCTTCCATCTGCACAACACGATATGATCGCGTTGAGTTGATAGTCACCATGGTGACCCCCGGCTGCAAGATAGCCGCAGGGTTCTTCAGGTCGCTATAATCGTACTGACCCTAAGAATAAAGCTGCCTTATCAATTTTATCATACGTGTAATGGTATAAAAAACCACACAATTCCTAAATTTCTGGCTTTTGTTCATTCTACCTCTCAAAAATTGGAATAGAAAACAATCAAAAAATGTCATGTGCCCAAAAAATGTTACCAATAAAAACAACAACTCGTCCCACCAAAAGCAAGTCCTCACAAGACTCTGTTAGCAGAAATATGGAAAAATTACAGCTGTCTAAATATGGGGATGCAAAACCTAGTTTCTGCAATAAAAAGTGTCTTTTAGTGCATGACAGCAGCCAAAGATAAAAATCCTATATAAATCTGGTATCACTGCAATGAACCCACAGAATAAAGTCACCATATCACTTATATTGCATGAGGAATGGCATAAAAAAAATTAAAACCAATTTTTCACCTGCTGTTGATTTTTTCATTCTGCCTCCCAAAGATCGCAGTAAGGCACGGCGCACGTTTATCCTGCACTCTGCGCTGAGCGGTTACAAATCTCTGAAATATGTTATTCAGACGGAACCCCCGGCGTAACATTCCCTATAATGAGGCAGATGGAGGCATTGTGGGCGCCATAGGAAATGTGATCCAATGGTGTCTGTCTTTTTAGGTGTGCATGAAAGCGCAGTTAATCACAGTTTTGTGCACTTGTGAAAAGAAGGACATCACTGAAAAGAGGCCAGACAGAGCCCAGAATAACTCTGCTGCCTCATTTTAGTGAATGGATTGCTCCAGGGTTTGATCTGTCACATCACTCGGAGATTTAGATGGAAATCCCAAAGTAAATGCTCAGTGTAGAGTGCAGGATAAAAGTGATCCCAAACTTTATGTAAAATGTTTCCAAGAAAAGCTTCAACTCAATCCACAAAAAAAGCAAGTCCGCACTCAGGACCATTATCTGTTAAAGGAAATATAGTGGTAACACAAAGACTCTGGAAAAGCGAAATGGCTCCTTGCACCTCAAAATAAATTCAGCTAATTCTGATCTCACAAATCTACACTGTGTTCCAAATTATTATGCAAATAATATTTTCTGATTTTCCCAAATTACCTATATGAATTGCAGTCATTGTAATTTTCCAGTCAAATAACTATTAGGTACAATTGAAAGGTTTTTGTACAAACTGCCTATGATAACAGTATATTTTTTAAAAAATAAAACACTCAAACTGCACTCAAAATGCATGTTCCAAATTATTATGCACAGCAGAGTTTTCAACCTTTTCATTTTAATAAAGAACAAAAAAATGGTCATTTTTGAAATTATAAGCATTAGCAGGTTATTACAAACTGAAATCAAACAGTTTTCAACTCAAAACTTTATTCTAGGTGATGTTACATTTGCACATAGGACCCCTTGTTCGAAAGGAGCTTCTGAACTCTCTCGTCCATTGAGTTTGTCAGGTTTTAGATGATTTCTGCTTCAATTGTTTTGCATGAGGACAGAATACCCTCCCAGAGCTGTTGCTTAGATGTGAACTGCCTCCCGCCATCATAGACACTCCTTTTGATGATGCTCCAGAGGTTCTCAATGGGGTTGAGGTCAGGGGAGCATGGGAGCCACACCATAAGTTTGTCCCCTTTTAAGCCCATAGCAGCCAGAGATGCAGCTGTGTTATGTGCAGCATGAGACGGTGCATTATCATGCATGAAAATGGTCTTGCTGCGGAATGCACGGTTCTTCTTCTTGAACCATGGCAGAAAGTGCTGTTTGAGAAACTCAACATACACTATGGAGTTCATCTTTACCCCTTCAGGGATCCTAAAGGGGCCAACAATCTCTCTCCCCATGATTCCAGACCAAAAACATTACTTCACCTCCTCCTTGTTGGCGCTGTAGCCGCGTTTGCATGGGGTGTCCATCAACCAGCCATCCTTCACTCCATCCATCTGGACCATCGAGCGTTGCACGGCACTCATCGGTGAACAAAACAGTTTTGAAGTCAGTCTTCATGTATTGTTTGCCCCACTGGAGCTGTTTCTGCTTGTGTGCAGTGGATAGAGGAGGTCGACAGGATGGCTTACGCACAGCTGCAAACCTCTGAAGGACCCTGCATCTTGTTGTTTGGGGGACGTTGGAGGCACCAGCAGCTTCAAAAACTTGTCTGCTGCTATGACAAGGCTTTTTTGCCGCTGCTCTTTTAACCTGACATAATTGCCTGTAGGAAAGAGTCCTCAATTTTTCTTTATCAGCACGCACATGTGTGTACTGTGAATCAGCTACATACTTCTTGATTGTGCGATGATCACGATGAAGTGTCTTGGCAATGTTGATTGTAGTCATGCCTTGACCTAAACACTCCACAATTTGTTGCTTCTCAGCAGCCGACACATCCTTTTTCTTTCCCATTTTGGCAGAAAATGTTGGCTGCTTAATAATGTGGGACAGACTTCTTAAGTAGTCTTGCCTTTCATTGGACACACCTGCCAAACTAATTAGCACAGGTGTCTGCAATTGCTTACAGTGATATAAAGAGCCCTGACACACATCACCATCAATGAGTTTAACTGACAAACAAAACAATTCTTACCTTATCACTCCTAAACAATTTTTGCATAATAATTTGGAACACAGTGTAAATGCCCCCTCCCTTCTGAGTCCCAGTATGCCTAAACCACATTTAGCGCCCACATCTTTGGCATTTCTATAGTGATGAGAGCCCACCTAACTTACGGGTGCATGTCTCCAGAAGCATGAGCTGGGCATAATGTACTGGTCACTGCAACGTACTGGTCCCTACAGTGTATTGGTTACTGCAACTGCAATTTGCAGTTTTCACTCAGTAACATCCAATACTGCTTGTTTCTGGAAAACACCCATGGAGTCAAAATCGTCACTACACCTGTAGATAAATTCCTAAAGGGGTGTCATTTCCAAAATGGGGTCACTTGAGGGAATTCTGCTTTTCTAACATTTAGGAGCTCTGTATATAGAGTCCGCAAACTATTCTAGGAAAATCTGCACTCCAGGAGGCAAATAGCGCTTTGTCTTTTCAAAGTCTAAGCAGTACTGTACAGTCACATATGGTGTATTGCCACATTAAGTAGAAATTGTGGGATAAATTTTGGTGCCATTTTTACCCACTTCTTGTGTGAAAATGTAAAATCTGGGGCTAAAACAAAATTTTGGTGGTAAAAATGTATTTCTTTTTTCTTGACTGCACAAAGGTATAAAATTCTGTGACAAACCTGTGGTGTCAATATGATCACTGCCCTAGATGACATCATTGACAGGTGTAGTTTGCAAAATGAGGTCACTTATGGGGCTTCTGCTGTTCTTGCACCTCAGAGGCTCTTCAAATGTGACATGGCACCCTCATACCAGTGGAGCAAAATCTGCTCTGTAATGTCATTCCTTTCCTTCTGAGCTTTGCACTGTGCCTCAAAAGTAGTTTTTGACCACGTGGGGTATCGATGAATTCATGAGAAATTTCACAATAAATTGTATTACCCATTTTGAGGTCCATTTCCTCCTGTTACCATTGTGAAAATACAAAATGTGGGGCTAAAAAAATTTTGTGGGAAAAATTTGATTTTCTTTATTTTCACGGCTCAACCTTATGAACTTCTGTGAAGCACCTGGGGGTTCAAAGTGTTAAATAAGTTCCCTGAGGGGTCTAGTTTCCAAAATGGTGTCACTTGGGGGGCTTCCACTGTTTAGGCACATCAGGGGCTCTCCAAACGCAACATGGTGTTGGCTAATTATTACAGCAAATTTTACATTCAAAAAGTCAAATGGCGCTCCTTCACTTTCGAGCCCTGCCGTGTGACCAAACAGTGGTTTTCACCCACATATATGCATGCTCAGGAGAACTTGTTCAACAAGTTGTATGGTCCCTTTTGCTCTAGTATTCTTCTGAAAATGAAAAATTTTACGGCAAAACCAACAGTTTTGCAGGAAAAATGTATTGTCACAGTTTAACGTTATAAATTTTTGTGCAGCACATGTAGGTTCAAGGTGAAAAGTGACAGTGGTCAGAACTGAAAAAATTGGCATGGTCAGGAAGGTGAAAACAGGCTTCGGGAATAAAGGGTTAACAGTTGGTTTTGTTTTGTTTCTTTTTCACACAGTGACAGCAAGGGAGGGTAGCTAACCACTCATTGCAGATTTTGCAACTAAATTTTAATTCAAGGGTTCCTCCTGTTTGTAAATGTAAGTGTGATCTTTATATTTTGAAACTTGCCATTAAAAAAATCTCCTAAATCAATCCTGTAGCCTAAACACAAGTCTTTACCTACCAAGGTGTGCACACTGCTTAAAATAAATTTTTGAGCCACTTCATTGCAATCTAATATATACTTACCTTGTAATGTCTCCACATCCTGCTCCATCCAGATGGGTCCAGATCCCAGAATTCCAAGCGGCGGAAGTTCACCAACCGCCAGATTGGGACACACAAGTGATGGGTGTCTCAATATGGAAACTGCTGGTAGTACCAGCCTCTTGCGTGCTACCACCAACGGAACACCGTCACACCACACTCACAACACACACACTGTATATGCAGTACGCACCACACACACACACACTGTTTACGCCGTATGCACCACGCACACACACTGTATACGCCGTACGCACCACACACAGACACACTGTATACGCCGTATGCACCACACACACTGTATACACCGTACACACCACACACACACTGTATATGCCATATGCATGACACACACACTGTATACACTATACGCACCGTACTCACGCACTGTATACGCAGTACACACCACACACACACTGTATATGCCGTACACACACACACACACACACTGTATATGCCATACGCACGACACACACACACTGTATTCGCTGTACATACCGCACACACACACTGTAAACTCCATATCCACCACACACACACACTGTATATGCCGTACGCACCACACACACACACTGTATACGCTGTACGCACCACACACACTGTATACACCGTACGCACCATGCACACACACTGTATACGCCGTACGCACCACACACACTGTATACGCTATACACACTGTATACACCGTATGCACCACACACACTGTATACGCCGCATGCAGTGGTACCACTAGCGCAACACCGTCGTGAACATGCCGCCGCCGGGATCAGCCGAATGATTCACTGACTGTCACCATCTTTGTACAGGAAGAGCGCATGTGTAGTTTTAATGTGACCGCCACTATCTGCCTGCGCAAAGATGGCGGCTGTCTGATTTACTGCGCTTGCACGAATTCCGCGCAGGCACAGTGAATCATTCGGCTGATCCTGGCGGCAGATGCGCAACGTGTCTACAAGCAAAGGAAGCCGGTCACATTAAAGGGGTTTTCCCACGAGTAGTATAGGAACTGGACAACTCATCAAACTCAAATCTGACAGGTCGACACGCCCCCTATCATTTAATCCGTCTCCCTGTCAGATTGATCCAGGTCGTCATGCCCCCTGACTGAACTTTGCTCAGGCTGAGAAATCTGAGCTGCTGGATTTGTGAATTTCAATCAAAGTGATTTATTTGTCTCTATTGATATTTTATCCACTGGATTAGATTAGTCTGTGGAGTTTTACTGTATTAAAGGGTAGTTTTAACTCCATCCGTAGATGTAAAGCTATTTTCTAGCAGAGAGTGCCCTGACATGAACTGTAAAGGGTTTGTATTAGAAGCACCCAGTAAATGTCTGTATTAGAATCCATCAGTAAATGTATGTAAAGCTCATTTCTAGCAGGCTTGTATAAATGTCCCCGAAACTTTTAAGGAGTCAGTAAATGTCTGTATTAGAATCCATCAGTAAATGTATGTAAAGCTCATTTCTAGCAGGCTTGTATAAATGTCCCCCAGTAAATGTGTAAAAGTTTGGAACTGATATGCCTGTATGTAAAGGTGATTTCTAACACTCTCTGTTAGAGATGGCTAACTTATTACTAAGCTGTGTGTACAAGGCTTTGGGTTGTGTTAGAAGTCTAAATATTTTTCTATTTACTAGCTAACATGGTACATAGATATAAATCTTTACTGGCACATAGAATTGTAGTACAACAGCGACGTGTTGTGTTGTGTATAGCCCCAGGCATGTTGGGGCATGTTTAAAACTGACGAGACTTATAACCCCGTCTCATTGTACGGGCATATTATGTATATGGCCGTGTTACAATATTACAGAATGGTTTATTCGTATTTTTAAAAAAAGCAATGACACGGTATTGTAAAAACAAGGTTACAAGATTTTATTGTAATAAATACAGCTCAAAGACATTTCAAACATTTAAAAGTACATACAGAATGATATAAAAAGTGTCACATGCACAATTAACAAATAGCAGCACACACACGATAAAATAGATAATTAACAAGTACATAGGCTACATCTGAGCC
>JARQOD010000002.1:532394509-532434558 GCA_033576555.1 Oophaga sylvatica | reverse complement strand
CTGGGGGGTAATTACTGAGTTTCATGGGAAAAAATTTTTTGCGAACATGAATCTTATAGACAAATCGGGCCCCGTCACAACAAGACCCGGGCCAATTTGGGGCATCAGTTTTAAACCTTAGCTTTAAAAATCAGCTCCTTAACAATAAATAAAATCAACGCCCTGCATTGTGGGCTATAAATGTAACCGAAAATTTCCCCTGGTAAAGAACAGTAAAAAGTCTCGTCAGCTACCCCTTAAAACTCCGGGACTGTTCACCACCAGAGTTGGGGCATAAATTAATTTGGGATGTGTGTGCCTTCTTTTTGCATACATTCAAAACGTAAAGATATAAAAATCTGTTTCGCCCTCCGCTACAAGCGCGCATTTTAACAAGAGGGGCGAAAAATTATTTTACACGCCACGACATAGGGGCAACGTAGCCCCGCACATTCATGCACGCCCTCCTATTCCTGAACACAAAGCCTGAAAAACTCATCACAAAAATTTTAAGCCTGCAAAGGGCAATCATTCAGAGCAATTGTTTTGGCCTCAAAACACTTACTAAGCGCAATGAACCCGACAAGGGGGCAACGGGGGGTTTTTGTTGTACACCTGCACACCCCCACACAATCAACTCTTTGACAACTTTACAAAAAATTGACATGAAGGGGTTTCTTCTTTTTATACAATAATTTGCAAGCTCACAAAAGTAATCCTCCCGATAAAGCTTTCATATTCTTGATACCGATAGGGGTTATAGGGAACAGATAAACGTTTTTAAACCACTAGTTGCTTTGGGGTCGTCTGAAAGTAGCGCCAATCACCCTGACTGTAGTACAGTACTTTAATGGTGACCCCCAAGTAGTTCTCGAATGCTGGAATGTCGCTAAAACTCACTAACCGCTCATCATGGATCCCCAGCGCCGTGTGTATGTTTTTAGAGCGATTCAGTAAAACAGCATCACTGACATCCGCGTCCTCTATCAGGGCGCACACACTAGCGGCCAAACACAGATTTGTACTGTAATTGTTAAAATCATACAGCCACCGCATCTTTTGTTTAATGATTCGACTGCTCGCTATAGATTTCAGGCGTCTTTTTACACCGCCTCGTCGGTTTTTAACGGTAGTGATGACTAGTTTTAGGGTATTGCTTGCCAAGCATTCAGCATTACTTTGAAGTGTGCGAGCAACAGCATTTAAAAAAGATTCAGAATTAAAATCCTCCCGGCTCTGCTTTGTAGTGAAAATGGGGTCTAAAGCATCGCCACCTTCAAGCCTTAACTGCACAAAGTCGCCCGGTTCAATGTCCCTAATGACTCTATCCAGTAATGACTGAATACTGTCGTGAACAATGTTCACAGCCTCGACAAAGGATCGTACACGCTCCAAATTTACAAACCTAAAATGATCGGTATGTATGCGTGCACTGAAATTACGGTTGTCCCTCTGGTGATGATGGAAGTGTTGTAAAAATACTGTATGATCCGATCCCCTCACATCATCAGCAGAGTTAGCATCCGCAGCAGAGGCTTGTGAGCTTTGTGCACCGGAACGGACGTCATTTTCAGGGCCATCATGGCTATGTGAGACAGGAGCATCTGTGTGTGGTGGCTCCGGGGCTGGCTGTGGTGGTATAGCAGGACAGGTGATTCCACCCCGACGCCTAGCGCATATTGCGCGTCGAGCACTGACCAGTAGTTTTAGAGCTCGTTTTATAACTCTGGACCTATTATAACGGGCTGTTTTAGCTGGTTTATGCAGGCCCGATCCGCTCATATTTAGTCATAACGGGTTAGCACCATCGGGTATCTCGGTGTCTACTTGCATCTGGCGAAGCGCGTATAGCTCGGCCTTACAGGCATCTGTTGTTACTACTTCAGACAGCAATCTTTCAAAAGTATTACAGAAAAACACTATTTTGGGTAGCCAGATTTTGTAACGTAAGTAACGATCTAACTGCTCCTTAAACACTGCGGCTCCGGCGGGGGCCCACCCAATGGCGTCATACATCTGCGCTGTAGCGATCGGAGATACAGAATTCCCACTGTTAACAGCTAGAGTGGCTGCAGAATCCGCAATGCTAACAGCTAGAGTGGCTGCAGAATCCGCACTGCTAACAGCTACAGAGACCGCAGAATCCGCACTGCTAACAGGTACAGAGACCGCAGAATCCGCACTGTTAACAGGTACAGAGACCGCAGAATCCGCACTGCTAACAGGTACAGAGACCGCAGAATCCGCACTGCTAACAGGTACAGAGACCGCAGAATCCGCACTGCTAACAGGTACAGAGACCGCAGAATCCGCAATGCTAACAGGTACAGAGACCGCAGAATTCGCACTGCTAACAGGTACAGAGACCGCAGAATCCGCAATGGTAACAGGTACAGAGACCGCAGAATTCGCACTGCTAACAAGTACAGAGGCCGCAGAACACGTATTGCTAACAGCTACAGACACATCTGTATGAAGCCTCGGCTTTTTACACACTTTATGCTTAGTCGTTAACAGTCTCTTTAACCCCATCACAACATTAACTGGATTAGATACATCAGCGTGAGATGTGGTGGGTAAATTAATGGTATCCAACAGTTCAATACCCGTGGAATTAGTGGACACAGTTACAGATGGCAGTAAAGGCTGTATAGCATGAGTGGTCTGTATAATGATCGGTTCTACGGTGCGCTTCTTACCATCAGCGAGCTGATCAATCTCACGGTCAAGCGCCTCACGAGTCTGTCGGGTTGTGGGATTCATGGCGGAAAATGTGACTGGTGATGTTTCTGAAATATGCTTAGTTTTCTGCGCGTGTTTACGTGGCCGCTCCTGTACTTCAGAGTATAGTTCAGCGTCATTCACTGCACCGCGGGATGGTTGCGCGCCGCTTGAATGGGACAGCATACCCGGCATCAGATAGAACTGCTGTTGCGGCTGTGGGCCGGCAGGGCCCATAGGTGTCTGTATCGGCGTCAAGAATGGCTCTGCGTGGTTCTCGTTGAGACGTAGTGTTTGCAGAGGGGTCGTGGTTATTTTTTCTCTCGACTTTAGATTTATCTGTGGATGAGATTGTATATGTGTCAATCTGACTTTACAACTATCTTTAAGGAAAGATTCTACATGTAGCGGATACGTGCGGAACATCGCGATCCTAGGTGTGACAAGAGTGACATACGGTGTATTAAGACTATCCTGATATATCAAAATATACACTTACCAGTTAACGATGATGACTGCACGTTTGTAGCAGTGGTTTCTGGGACGTCTGAGGCGTTCTCCACTAGCAGGTGTATATTCTCCTTTGTAAATATCCTGCTCCTAGATTTCACTTTACGCGCTATAAATAATAATAATTATTAGAAGGGCCATCAACAATTTTCTCCAGTCGTTTGGGCAAAACAGTTTTTCATGCGGCACGTACCTTTATCTTTCTTGACAGCCGCCAGGCTTCGCTTTTTAGGAGCTTTAGAAAATGCGACGTCTTCTTGGGCTCTGTTAGTGCCAGGGTTCATAGGCATTTCGGCCGAATCCAGCTCCGCTATCATTGCGACATCTGTAAGGAGTTAATATTCACTTACACACTTAAATTCACATAGTTAAGTGTTATATATAGTTGTATATATATATATATATATATACAGACACGCAGAAACACAGCGTACCCTCGATGCCCGGTGCTGAAAGGCCATCCCATGGCGCGGCAGCACTAGAAGCATTACAAGCGACAGCTGGTGAAATACAGGCCTCGGGGTCCAAATAGTTCAAGGTAGCGAAAACCTCATCTGGCAGATAGCTGCTCATTATACACGGTTCTTAAAGAATAAAGCAAAAATAATATGCAAAACAACTCTATATATATATATATATACACACACACACACACACACAACCACGCATCCACACAACGTACCCGCGCTGGGCAGAGCCGCCTGACCGCTCACGCTCCACGCATCACTAGCGTTACTACACGCTGCAGCAGGTAAAATACAGGCCTCGGGGTACGAATAGTTCATGGTGGCAAAAACTTCATCAGGCAGATCGCAGCTCATTATACACGGTTCTTAAAGAATAAAGCAAAAATAATATGCAAAACAACTCTATATATATATATATATATATATATATATATATATATACACACACACACACACACAACAACGCATCCACACAACGTACCCGCGCTGGGCAGTGCCGCCTGACCCCTCACGTTCCATCCATCATTAGCGTTACTAGACGCAGCCTCGGGTAAAATTGTGGGGGCAGGATCAGAATGCTTCATGGTAGATGAAATCCCATCAGATACGTACACCTTCATTATACACGGATCTTAAAGAATAAAGCGGTATAAAAAATGATGTGCAAAATGCCTCTTAACTATAACACCCCAATGTGTCTATATAATTCAGACATCTAAAAATAAAATTAACTGTATGAATTTTAGCGTCAATCTATAGTAATTATTAATATTAATAGTAAGCGAGCTAAATTTTCCACTACAGGGTAAATATACAGCTATTAATCAACACAGATGTGGTATATTATTAAAACAAATAAAGTACAACTATGAAAACCCGGATAAGTTATTCATGCAAATAAACACTTAAACTATACTAACTTAATATAATTGAAACGAAATCCGTAAAAATACTCACTATAGTCCTGTTCAGATATGGCGTGTGGTCTGTGAGGTATGAAGTCTTACAGGTGAGCTGTGTATCGCTTGGGAGCTGGTTGTATTTATTGGGGGCTAACAGAGAGAACACGCCCTCTGTCAATACCATGAACTGCTAGATAGAAAAAATCTATTAATGTTTTACAGGGCCAGCATGCCTGCTAAGGGTCCTGAAGCAATATTAAAGAAGCAATATTTCACGCCCGAAGCCCCTGCATCATTCAGCGGCATTACAAATCTATACAGATCGGTTAGAACGCGTGGTATAAAACAACATGAGGTGGTCGATTGGCTGAATAAACAAGATGCTTACACCCTGCATAAGCCTGTAAGGACAAGATTCTCTACCAATAAAATCTTTGTCGCGGACGTTGATTCGCAATGGCAGGCTGATTTGGTTAGCTTAATTGAATATTCTAGGGAAAATGACGCCGTGAAATATCTACTGACTGTGATAGACGTACTATCCAAACACGCCTGGGTTGTTGCTCTGCACAACAAAACAGGGGTGACTGTAGCTCGACGCACCCCGCAGAAACTACAGACGGATCGTGGCAAAGAATTTATGAATTCACACATGAAACGTGTTTGTAAAATGCATAAAATACATCATTTTTTCACCAACAATACCGTAAAGGCCGCTATAGTTGAGAGATTTAATCGTACATTAAAAACACGTATGTGGCGCTATTTGACGAAACATAATACCTTTAGGTATATCGACATTTTACCAGGTTTGGTGCACAGTTACAACCACACCTTTCACACCACGATACAGACACGTCCGTGCGATGTGACGAAGCAGAACTCGTTACAGATATGGAAAAATATTTATAGCGGTATCGTGGCTAAAAAGCGTATTAAGCCATCTTTAAAAATTGGAGATCATGTCAGAATATCTCGTTTTAAGAACCCTTTTATGAAGGGTTATGAGCAGACATTCAGCGAGGAGATATTTTTAATTAGCGCCATTTCCAATAAATTTCATAAGCCTCTCTATAAAATTAACGATTTAGCGGGCGACGCTATCGAGGGATCGTTTTATAAGGAGGAGCTGCAAAAAATACATTTCAATGAAAACCGCGCCTACCGTGTTGAGGCAATTTTGAGAAAAAAACGTGTCAGGGGGGCGATTCACTGCTATATTAAATGGAAAGGTTATCCTGATAAATTTAATTCGTGGGTACCCGCGTCGGCTCTGACGGACATATAACCATGGAATCCGAATCCTTCTTTATCACCCTTCCCTCCAACGCTTCTGGCGATATATATCCTGAAAACACAATCGCCGAGTATACCACAAAATTATCTAAACCCGTTCAGCTTTCAGGACAGTACGAAGTTGCTCTAACTGAGATTCAATACCCCCATACATGGTACACATTTGAGCGGGGTGAAGGGAACTTCTATATAGGCAAGCGGGGTGATGTGATGCAGGAATATTATGTGAAGCCCAGTTTTTATAACACAATACCGGATCTCATACGTGCTATTAATGAGAGAATTGATATTTTGAAGCTTGCCAGCGACGGTTTTAAGCTGCGCTATGACGAAGTGCGGAGGAGTGTTACCCTACCGGATTCCCCCACAATACAATTTGCCCCGGGTCAGAAATTGGGACATATTTTAGGCCTCCAGCCATACATCGAAGCGTATGATAATAACCAGACTGAGCGGAAGAAGATTTATGCCGATATAAAAGCCGGTTTTTATACATTATTTATTTACAGCGACATCATCCAGCATCAGCTTGTGGGCGGCAGCTACGTACAACTTCTGAGAACGGCGCAAATAAGCGGCAAGAGCGGTGAAATTACCACGCTTCAATACACACGACCCGATTATGTGCCCTTATGCAAGCATCATTTTGACTCTGTAACAATCTCCATCTTATCGGACCAGGGCACTCCAGTTAAATTCAAGTACGGAAAGTGTATTGTGAGACTACATTTCCGGAAGAGACGCGATTAGCACGCTAGAAAATGGTGTCTCAGAGACCCTACGGGGACCCAGCTGTTTATGCCCGGTACTATATTGCACAGTCTGGGCACGGATTAGAGGGGTTCAGCGGGAGCGAGTACATGTACGGATCGGGTCTGGCTGGGATATTTAAAGGCTTATTTCGGCGTGCTGTACCGCTTTTCAGAAGAGGCTTAGAATTGGTAAAACCACACGTGAAGACGGCTGTCAAAAACATTGCTAAAGACGCCGTCACATCTGTCTCATCAGCGCTTATGAATCGTATAAATACACATCCCGAGCAAGGTGGCGCGGGTCTAGTTTATGTCGCTAAAAAATCACATAAAAGAAAGCGTCGCTCATGCCCCGCTTTACCCCCGATCCTCATGAATAAAAAACCAGCCAAGTGTCGACCCCGTCAGAAACGAGTGAGACGTACTGCTGAGGACATCTTCTGATCATCATGGCTTTCCTGCACGATGCTTCTGTAGAGTGCGCTAAATCTGAACTGGATATTTTTGACATACCGCCGACACAGACGAGTATAGAGAAATCCCTATTTGTAGAAGTTCAGCCGATTGCCGCTCTGACGGATAATGCTCCGCTGGAATTTTTCATATCGGGTAGCGGGGATTATTATTACGACCTGAATAACACCCTGCTGTACATAAATTGTCGCATCGTCAAGCAGGATAATTCGAATATCGCCGATGACGCCCGTGTAGCCCTCATAAACTACCCTCTTGCCACACTCTTTAATCAGGTCGATATTACTCTGGGGGACCGTGTTATCTCACAATCGGACAATCTCTACAGCTATAGAGCGTACATAGAGACTCTCTTAAATTACAGTTCACAGACGCTGTCCTCGCAATTTACTGCCGGATTGTTCTATAAAGACACAGCTGGTCACCATAATGACCGAAGCTTGGATGGCCCAAATGCAGGATTTATTAAAAGAGCCGCTGCAACCCACCGCTCCAAACCCCTGGACCTCATTGGTCCAATTTTTGGTGATATATTTAATCAACCAAAGCTAATATTGAACGGACTCGATCTTAAGGTTAAGCTAACGAGAAATAAGGACGCTTTCTGCCTCATGTCGGCTGAGGCCGATCCGCTGAAAGTGCAAATCATGCAAGCCTCTCTCTTTGTAAAGAGAGTACAAGTGTCCCCGGCGGTCCGAATAGGCCACAGTCAGGCCCTCTTGGCATCGACAGCCAAGTACGCTATTGACAGGACATGCATGAAAGTGTACAGTATAGCCGCTGGAACACGGATCACGAACCACGAGAATCTCTTCCTAGGCCAGATACCGAAAACTGTTATATTGGGTTTTGTAGATAATGAAGCATTTAGCGGGTCTTACGCCAGAAATCCCTGTTCTTCCATCACTACAACGTCAATCACGCAGCCCTCTACCTGGACGGACAACAGATCCCTGCGAGGCCTTATAACCCTAACTTTAATGACTACTTAGCCGTCAGAGAGTATATGGCTCTCGCACATATATCAGGCAAGCAGAAAGCTGATTGTGCCATGGCCGTGGATCGTGAAGAGTTTATGTCCGGATTCACACTGTTTGCATTTGATTTATCAGCTGATCAGGAACCCGGCGGTCATTTCTCCCTCATTAAAACAGGTAACCTACGGGCTGAAGTCCGGTTTGCACTAGCGACACCCCATACGATAAACATGATTGTTTTTGCAATCAACCCGGCCATTCTGGAAATTAATAATAGAAGAGAGATCTTGTACGATTTTAATTAGTGATGGATAGCCTGCAACTCACGACCATACTGAAGGGGGATAGCTTTACAGAGCGTGTGTTTGGCGGTGTGTTTCCGTGTGATTTGCTTCCACCACATCGGGTAAATCAACGCCCTGTCGGATTCATCGTAAATACAGACCCCGCACACCAACCTGGCAGACACTGGATATTAATTGTGCTCTGTGACGCCAAGAACGCCATATTTTTTGATAGCTACGGATTATGTGCTGACAACGCTATCTTTCCGAGCGAGTTTGTGACTTTCCTGAACACGAATTGTGAGACTTATTATTACCAAAACAACCAGATCCAAGACACGTATAGTACTGTCTGTGGGCACTACTGCCTGTACTTTTTACATTTCTTAGCTCGGAACATACCGTTCAGTAAGATATTGGAGAAGTTTTCTGCTGATAAACCGCGTAATGATACAATTGTGAGAAATTTCATTGCTGAGAAGAAATCAACTTTAAAAAACCCTCACTACACGTGTTGGAGCATTCAACAGCGTTGTTCCTGTCTAGAGAGAATCCCATGACCTGTATTGCCATTTGTGTCGACATTTTGGTGTCACAATTAATTCAATGCTTGAAATGTCTTTGAGATGTATTTATTTATTACAGTAAAATCATGATTATTTCTGGCAATAAACGTTTTTAATATGAATGATCTCTTATGCCTGTCATTTCCACACAGCTTCCCACAGAGTGGTAGTGTGGGAAGACCCTTCAGAAACCCATTGTTTTAAAATCACATTAGTGCATATTATATTTGCTAGAAACCTTCGGTTTTATGGGCACTGCTATCAGAATACACATAAATGTGTTGGTTTTAAAAGATCCCACTGACTATACACAATGCATACTATTTACTGTTTGCCTGAATTACCGTAGCATCGACCTTCACTCATTCTGACAATTCAGGTCAACACTGTTGTACTACAATTCTATGTGCCAATAAAGATGTATATCTATGTACCATGTTAGCTAGTAAATAGAAAAATATTTAGACTTCTAACACAACCCAAAGCCTTGTACACACAGCCTAGTAATAAGTTAGCCATCTCTAACAGAGAGTGTTAGAAATCACCTTTACATACAGGCATATCAGTTCCAAACTTTTACACATTTACTGGGGGACATTTATACAAGCCTGCTAGAAATGAGCTTTACATACATTTACTGATGGATTCTAATACAGACATTTACTGACTCCTTAAAAGTTTCGGGGACATTTATACAAGCCTGCTAGAAATGAGCTTTACATACATTTACTGATGGATTCTAATACAGACATTTACTGGGTGCTTCTAATACAAACCCTTTACAGTTCATGTCAGGGCACTCTCTGCTAGAAAATAGCTTTACATCTACGGATGGAGTTAAAACTACCCTTTAATACAGTAAAACTCCACAGACTAATCTAATCCAGTGGATAAAATATCAATAGAGACAAATAAATCACTTTGATTGAAATTCACAAATCCAGCAGCTCAGATTTCTCAGCCTGAGCAAAGTTCAGTCAGGGGGCATGACGACCTGGATCAATCTGACAGGGAGACGGATTAAATGATAGGGGCGTGTCGACCTGTCAGATTTGAGTTTGATGAGTTGTCCAGTTCCTATACTACTCCCACGAACGAAAGTTAATTTTAAAAATTGTCTGTGTCTGACCATGTACGGAGCATACTAGATCTCCCAGGCAGCGAATGAAGCAAAAGACAATACTGAGATTACAGCAGGGGATCACAAAGGATTCATTTTGTGAGGTAAAATATTTCACTGACTGTTTTTAAACAATTTTTTACCTCACAAAATGTATCCTCTGCGATCTCCTGCTGTAATGTCAGTATTGTCTTTTGCTTCCTCCCCTGAACTTTCGTTTGTGTCAAAACCCTTTTAAAAAGCAAATATTAACGCCAACCCAGCTCCTCCTAAAAAGTACGCCAATGACAATGAAAGGAAAGCAGCAAAGGCACAACGTCGAAGACAACAGTGGGCAAATGAGACTCTTGAAGAGCAACAGCATTGCTGGGACAAAAACAATGCATATAAGCGTAAGCGTCAAGCACATGAGTCCCCTGATGCAAAAGTCATTAGATTATCACAGGATGCCATTAGGCAACAACAGCGTTGAAAACAGAAATCTGCAGTGTTAACAGCAATACCATGCTCACAAGATGACCCATTGGAACCAACACACCACACCGCCGAGTCTACAACTTCAAAGTGTATGAGGTTATCTAACTGGGGTAGACAGGTCAAAAAAGAGAGCACAGACGGGAGAAGTCAGCACATGGGGAAAGCGAGAGTGGATAGGTGTGAGAGCACATGGGGAGAGAGATTCTCAAAGCTGCATCGCATGCCCCCATCGTGCCATTACCGCCCTCCCAATGCGATCGCATCGGGCCTCCATCTAGTAGTCTAATATGAGACAATACAGAGGCCAATTTCTATTGGAAATGTGATTTTATCTAGATTTCCTGGTCCCATCTTATTTTGTTAAGGCATGTGGACTTGTTTTTAACTTTTATTTCTCTTTTTAAAGAGAACAAAAAAGCAAAACATAATTCTGAAACTTAACACAGGTGTTCACCTACTGAAGTGTGTGTTTGAAATAATTTGTTCAGCCCTCTTCATTGCTCCACTTATTGTTAAACGTGTACACACAGCACCTGATTACAATTGCTCGTGGCAAGTGATTCTATCTTCATTTTCGGGTCATATCCAATTTTATAAACGCACGTTGACTTTTTCCTTCAGCCTTAATATAAAAGGTGTCTGTTTTTGGAATACCTGTTTTAATTGTCTACTCTAGATACCATACACCACAAGGCCATACTGCCGTTGTTTAAATCAAAAACACTGGCTCAATACAATTGATGCCCCACACCTTTAATTGACCGTTCTGCAGTTATTCCCATCAACTACTTATAGTCCATTATATAGAAAAATGGCACAACAAATCAACTTCATCATGATTATATCCATTTACATTGGAAAATATGTATTTACAAATGTGTAAAATGTTTTAATGTACAGTGGGTACATAAAGTATCCAGACCCCTTTAAATTTTTCATTGCAGCCATTTGGTAAATTCAAAAAAGTTCATTTTTTTCTCATTAATGTACACTCTGCAGCCCATCTTCACTGAAAAAAAACAGAAATGTTGAAATTTTTTGCAAATTTATTAAAAAGAAAAACTGAAATATCAGTATTGAGTAGAAGCACCCTTTTGAGCTAATACAGCCATGAGTGTTCTTGGGAATGATGCAACAAGTTTTTTACACCTGGATTTGGCGATCCTCTGCCATTCTTTCTTGCAGATCCTCTCCAGTTCCCTCAGGTTGTATGATGAACGTTGGTGGACAGCCATTTTCTGGGCTCTCCAGAGATGCTCAATTGGTTTAGGTCAGGGCTCTGGCTGAGCCAGTCAAAAATGGTCACAGAGTTGTTCTGAAGCCACTCCTTTGTTATTTTAGCTGTGTGCTTAGGATCATTGTCTTGTTGGAAGGTGAACCTTCAGGCCAAGTCTGAGGTCCAGAGCACTCTGGAAGAGGTTTTCATCCAGGATATCTCTGTACTTGGACACATTCATGTGATTTTATATGTTTTAATGCCTGGTGGCAGGATTGGTTCTCAGTTACATGGTGTGTATCATTTTAAGGACAAAAGTGAACGAAGATTGCAAGGGTAGGTCCCCTGATGGGCTTCCGCAGGTGTGCTTTCCTTGCCATCGATAAGTGTCTCTGCCCTCCTGTTCATTTTATCCACTATCAGCACAGGAATGTATTAACAGAACCACCATTAGTATATGAATACAACACCAGAACAAACATGAGTACATGAATACATCACCAGAGCCACCGTCAGTACATGAATACAGTAATAGAACTAACATCAGTACTTGAATACAGTACCAGAACATACACAAATACAACACCTAACCAAACACCATCAGTACATGCATACATTACCAGAACGACCAACAGGGCATGAATATATCAACAGAAGTACCATCAGTACATGAATACACTGCTAATCTTAGTATGGCAATTAATTGCATTGTAAGTTAAGTCCTGTTTACAACTTCTAGTAAAACTTTAATAATGGTAAGAAGATATGGGCATTGTTGGAAACAGCCATCATCAGATTGCACACCATATAGGAACCATAGTACTAATGAGACGTAGTCAGTATCACAAACAAACATATACATCATGGTACCTTTTAGGTGACATTGTCTCTGATTGGAGTCATTCACTTTCTTTTCTTCTTTCAGACACCATGATGGCTTTTAACATCAACAAATTGTCTCTTTCCTCTTCTCCAGTCTTCTGCAGCACACTCTGACACGGTGCCTTTAAAGATATTAGTGTGATAATGCTCCTGAATAAAATGTCCACCCATCCTGTGCCCCTGAATAATTCATTGTGCCTCACTGTGCTCTCTGCACAAAATATGACTCACACAATGACCCAATATGGAGGTTTATACTAATCTCCCCCTAGAATGCCCTGAGAATCACCCTACCTGTCAGCAGAGGTTGACACTCTAGTTGTTGATGTGATGGTGCCCCTGCTCAACGTCGGTAGCCCTGAAGTCCCTGGCGCACCCTTGACATACTAAACATAGAAAAACACACACATACATAAATAGAACCGTCAAAATACCCCTAATGGGGAGACATAGTAGACTCTTGAGGGAGTTAGTCAAAAAGGACTCTAGTCCTAGATATGTCAAAGTCCTAAAATATTGACCTATTAATCCTGTGATACTATGATGCTATTCAGCCCCTGTATAAGATAGAACCAAGGTGTATAGCAGTACATATATTGAAGCATTGGTTCATGTCCTCTAGAGTGTGACTATTTAGGGAACTGTCAAAATACCCCTTATATCAAAGTGCCTACATATCTCTATTTTCCCTGATAGCCCATACTTGTTTTGAGCACCATTTTTAAGTATAATTGCATTTTTTTCACTTTTAGTATATCATTAAAAGTTAAATTTTAGGGGTCCATATTGCTTCTGTGGTTCTAATACTATTGAACCCCAATTGATTTATCCATATAAGGGTTTTTTTTCTAAGCAATCACCCTCTGCATAAATTGGTAGGTTGTAGATGGTTGTCTCATCAGTATTTTGCATCATGTTGCCATGATCTTTACTATATGTGTTTGCTGCATTAGTTCTGAGACCTGGGAAGGAACATTAAAATATAGATTTTTTTTTACTTTCACTAAGGCTTCATTTTCAGCCTTCACTTAAGGGTTGTCTAGTCTTCAGTTACAAGTCTGCAGTTACTCAATGTAACTACAAACTTGTGAATCCTCACATTGCATGGTGCAATGCGAGCTGTGAGAATTCTCTAGTGCATCAGGCCTCATGTGGCCACAAGTATGCATTTTACATATTTCCATCCATATTCTGACAAGACTTTATCTGGCCTAGCTCAATTCATTTACATTGAGCGAGGCCGCACCCATCTAGTCGACACATAACCCTCATGTATGCAAATCACAAAATTCCGGTCACGCGCCTGTTGACATCTCCTTACAACACGTAGTATAGAGTGACTGCAGACTTGTAGCTTAGGACCGAACAACCTCTTTAATGATAATACTACATAACAATTCTGGTCAAGTGATATCAATTCTTAGACAATAGTTGCGTGACCAAAAACATCTGAGATATGTGAATTTCCATTGTGTAGCATAGTAACATAGTAACATAGTTATTAAGGTTGAAGGAAGACTTTAAGTCCATCTAGTTCAACCCATATCCTATCCTATCCTGCCCTAACATGTTGATCCAGAGGAAGGCAAAAAAAAACCCAAGTGGCAAACAGTGAGCTTCACATTGGGGAAAAAAAATTCCTTCCCGACTCCACATACGGCAATCAGACTAGCTCCCTGGATCAACGCAGTATCTAGGAAACTAGTGAATATAGCCTGTAATATTATACTTTTCAAGAAAGGCATCCGGTCCCTTCTTAAATTTTAGTAAGGAATCACTCATTACAACATTAGATGGCAGAGAGTTCAATAGTCTCACTGCTCTTACAGTAAAGAATCTGCGTCTGTGATTATGGCTAAACCTTCTTTCCTCCAGATGTAGAGGATGCCCCCTTGTCCCTGTCACAGGTCTAAGAGTAAAAAGATCATTAGAAAGGTCTTTGTACTGTCCCCTCATATGTTTTTACATTGTAATAAGATCACCCCTAAGCCTTCGTTTTTCCAAACTAAATAACCCCAAGTGTAATAACCTGTCTTGGTATTGCAGACCCCCCAGTTCTCTACTAACCTTGGTCGCTCTTCTCTGCACCCGCTCCAGTTCAGCTATGTCTTTCTTATACACCGGAGACCAGAACTGCACACAGTATTCTAAGTGTGGTCGCACCAGTGACTTGTATAGAGGTAAAATTATGTTCTCCTCATGAGCATCTATGCCTCTTTTAATGCATCCCATTATTTTATTTGCCTTGGCAGCAGCTGCCTGACATTCGCCACTAAATGTGAGTTTGTCGTCCACCCATACACCCAGGTCTTTTTCAGTGACAGTTTTGCCCAGTGTTTTACAATTAAGCACATAATTATACATCTTGTTTGTTCTACCCAAGTGCATGACCTTACATTTATCCCCATTAAAGCTCATTTGCCATTTATCAGCCCAAGCTTCTAACTTACATAAATCCTCCTGTAATATAAAATTATCCTCCTCTGTATTTATTACCCTGCAGAGTTTAGTGTCATCTGCAAATATTGAAATACTACTCTGTATGCCCCCTACAAGGTCATTAATAAATATGTTAAAGAGGAGCCGCCCCAATACTGACCCCTGTGGTACCCCACTGCTAACCGTGACCCAGTCCGAGTGTGCTCCATTAATAACCACCCTTTGTTTCCTATCCATGAGCCAGTTCTTAACCCACTTACACATATTTTCCCTCTTGTAAAACTGCCAATGCATTGTAAGCATTACATTTTCTGCAAACACAGTGTTAGGGTTCGATTTCCCGCTCCTGCACAAGGGGAGTCTCGAACCCGTCCCGCTGCGGTCTCCCATTCATCTCCGGCCACAGTGGAGCCTGCTCGGCAGAGGCGTCGGTCCAGGCGTCTTGCCCACTCCACTACTGGGCAGTGACTTGTTGCTGCCTTTCCTGGATCTGCTATTGTAGTCAATGCTGGAGCAGACCTCTTTGGGACAAAGTACTGCGTTTTCCCTTCTGAGCATGCCCAGGGTGAGATCTCTCATTGGAGATCAGGGGTCACGTGCTCGGGTGCTGCAGCAGCTCCTATTGGCCCGCCAGGAAGGCCCTGTTGCTGCGGGTCTTCTGGAACAGGTTTCTCATTGGTCCTTGTTCCTGGAAGGTCCTGTGTTGTGAATGGGTTTGAGATGAGTTCTGAGCAGAGGCTCCCTCTGGTGATTACAAGCGGTGCTAGTGAAGATTGTGAGGACTGGGAATCAGGTGTTACTGACTGGTCTTATATAAGGGAGTCATTTTCCCATCAGGGTTGCCGGTGATCAATTGTTCTGGTCTGAATCCTTCATTCCAGTTTCCCTTGTAGCCTGCTGTGTCGTGTCTGCATCTCCTGCTTACAGATAAGACTTTTGCTTCTTTTGTGTTTGTGCTATATTTTTGCATTTTGTCCTGCACTTCTTTGGGGGCCTTCAGGGTCCCCTCCTGGGGCTTCTGCCCTCTCAGTTTAGTTCAGCCACTGAGTTTTGTTCTTTTGCTTTTTCCAGTTTTTTCAGTGGCTGCTGTTTTTATTTTGTTACACCAGAGAACTAATTTAGGTGGTAGAGGTCGTGTGATCTCAGGTGATTTTGAAATTAGTAGAGTTGGTGCTTTTCAGGGTTTTCTGGGATTGCAGTAAGTACCCTTCCTATCCTTTTCTATTTAGATAGTTTGGGTCCCAGCGTTTGCTCATACTATTTTCTTTCTGTGTCAGTATTTCCTCTTGTCTAACCGCCATTACATGTTTGGGGGCTTTCTGTTATCTTTGGGGTTCTGCTCCGGGGCAGATAGCTTTCCTATTTCTATCTTTAGGTGTAGTTAGTTTCTCAGGCTGTGACGAGGCGTCTAGGACCAACGTAGGAACGCTCCACGGCTGCCTCTAGTTGTGGTGGTTAGTCAGGGTACTGCAATCTCATAGATTCCAACTGCTCTGGTGTATTGCCTTTTTTACCTGCACTCCTCAGCTACCGAAACATAACAGTATCACCGGCCTAAAAATTGAAATTGTATGGTACTCACAGAAGGAAAAAAAATATTGTAAAAAAAAAAAACAGTTGTCAGAGTTGTCAGAGATATTTTTCTGTTTGTTGCATTTTTTTTTTTTTCCTCTGTATCTCTGGGTGCTGGGGAGGATCTTTTCTCCCAATGGAGTTTGCACAGTTGTCTGGCCGTGTGGATCAGCTTGCCACTGAGGTTCAGAGTATTGCTGCATATCTTGCTAGGTTGCCTGTTGTGGAACCTAGGATCCCCATGCCAGATTTGTTTTTAGGGGATCGAGCTAAGTTTCAGAATTTCAAAAATAATTGTAAATTGTTTTTTGCCTTAAAATCTAAGTCCTCAGGAAACGCAGCGCAGCAGGTTCAAATTATCATCTCTCTCCTGCGCGGCGATCCTCAGGATTGGGCTTTTTCCCTGATACCTGGGGATCCTGTTTTGAGTGATGTTGATGCGTTTTTTCAGGCTTTGGGGTTATTGTACGATGAGCCTAATGTCACTGATCAAGCTGAAAAAACCTTGTTGGCATTAAATCAGGGCTTGATGACGCTGAGTTATACTGTCAGAGATTCCGTAGGTGGGCAGTCCTGACCAAATGGAATGACGACGCTTTGGCGGCCCTTTTCCGGAAGGGTCTGTCAGATAATGTAAAGGATGTTATGGTGGGATTCCCTGTCCCCTCTGGTCTCAATGATTCTATGTCATTAGCGATTCAAATTGACAGACGTTTGCGTGAGCGGAGAAGTATGCGTGGAATGGTGTTGCCTTGTGAACCAGCTTCTGAACCCATGCAGTGTGATAGAGTGGTGTCTGGGGCACAGCGTCATGAGTTTCGAATGCGCAATGGGTTATGTTTCTACTGTGGTGATGCCTCTCATGCTATTTCAGTCTGCCCTAAGCGGGGAAGACGTTTTGCACGCTCAGTTGTCTTGGGTAGTGTTCAGACTAAGTTTTTATTAACTGTCACTCTGATATGCTCTCTGTCCTCATTTTCTGCTCAGGCTTTCGTTGATTCTGGAGCAGCTATTAACCTGATGGATTATGATTTTGCTAAACGTTGTGGGTTTCCCTTGATACCCCTACCGAAGTCTATTCCCCTACTGGGGATCGATTCTACCCCTTTGGCTGAGAATAAACCCCAGTTTTCTACTCAGGTGATAATGAGGGTTGAACCTGATCACCAGGAGTGCTGCAAATTTTTGGTTCTATATAATCTGCATGACATTATCGTGCTGGGTTTCCCTTGGTTACAGTCTCATAATCCTGTTTTGGATTGGAAATCTGTATCTGTAACCAGTTGGGGCTGCCAATGTGTTAATACCAACACTCCTGTTTTTTCTGCCTCCCCCAGGCTCAGGATGTTCCTGACTTTTTGTTTGATTTTTCTGCTGTGTTTAGCGAAAGTAAATCTGCATCCTTGCCTCCCCATAGGAGCTATGACTGCGCTATTGAATTAGTGCCGGGTAGTAAATTCCCTAAAGGTCGCCTTTTTAACTTGTCTGTACCTGAACATGACGCTATGCGGTCTTATATCAAGGAATCATTGGAGAAGGGTCATATCAGACCATCCTCTTCACCCTTAGGTGCCGGTTTTTTCTTTGTGGCCAAAAAAGATGGTTCATTAAGGCCGTGTATTGATTATCGTCTCTTGAACAATATTACTGTGAAATATCAATACCCGTTACCCTTGATTTCTGACCTGTTTTCCAGGGTGAAAAACGCTACTTGGTTTACCAAGCTTGACCTCAGGGGGGCGTATAACCTTATTCGCATTAAGCACGGGGATGAATGGAAGACGGCATTCAATACCCCTGAAGGACATTTTGAGTACCTAGTGATGCCCTTTGGGCTCACTAATGCTCCTTCCGTCTTCCAGTCCTTCATGAATGACATTTTCAGGGATTTTGTGGACAAATTTCTGATTGTTTATTTGGATGATATCTTGATTTTTTCTAATGACTGGGACTCTCATGTGAAACATGTTCGAACTGTATTCCAGATTTTGAGAGAGAATGCTCTGTATGTGAAGGGATCAAAGTGTCTTTTTGGCGTACAGAGGATCTCATTTCTGGATTCATTTTGTCCCCATCTGTTATTGAAATGGACCCGGTCAAGGTTCAGGCCATCTGTGATTGGGTCCAACCTACTTCATTAAAGGCTCTTCAGAGATTTTTGGGTTTTGCCAATTTTTATCGTAAATTTATTGGTAATTTCTCGGTTATTGTTAAACCATTAACTGATTTGACCAGAAAGGGTTCTGATGTGGTGAATTGGCCTCCTGAGGCAGTCTCTGCATTTCAGGAACTTAAGCAGAGATTCACTTCTGCTCCTGTTCTACGGCAGCCTGATGTTTCTCTGCCATTTCAGGTGGAGGTTGATGCCTCTGAAATTGGGGCAGGTGCCGTTTTGTCCCAAAAAGATCCAGAGACCTCTAAAAGTAACCCTTGTGCCTTTTTCTCTCGAAAATTTTCTCCTACTGAACGTAATTATGACGTAGGTAATCGGGAGTTATTGGCCATGAAGTGGGCTTTTGAAGAGTGGAGACATTGGCTGGAGGGAGCCAAACATCAGGTGGTGGTCCTTACGGACCATAAGAATCTGGTCTATCTGGAATCTGCCAAGCGACTCAATCCTAGACAGGCCAGGTGGGCCTTGTTTTTCACACGTTTTAATTTTGTGGTTTCCTTTCTTCCTGGCACTAAGAATGTTAAGGCGGATGCCCTCTCGAGGAGTTTCCTTGCGGACTCTCCTGAGTTATCTGATCCTTCTGTTATTTTGAAAGAGGGTGTAGTTCTTTCCGCCATCTCGCCCAATTTGAGACTTGCTCTGGAGGGGTGTCAGGAGGATAGGCCCGAGCGCTGCCCTGTTGGAAAATTGTTTGTCCCGGACCAATGGAAAAAGAGTGTGATGTCTGAGATTCATTGTTCCGCATTGGCTGGGCATCCCGGAATTTTTGGTACCAGAGACTTGGTTAGTCGGTCCTTTTGGTGGCCTACCTTGTCTCGTGATGTCAGGGAATTTGTGCAGTCCTGTGGGACTTGCTCTCGCTCCAAGCCTTGCTCTCGCTCTAGTGGTTTGTTGATGCCATTGCCTGTGCCCAAGAGACCATGGACCCATATCTCTATGGATTTCATTTCCGATCTTCCTGTTTCTCAGAGAATGACCGTCATCTGGGTGATTTGCGATAGGTTTTCCAAGATGATACATCTTGTGCCATTACCTAAGTTGCCTTCCTCCTCTGAATTGGTGCCTTTGTTCCTTCAGCACGTGGTTCGTTTACACGGCATTCCTGAGAACATTGTGTCTGACAGAGGAGTCCAGTTTGTTTCCAGATTTTGGAGGACTTTTTGTTCTAAACTGGGTGTTCAATTGTCTTTTCCTCGGCATTTCATCCTCAGACCAATGGTCAAACTGAGAGAACAAACCAGACATTAGAGACTTATCTAAGATGCTTTGTGTCTGCTGATCAGGATGACTGGGTCTCTTTTTTGCCTTTGGCTGAGTTTGCTCTTAATAATAGGGCTAGCTCTGCCACTTTGATGTCTCCGTTTTTCTGTAATTCTGGGTTTCACCCTCGATTTTCTTCAGGACAGACGGAGGCTTCTGTCTGTCCAGGTGTTGACTCTGTTGTGGAGCGTATGCAACAGATTTGGGACCAGGTAGTGGAGAGGTTGTCCCTCTCTCAGGAGAAGGCCCAGCGGTTTGCTAACCGGCATAGGACTGATGGTCCTCGGTTTAAAGTGGGGGACTTGGTCTGGTTGTCCTCAAAGAATATTCCTATGAGAGTAGCATCTCCTAAATTTAAGCCTAGGTTCATTGGACCTTATAAGATCATGGAGATTATTAATCCTGTTTCTTTTCGTTTGCTTCTTCCAGGGACATTTAAGATCCATAACGTGTTCCACAAGTCCTTGTTGAAGAGGTTTGTTGAGCCAGTGGTTCCTGCTGCTGTGCCTCCTGACCCTGTTTTGGTAGAGGGCAATCTGGAGTATGTGGTTGAGAAAATATTGGATTCTCGTTTTTCTAGACGGAAACTCCAGTATTTGGTTAAATGGAGAGGTTATGGTCAGGAAGACAATTCTTGGGTGTTTGCTTCGGACATCCATGCTAGGAGACTTATCCGTGCGTATCATAGAACTCATCCTGACCGACCTGGTTGCTCAAATGAGGGTTCGGTGACCCCTCCTCAAGGGGGGGGTACTGTTGTGAATGGGTTTGAGATGAGTTCTGAGCAGAGGCTCCCTCTGGTGATTACAAGCGGTGCTAGTGAAGATTGTGAGGACTGGGAATCAGGTGTTACTGACTGGTCTTATATAAGGGAGTCATTTTCCCATCAGGGTTGCCGGTGATCAATTGTTCTGGTCTGAATCCTTCATTCCAGTTTCCCTTGTAGCCTGCTGTGTCGTGTCTGCATCTCCTGCTTACAGATAAGACTTTTGCTTCTTTTGTGTTTGTGCTATATTTTTGCATTTTGTCCTGCACTTCTTTGGGGGCCTTCAGGGTCCCCTCCTGGGGCTTCTGCCCTCTCAGTTTAGTTCAGCCACTGAGTTTTGTTCTTTTGCTTTTTCCAGTTTTTTCAGTGGCTGCTGTTTTTATTTTGTTACACCAGAGAACTAATTTAGGTGGTAGAGGTCGTGTGATCTCAGGTGATTTTGAAATTAGTAGAGTTGGTGCTTTTCAGGGTTTTCTGGGATTGCAGTAAGTACCCTTCCTATCCTTTTCTATTTAGATAGTTTGGGTCCCAGCGTTTGCTCATACTATTTTCTTTCTGTGTCAGTATTTCCTCTTGTCTAACCGCCATTACATGTTTGGGGGCTTTCTGTTATCTTTGGGGTTCTGCTCCGGGCAGATAGCTTTCCTATTTCTATCTTTAGGTGTAGTTAGTTTCTCAGGCTGTGACGAGGCGTCTAGGACCAACGTAGGAACGCTCCACGGCTGCCTCTAGTTGTGGTGGTTAGTCAGGGTACTGCAATCTCATAGATTCCAACTGCTCTGGTGTATTGCCTTTTTTACCTGCACTCCTCAGCTACCGAAACATAACAGTCCTGTAGCTGTTGCTATAAAAGGGTAGCATGGCTTGGCCGCCATGCGCTAATATCAACCATTGTATGCTATGCGCCAGTGGGGTCATGCGTGTGTGTGGTTAGGGACCCGGCTGAAATAAGCCACTAGAATACCGACTTAATCGGTGAGGAGTTTGGTGTGCTAGCTGGTCAGGGTCAGTGTCCTAGATGCCCTAGATTACCGGCATAACCGGTGAGGAGTTTGATTGCCGTATTCAGGGTCTGGCGTTCAGACGCCATAGATTGCGGGTGACTCCCTCGAGGACATTAGCGCATGACCACGTATTATGCTCGCTTAGCAATTATCCGTGTACCTGAGAGCCTGACAGGACACGGTACTTTTTCTCAGCGGCTCTGTGACGTAACAGGGTTCGCTTTTGACGCTAGACAGCGCCCTAGCGTTTTACTTTGCGGCTCACTGAAGTTAAGTGAGTTCGCACCTATCGCCATATAGCGCTGTGGCATCCCGTTAGCGGCTCTGGGATTAACAGAGTTCGCACTTACTGCCACAACGCGCTATGGCGTTTATTTTTGCGACTCTGCGGGGTAACAGAGTTCGCTACTTTCGCCATCTTATTAGCAGCGGGCTTTGCCTGCACGGTGGACCCCGGGCTGCGAACGCACCTCTCTATTATATCTATTAGGTGCGTTCCGCAGACCCTAACACACAGCTCCATAGTAAGAGCCCAATTTCATCATGCTGAAAAGAGAACTTTTCACCAAATTTTTCATGTTGACCTTGACATATGATGTAATAGTGGCTGCATAACAGAATAAAACATTTTTTTGCTCTTTAATTTCAATTCTCAGTTGCGAAGATATTAGCCATCAAACTTTTTGGCAGCTAATGAGTTAACTCTATTTAAGTCCAAATGGATGTTATCAGACAGTTTTTACAAGGGGCATGTACTTCTCCTTGTGTGACGTTGACTAATCATAAGCAGGCAGCAATCAAAGAAAATAAAAACACACTCACAATAGGTTAGATTTCTCAGTGTGTGAGATGTATGTCAGGCAGCCCCAATCTCCTGTTCTCTAATCCTACATGATTAGAAAGTAAAAATGACTAACACCTTTAAGGTAAGGTTCCTGTTGGGGGAAAAGCAGCACAGCTGAGTTTAGCTGTGTCACATTACAAACTCTATCAGCTCTCCCCCTTTCGTAGCACTGTCCGCTCTGGTGTTACTGCCCATCCTGCACACTGATTGTCCCGAGAATTGTCAGTATCACACATATCTGTTGAGCTTAACTTGTAATTGCTTTGCAGTGAGATCAGGGCAGAATCTCATTACATCTCACACCAGAGTAGTCCAGAACAGGCAGGTTACTCCTGCGTGAGATGTAATAACAGCTCTACTCTCACTGAAGAATAAATATTAGTTGATTGAGTACCACAGACATAAGTGTGATTTCTGACACATACATCATACAGGTTGAAGTTCACAGCCCCAGTGAAAACTCTATTAACACCCACTTTAACTTAAAAAAAAAGTTAAATCAGTAGGTGCCAAATACTTTGTTGACTAAAATCTCTGCAACAGATAGAAAAAATGTAAAAAAAAAAAAGATGTTTAATTCTGCTCTACAGCCACTGCTACTTTGTGTCTCCAGTTTAACATGAAAAATTTGGTGAAAGGTCCTTTCGAAAATGTCCTTTTTGCTTAATCATTCTTTTCCATAGATACTATACAGTCAGACAGATATGCCAGTTAGAAATGTCTAAAAGTATGATGCTAGACCTTGCGGAGAGTTTGTCAGCCAACCTGGTTGTTCCCCAGCGTTTCAATAAACCAATTAACTTTTCTTAGGGCAACTTCCCTATCACGTTATGTGAATCTCATAAACGTGAATATTGTGCTTGATATTCGCCACGCTAACTGCAGAAACGGAGAGCATGGAGTGGCTGTGAACATAGCTCTAGTGTACCTGATATGTAAAAGTATTTCATGGACATCCTTGCAGTTGAAATTATATGGCTAGCTGTAAATTTGACAATCTGTAGTCACAGCAGTGACACATTAACAATAAAATTATTATAATAATTTTTAATGTAAGCGAAACTCAATCTCCTCTATTTTCCTACACTTCTGCTCCTTCATAAATAGTTCATGTTTAATAATTAGTAATTTACTGTAATAACATAGTGCATAGATTTACAGTTAATAGAAATAAAATATTTATGTAATTAAAATGTATGCATTTTCGTAGCCTCTTATGAAAGTAAACATGTGACAAATTAGGCATTTAATAAATTAATTATACAATATTTATATTATATAATAATTGAAGTTAAAGCTAGACTTGGTACATTTAAATGTTAATTCATCTCTACCACTAGGTTGTGCTAATGTATCACACCATAATCTGTCCAAATGCTCTTGCCAACATCAAAAACATTTCTGTTTTACTTTAGATATTTCCACATAAAAATGCTATATTCACTTCTTTCTCCCTTTTTTTCCTCTGTCTCTCTTGTCTGATCATGCTTTTGTACTATATTTCATATTTTATGCCTTACATTTTTTCTGTTTACATTAATAACAAAAGCCAATTCTCAAATGGAAGAACAGTTAGATCTTTAGAGATTTGCAGCTTTTGGATGTTAGTAAGGATGTCCCTATCCAGAACTTTGAGAAAGCAAGAAAAAGTGTGCCTAAACACTAACAGGCACGTAGTTGCTACCTACCTGCCTGTTGTGCCTGACACTAGCTAGCACAGAGTGGTTATTGATCGCTCCTGACGGCATTTCAGCTGTCTTTGCTGATGTCACATCGACAGATTGGCAACTTATATTTCTGTCCTGCACTGCTTACAGGGCGGTACTTAACAAGTCATTCTGATTGAGAGCTGGATCCCTGTTGCCTATCTGGGGGAGCCAGCTTTCAGCATGACGTCTGTCGACATGACATCAGCAGAGGCAGCTGAATCACCAGCAGGAGCGGACTTTGACTGCTTTGTGCTGGTAAAGAACGGCACCGGGCACTACAGGAAAGTATATAGCAACTACTGGCCTGTTGGCACATTTTTTTTTACAAAGCTCCGCATATGCTCTTTAATGCTCTTAATACATTTCCGAAATTTGCATTACTTTTCTTTTCACAATAAACTAATCGTTATTTACATAAATTTGTGCAAACCCTCCTTTTAACCTAAAACAACAATAAAATAGTCCCCTAGATGTGATATACAGTATGTCCTGTCCCTTATGTGCCTCTCCAATGATTGTGGTGCTTGTAGAAAAGCGATTTTTTTTTTTTTTTTTTTTAGAAAACAGAGCAAATCACATCACATCAGCAGATCATATTCTGTATCACATCAACTATGGCTCAGTAGTTAGCACAGTAGCCTTACAGTGCTGAGGTCCTGAGTTCAAATTTGACCAACATCTGCACGGAGTTTGTTTGTTCTCCTTATTTTTGTAAGTTTTTCTTCCAAATCTCCAAAACACATATAGGGAACTTGAATTGTGAGTTATGGCAATGATCTCATGTAAAGCTCAATGGAATATGAAGATGCTAAGCATAATAAATAAACAAACTATACATTATTGTAAAAGTATTTTTCCATTCACCACTAAATTGTTGGTAGACTTTAAATATCTAATTGTAACTTATATTGCTAATGATTGATTTTACACATGTTAAAGTCTAAAGTCTAAAGGGAATGAAAAATATTTTGACTATATGATTTGATTAACAGCGTTAATTAGTGATTCATAGTCATTTTGCGTAAAGACTTGCAAGAACAACTGTGACTTGGCAAACCTTGCAAGTGTAATTTATTCCAAGCAAGTGAAGTATTGCATATTTTGATTTATATTATTTGTAGTTTAAAAATCCCTCTTTTTAGTTAAATGGTGCCATCTGGAGGTTACATTATGGAAAGCTCTTCAGGACTGTAATTGAATATCCCTCTACAATAAATGTAACTGAAATGGAGACAGAAAGGCAGACAATGTATCTAAAATGATACCTCAGAATAAAAAATTTATTATTTGGCTGATTTAATTTGTAAATGTCATACCTCTCACTCTAGAACTCTGAAGATGTGTTTCTTTAACATATGTGCCACAGCATGACACATTATGGTTCCATCAAACTTAAGAGTCTCTGGAGCCACAATGTACCTACTGCTTCCAAACTACTGCAGTGTTCTATACTAAAGGGGTATTTTCATTACAGATGTTTATGGCATATGCACAGGATAGTGTTGTGAATGTGCTAGAAATGAATTCTGAGCAGAAGCTCCCTCTGGTGGTTACAAACAGTACTGAACTATTCAATGAAGATTGTGAAGATTGGCGATCAGGTGTTACTGACTGGTCTTATATAAGGGAGGTTCCCTCCCATCAGGGTTGCCGGTGATCAATTGTTCTGGTCTCAACTTTTGTTCCTGGTTCACTTTGGAGCTTGCTGTTTCGTGCCTGCATTTTCTGCTAACAGATAAGACATTTTCTTCTTTTAGTTTTTTGTGCTTGCTTTTTGCATTTTGTCCTGCACTTCTGTGGGGGTCTGCCTAGTCCCCTCCGGGGGCTTGTGCTCCTCTCAGTTTAGTTCAGCCAGTTGTTTGTTCATTTGCCTTTTCCAGTTTTTTCTGTGGCTGCGGCTTAGTTTTGTTACACCAGAGAACTAATTTAGGTGGTAGAGGTCGTGTGATCTCAGGTGTTTTTGCAATTAGTGTGCTGGTATTTTTTTAGGGTTTTTCGGATTGCAGTAAGTGACCTTCCTATCCTTTTCTCTCTAGGAAGATTGGGCCCCAACGTTTGCTCATACTATTTTCTGTCTGTGTCTGTATTACCTCTTGTCTAACCGCCATTACATGTTTGGGGGCTTCCTATGTTCTTTGGGGATCTGCTCTGGGGCAGATAGTTTTCATCTTTCTATCTTTAGGTGAAGTTAGCTTCTCAGGCTGTGACGAGGCGTCTAGGACCAACGTAGGTACGCTCCACGGCTGCCTTTAGTTGTGGTGGTTAGTCAGGGTACTGCAATCCAATAGATCCCAACCTCTCTGGTGTATTGCCTTTTTTGCCTGCTCTCCTCAGCTACCAAATCATAACAGTATCACCGGCCACCCTGATGGGGATCAAGCTAAATTTCTGAATTTCAAAAATAACTTTAAGTTGTTTTTTGCCTTAAAATCTAAGTCCTCAGGGAACGCAGCACAGCAGGTTCAAATTGTCATCTCTCTCCTGCGCGGCGATCCTCAGGATTGGGCTTTTTCCCTGACACCTGGGGACACTGTTTTGAGTAATGTTGATGCATTTTTTCAGGCTCTGGGGTTATTGTACGATGAGCCTGATGTCACTGATCAAGCTGAAAAAGCCTTGTTGGCATTAAATCAGGGGCTTGAGGACGCTGAGTTATACTGTCAGAGATTCGAAGGTGGGCAGTCCTGACCAAATGGAATGACGATGCTTTGGCAACCCTTTTTCGGAAGGGTCTGTCAGAGAATGTAAAGGATGTTATGGTGGGATTCCCTGTCCCCTCTGGTCTCAGTGATTCTATGTCATTAGCGATTCAAATTGACAGACGTTTGCGTGAGCGTAGAGGTATGCGTGGAATAGTGTTGCCTTGTGAACCAGCTTCTGAACCCATGCAGTGTGATAGAGTGGCTTCTGGGGCACAGCGTCATGAGTTTCAAAAACGCAATGGGTTATGTTTCTACTGTGGTGATGCCTCTCATGCTATTTCATACAAGAGAAAAAGGTAGCACACTGCAGCGCTATAGCAAGCTATAGCGCTGCAGTGTGCTACCTCTTTCTCTTGTATGTATATGAGTTGGTAACTCTAGGTTTAGCACCTGTTCACACTGAATCTATGTTTGGATGTGCCGGTCAGTTTTTTGATATGTATTCATTTACCTTCTACCTGAGCACTCCACCTGGTGGTCACAGGCTTTTTAATTACAACAGGTTCATCACCCCTCCACAGAGATGTAGATTTTAGTCTGAAGAGAGGATTCATACGTTCCCATGCAGACAGACTTTTCTCAGCGAGGATAGCATTAGTTAGGACCTGATATACGAGAAGAGCCTTGACGTGGCTATCAGGCTCACATAATTTGGTCATCTTATGCGCTAAGACTTCTCAATTTTTCATATTTCTAAGGTAATGATGCAATTCATTTTTCTATTTTTCATATTTCGTGTTTGCAAGCTATAGCGCTGCAGTGTGCTACCTTTTTCTCTTGTATGTATATGAGTTGGTGACTCTAGGTTTAGCACCTGTTCACACTGAATCTATGTTTGGATGTGCCGGTCAGTTTTTTGATATGTATTCATTTACCTTCTACCTGAGCACTCCACCTGGTGGTCACAGGCTTTTTAATTACAACAGGTTCATCACCCCTCCACAGAGATGTAGATTTTAGTCTGAAGAGAGGATTCATACGTTCCCATGCAGACAGACTTTTCTCAGCGAGGATAGGCATTAGTTAGGACCTGATATACGAGAAGAGCCTTGACGTGGCTATCAGGCTCACATAATTTGGCCATCTTATGCGCTAAGACTTCTCAATTTTTCATATTTCTAAGGTAATGATGCAATTCATTTTTCATATTTTTCATATTTCGTGTTTGCAAGCTATAGCGCTGCAGTGTGCTACCTTTTTCTCTTGTATGTATATGAGTTGGTGACTCTAGGTTTAGCACCTGTTCACACTGAATCTATGTTTGGATGTGCCGGTCAGTTTTTTGATATGTCTCATGCTATTTCAGTCTGCCCTAAGCGGGGAAGACGTTTTGCACGTTCAGTTGTCTTGGGTAGTGTTCAGACTAAATTTTTGTTGACTGTTACCCTGATTTGCTCCCTGTCCACATTTTCTGCTCAGGCTTTTGTTGATTCGGGAGCAGCTATTAACCTGATGGATTTTGATTTTGCTAAATGTTGTGGGTTTCCCTTGATACCCCTACGGAAGTCTATTCCCCTACTGGGGATCAATTCTACCCCTTTAGCTGAGAATAAACCCCAGTTCTCTACTCAGGTGATAATGAGTGTTGAACCTGATCATCAGGAGAGTTGCAAATTTTTGGTGCTGTATAATCTGCATGACATTATTGTACTGGGTTTCCCTTGGTTACAGTCTCATAATCCTGTTTTGGATTGGAAATCTGTGTCTGTAACCAGTTGGGGCTGCCAATATGTTAATGCCAACACTCCTGTTTTTTCTGCTTCCCCCCAGGCTCAGGATGTTCCTGACTTTTTGACTGATTTTTCTGATGTGTTTAGCGAAAGTAAATCTGCATCCTTGCCCCCCATAGGAGCTATGACTGCGCTATTGAATTAGTGCCTGGTAGTAAATTCCCTAAAGGTCGCCTTTTTAACTTGTCTGTACCTGAACATGACGCTATGCAGTCTTATATGAAGGAGTCATTGGAGAAGGGTCATATCAGACCATCCTCTTCACCCTTGGGTGCCGGTTTTTTCTTTGTGGCCAAAAAGGATGGTTCATTAAGGCCGTGTATTGATTATCGTCTCTTGAACAATATCACTGTGAAATATCAATATCCGTTACCCTTGATTTCTGACCTGTTTTACAGGGTGAAAAGTGCTACTTGGTTTACCAAGCTTGACCTCAGGGGGGCATATAACCTTATTCGCATTAAGCACGGGGATGAATGGAAGACGGCATTTAATACCCCAGAGGGGCATTTTGAGTACCTAGTGATGCCCTTTGGGCTCACTAATGCTCCTTCCGTCTTCCAGTCCTTCATGAATGACATTTTCAGGGATTTTGTGGATAAATTTCTGATTGTTTATTTGGATGATATCTTGATTTTTTCCAATGATTGGGATTCTCATGTGAAACATGTTCGGACTGTGTTCCAGATTTTGAGAGAGAATGCTCTGTATGTGAAGGGATCAAAGTGTCTTTTTGGCATACAGAGGATCTCATTTCTGGGATTCATTTTGTCCCCATCTGTTATTGAAATGGACCCGGTCAAGGTTCAGGCCATCTGTGATTGGGTCCAACCTACTTCATTAAAGGCTCTTCAGAGATTCTTGGGTTTTGCCAATTTTTATCGTAAATTTATTGGTAATTTCTCTGTTATTGTTAAACCATTGACTGATTTGACCAAGAAGGGTTCTGATGTGGTGAATTGGCCTCCTGAGGCAGTTTCTGCGTTTCAGGAACTTAAGCAGAGATTCACTTCTGCTCCTGTTCTACGGCAGCCTGATGTTTCTCTGCCATTTCAGGTGGAGGTTGATGCCTCTGAAATTGGGGCAGGTGCCGTTTTGTCCCAAAGAGATCCAGAGACCTCTAAAAGTAACCCTTGTGCCTTTTTCTCTCGAAAATTTTCTCCAACTGAACGTAATTATGACGTGGGTAATTGGGAGTTATTGGCCATGAAGTGGGCTTTTGAAGAGTGGAGACATTGACTGGAGGGAGCCAAACATCAGGTGGTGGTCCTCACGGACCATAAGAATCTGGTTTATCTGGAATCAGCCAAGCGACTTAATCCTAGACAGGCCAGGTGGGCCTTGTTTTTCACACGTTTTAATTTTGTGGTTTCCTTTCTTCCTGGCACTAAGAATGTTAAAGCGGATGCCCTCTCGAGGAGTTTCCTTGCTGACTCTCCCGAGTTATCTGATCCTACTGTTATTTTGAAAGAGGGTGTAGTTCTTTCCGCCATCTCGCCCAATTTGAGACTGGCTCTGGAAGGGTGTCAGGAGGATAAACCCGAACTCTGCCCTATTGGGAAATTGTTTGTCCCAGACCGGTGGAAAAAGAGTGTGATGTCTGAGATTCATTGTTCCGCATTGGCCGGTCATCCCGGAATTTTTGGTACCAGAGATTTGGTTAGTCGGTCCTTTTGGTGGCCTACTTTGTCTCGTGACGTCAGGGAATTTGTGCAGTCCTGCGGGACTTGCTCTCGCTCCAAGCCTTGCTCTCGCCCTAGTGGTTTGTTGATGCCATTGCCTGTGCCCAAGAGACCATGGACCCATATCTCTATGGATTTCATTTCCGACCTCCCTGTTTCTCAGAGAATGACCGTTATCTGGGTGATTTGTGATAGGTTTTCCAAAATGATACATCTTGTGCCATTACCTAAGTTGCCTTCCTCCTCCAAATTGGTGCCTTTGTTCCTTCAGCACGTGGTAAGGTTACACGGTATTCCTGAGAACATTGTGTCTGACAGAGGAGTCCAGTTTGTTTCCAGATTTTGGAGGACTTTTTGTTTTAAACTTGGTGTTCAATTGTCTTTCTCCTCAGCTTTTCATCCTCAGACCAATGGACAAACTGAGAGAACAAACCAGACATTGGAGACTTATCTGAGATGCTTTGTGTCTGCTGATCAGGATGACTGGGTCACTTTTTTGCCTTTGGCTGAGTTTGCCCTTAATAATAGGGCTAGCTCTGCAACCTTGATGTCTCCATTTTTCTGCAATTTTGGGTTTCACCCTCGATTTTCTTCAGGACAGACGGAGGCTTCTGTCTGTCCAGGTGTTGACTCTGTTGTGGAGCGTATGCAGCAGATTTGGGACCAGGTAGTGGAGAGGTTGTCCCTCTCTCAGGAGAGGGCCCAGCGGTTTGCCAACCGGCATAGGACTGATGGTCCTCGGTTTGAAGTGGGGGACTTGGTCTGGTTGTCCTCAAGAAATATCCCTATGAGAATTGCATCTCCTAAGTTTAAGCCTAGGTTCATTGGACCTTATAAGATCATGGAGATTCTTAATCCTGTTTCCTTTCGTTTACTTCTTCCAGGGACATTTAAGATCCATAACGTGTTCCACAAGTCCTTATTGAAGAGGTTTGTCGAGCCAGTGGTTCCTATGGCTGTGCCTCCTGACCCTGTTTTGGTTGAGGGCAATCTGGAGTATGTGGTTGAGAAAATATTGGATTCTCGTTTTTCTAGACGGAAACTCCAGTATTTGGTTAAGTGGAGAGGTTATGGTCAGGAGGATAATTCTTGGGTGTTTGCTTCGGACATCCATGCTAGAAGACTCATCCGTGCGTATCACAGAGCTCATCCTGACTGACCTGGTTGCCCAAATGAGGGTTCGGTGACCCCTCCTCAAGGGGGGGGTACTGTTGTGAATGTGCTAGAAATGAATTCTGAGCAGAAGCTCCCTCTGGTGGTTACAAACAGTACTGAACTATTCAATGAAGATTGTGAAGATTGGCGATCAGGTGTTACTGACTGGTCTTATATAAGGGAGGTTCCCTCCCATCAGGGTTGCCGGTGATCAATTGTTCTGGTCTCAACTTTTGTTCCTGGTTCACTTTGGAGCTTGCTGTTTCGTGCCTGCATCTTCTGCTAACAGATAAGACATTTTCTTCTTTTAGTTTTTTGTGCTTGCTTTTTGCATTTTGTCCTGCACTTCTGTGGGGGTCTGCCTGGTCCCCTCCGGGGGCTTGTGCTCCTCTTAGTTTAGTTCAGCCAGTTGTTTGTTCATTTGCCTTTTCCAGTTTTTTCTGTGGCTGCGGCTTAGTTTTGTTACACCAGAGAACTAATTTAGGTGGTAGAGGTCGTGTGATCTCAGGTGTTTTTGCAATTAGTGTGCTGGTATTTTTTTAGGGTTTTTCGGATTGCAGTAAGTGACCTTCCTATCCTTTTCTTTCTAGGAAGATTGGGCCCCAACGTTTGCTCATACTATTTTCTGTCTGTGTCTGTATTACCTCTTGTCTAACCGCCATTACATGTTTGGGGGCTTCCTATGTTCTTTGGGGATCTGCTCCGGGGCAGATAGTTTTCCTCTTTCTAGCTTTAGGTGAAGTTAGCTTCTCAGGCTGTGACGAGGCGTCTAGGACCAACGTAGGTACGCTCCACGGCTGCCTTTAGTTGTGGTGGTTAGTCAGGGTACTGCAATCCAATAGATCCCAACCTCTCTGGTGTATTGCCTTTTTTGCCTGCTCTCCTCAGCTACCAAATCATAACAGGATAGACCATAAATCCGTGTGAAATGTGGTGTGGGTTCAACCTCTACCAGGCTACCAGAGAGGCTCCTACTTAATCCCCAACATATGTCATATAAGGGCTCCTGGAAAGACAAGAGGAGGCCAATCTATATTTGCATTACAGGCAAACATGTCAAAATCATCTATACTTTAAAGAGGTTGTCCACTACTTTTTCATTGATGACCTATCCCGAGGATAGGTCATCAATGTCTCATTAGTCAGAGTCTGACACCCGACATCCCACCGATTAGCTATTCTTGGTGTCGATGGTGGTGGCCAGAACTGCTCAATTGCGGAGCTGCTCTGTCTTCCGATTGTGGCCGCGGCAGAGTACTACACATCTGTCTCCTATTCAAGTCAATAGGAGGTGGATGTGTAGTACCCTGCTACAGACAGTATCAGAAGATAGCTCCATAATGGAGCAGTCCCGTCCGTCTCCGTCGAGAATAGCTTATCGGGGGAGTGTCAGGCGTCAGACCCCAATCGGAAAGGTCATCAATGAAAAATTAGTGGACAACCTTCTTAACCCCTTACTGCCATCGGACGTACTATCCCGTCCATGGTACCTGGGCCCGTATGACCGGGGACGGGATAGTACGTCCAGCCCTTTAATGCGACATTGCGACTTAAGTCGCAATGATCGCATTAAAATTCCGACGCCATCTTACCTCAGGAGAGATGGCGCCGGCATCCCGGGGTCTGTCACCGCCCACCCTCACTCCCGATCGCTGTGATTGGCTGTTCAATTCTGAACAGCCAATCGCAGCCTTTCTCACTGTTTCAGCCAATCCGATGGGCTGAAACAGTGAGATCCCAGGCTAGAATCGAGTACCGATGTACTCGATCCTAGGCCTGGGCATAGAAAGGAGCAGACCCCCCCTGGATTGGCGTGATCGCCGATCACATCGATCGCGCCAATCGCAGGGCACAGCCGCGGTGTATCCGCGCTGTGCCCTGCCTGTACCTGCCTGGATCGGTGCAGTAATAGCACCGATCCTAGGCCGGAGCCTAGGACAGGCCCAGTAGGGCCTGCAGCTGCTGATTGGCGCGATCGATGTCATCGACGATCGCGCCAATCACAGGGCACAGCAGCGGTGTGACCGCTCTGTGCCCTGCTTCCTGACCTGCCGGTGACCTGCCTAGGAATCGGAGCAGTGAGCTCCGATTACTAGGCCGGTGCCTAGCAACCGGCAAAACAAGGGTCTCCTCTGATTGGTGGGATCGATGTGATCATCGATCCCACCAATGACAGGTCACAGCAGCGATGTGACCGCTCTGTGACCTGTCTGCAAACTGGATCTGACCTGTCTGACCGCACTGCAGGGGTCCTCACACTTGCTGAGGATTCCTGCAGTGCGGTCACACGCCAGATCTCCTCCTGTGCTGGGCCTTGTGGTGCCACAGTAGCCTGTGACACCACAACTCCTGCTGAAGAAAGAAGAGAGAAGAAAGAAGAAGAAGAAAGAAGAAGAGAAGAGAGAGAAGAAAGAAGAGAAGAAGAAAGAAGAGAGACTACAAACGTGAGTTTTTGAGCCCCGATCCCTGCCCGATCCACCCCAATCCCCCCATTCCCCCCTCCCCCCTTCCCTTTCCCCCTCTTTTTACCCCCCCTTTGCACACATTTAGCAGCCGCCGAGCGTTGATTGGTGACGCAGTTCACCGATCAACACTCGTGCTCGTTTTTCTTTTGCACCCCCCTCCGTGCGCACTTCCAGCAGCCGCGGAACTTTGATAAGTGACACCAGTCACTTATCAGAGCTCGTTCCTGCAGTTTTTTTTTTTTTTTCACTCCCCTTTCCGCCACTCCTGTGCGCACTTCCAGCAGCCGCGGAACTTTGATAAGTGACACCAGTCACTTATCAGAGCTCGTTCCTGCAGTTTTTTTTTTTTTTCACCCCTTTCGCCACTCCTGTGCGCACACCCAGCAGCCGCGGAACTTTGATAAGTGACACCAGTCACTTATCAGAGCTCGTTCCTGCAGTTTTTTTTTTTTTCACCCCACTTTCCGCCACTCCCGTGCGCACATCTAGCAGCCGCGGAACTTTGATAAGTGACACCGGTCACTTATCAGAGCTCGTTCCTGCCGTTTTTTTTTTTTTTTCACTCCCCTTTCCGCCACTCCTGTGCGCACTTCTAGCAGCCGCGGAACTTTGATAAGTGACACCGTCACTTATCAGAGCTCGTCCTGCGTCTTTTTTTTTTTTCACTCCCCTTTCTGCCACTCCTGTGCGCACATCCAGCAGCCGCGGAACTTTGATAAGTGACACCAGTCACTTATCAGAGCTCGTTCCTGCATTTTTTTTTTTCACTCCCCTTTCCGCCACTCCTGTGCGCACATCCAGCAGCCGCGGAACTTTGATAAGTGACACCACGCAGACGCCCCAGGACAGAAGATGAGGCAGCGCCCACCCCTGGAAATGAACCAGCGCACCCCTCTTCGGACCCCATATGGACCCCGCCCCCCGAAAATGCCGTCTTTTTTTTTTTCACTCCCCTTTCCGCCACTCCTGTGCGCACATCCAGCAGCCGCGGAACTTTGATAAGTGACACCAGTCACTTATCAGAGCTCGTTCCTGCATTTTTTTTTTTCACTCCCCTTTCCGCCACTCCTGTGCGCACATCCAGCAGCCGCGGAACTTTGATAAGTGACACCACGCAGACGCCCCAGGACAGAAGATGAGGCAGCGCCCACCCCTGGAAATGAACCAGCGCACCCCTCTTCGGACCCCATATGGACCCGCCCCCCGAAAATTACGAGCCACTGATTCCTGATTTTGTGGCAGAATCAGGAATCAAGTTTGACACCACGGGCCTCAGAGAAATAGACTTTTTCAAAGTCTTTTTCTCTGAGGATTTTATTAACCTCGTGGTGGAGCAAACTAATTTGTACGCTCGGCAATTTTTGGCGCAAAACCCAGTGTCATCATTTTCCAACTGGTCTCCTGTAGACGCAGGTGAAATGATGCAGTTTTGGGGCCTGGTCCTCCATATGGGGATCCTGAAGAAGCCAGAACTTCGGCAATATTGGAGTGTTGATATTTTATACAACACTCCACTGTTCCGAATGGTCATGGCTCGGACGCGTTTTGAGGCCATCCACAAATTCCTGCATTATAATGATAATGCACAGTGTCCCCCACAAAATGACCCCAACTTTGACCGTCTGTTCAAAGTTCGGCCGGTCATCGAACACTTCAGCAAAAAGTTTGCTGAAGTGTACGTGCCCCAAAGGGACATCTGCGTGGATGAGTCCTTGGTTCATTTTAAGGGACGGCTCAGATTCCGCCAGTACCTGCCCAGCAAGAGGGCAAGGTACGGAATTAAACTCTACAAGCTGTGCGAGAGTACCTCAGGGTACACGCACAGCTTTAGAGTTTACGAAGGAAAGGACACCAGGATTGAACCCCCTGAGTGTCCCCCCGTCCTGGGAGTGAGTGGGAAAATTGTGTGGGATTTGGTGCACCCACTGCTGGATAAAGGTTATCACCTTTACACCGATAACTTTTATTCCAGCGTCCCACTCTACAAATCCCTCTCTGCGCGAAGTACCGCAGCTTGCGGTACCGTCCGCAAAAATCAGAGAGGCCTCCCGAAGACGCTACTTGGGCAGATGCTCAGAAAGGGTGAGAGCAGAGCCCAATGTAGCGACCACCTGTTGGTGGTCAAGTACAAGGACAAGAGGGATGTCCTTCTCTTGACCACCATACATGGTGATGGCAGCGCCCTCAGCACTGTACGGGGTACCTCTACAAAGGTCCGCAAACCGGACTGTGTACTGGGGTACAATAAATACATGGGGGGTGTTGATCTCTCTGATCAACTCCTCCAACCGTACAGTGCTTTGAGAAAGGCCAAGGTGTGGTACAAGAAGCTGTCCGTGCACATCGTCCAAATGGCAATGCTCAACGCTTTCCTGCTGTCACGATGTGCACGCAACAGCGATACGACGTACCTTCAGTTCCAGGAGGTAGTGGTTAAGGCCCTGATGTTTGGCGCTCAGGAAACAGCGGGCCCCAGTACTTCTGGAACTGAAGGTGCTCGTATCATACCAGGTCAGCATTTCCCGGGGGTGGTCCCGCCAACTGGAAGCAAAGGTAAGCCGCAAAAAAGGTGCCGAGTGTGTTACAAAAGGGGAATACGCAAGGACACCACTTACCAATGCGACACCTGCCCCGAAAAACCTGGCCTGTGTATGAAGGATTGTTTCAAATTGTACCACACCTCAATGCACTACTAATTTACTTTACAGGAAAGATTAGTTCCAGAAGGGGGGCACATTTAGAAAAGTTCCTTGGGAGTCTACTTTCCAAAATTATGTCACTTGTGGGTTTTTTTTACTGTTTAGGCACATCAGGAGCTCTGCAAACGGAACATGACGCCCGCAGACCATTCCATCAGTCTGCATTCCAAAACGTCACGACTTCCCTTCTGAGCCCCGACTTGTGCCCAAACAGTTTTTTCCCACATATGGGGCACCAGTGTACTCAGGACAAATTGGACAACAATTTTTGGTGTCCAATTTCTCCTCTTACCCTTGGGAAAATAAAAAATTGGGGACTAAAACATCATTTTTGTGAGGATAAAAGTAGGATTTTTTATTTTTACACCTGGGCATTATAAACTTTAGTGAAACACTTGGGGGTTCAAAATGCTCACCACACACCTAGGTAAGTTCCTTAGGGGGTCTAGTTTCCAAAATGGGGTCACTTGTGGGGGTTTCCACTGTTTAGGCACATGAGGGGCTCTGCTAACGGAACATGACGCCCGCAGACCATTCCATCAAAGTCTGCATTCCAAAACGTCACTGCTTCCCTTCTGCGCCCTGCCATGCGCCCAAACAGTGGTTCCCCCCAACATATGGGGTATCAGTGTACTCAGGACAAATTGGACAACAACTTTTGTGGTCCAATTTCTCCTGTTACCCTTGGGAAAATAAAAAATTGGGGACTAAAACATCATATTTGTGGAAATTTTTTTTTTTTTTTTTATTCACGCTAGGGCATTATAAACTTTAGTGAAACGCTTGGGGGTTCAAAATGCTCACCACACACCTAGATAAGTTCATTAGGGGGTCTAGTTTCCAAAATGGGGTCACTTGTGGGGGTTTCCACTGTTTAGGCACATGAGGGGCTCTGCTAACGGAACATGACGCCCGCAGACCATTCCATCAAAGTCTGCATTCCAAAACGTCACTGCTTCCCTTCTGCGCCCTGCCATGCGCCCAAACAGTGGTTCCCCCCAACATATGGGGTATCAGCGTACTCAGGACAAATTGGACAACAACTTTTGTGGTCCAAGTTCTCCTGTTACCCTTGGGAAAATAAAAAATTGGGGACTAAAACATCATATTTGTGGAATTTTTTTTTTTTTTTTATTCACGCCAGGGCATTATAAACTTTAGTGAAACACTTGGGGGTTCAAAGTGCTCACCACACACCTAGATAAGTTCCTTAGGGGGTCTAGTTTCCAAAATGGGGTCACATGTGGGGGGTTTCCACTGTTTAGGCACATCAGGGGCTCTGCTAACGGAACATGACGCCCGCAGACCATTCCATCAAAGTCTGCATTCCAAAACGTCACTGCTTCCCTTCCGAGCCCTGCCGTGTGCCCAAACAGTGTATCCCCCAACATATTGGGTATCAGCGTACTCAGGACAAATTGGACAACCACTTTTGGGGTCCAATTTCTCCTCTTACCCTTGGGAAAATAAAAAATTGGGGACTAAAACATCACTTTTGTGGAAAAAAAAATATATTTTTTTTTTCACGCCAGGGCATTATAAACGTTAGTGAAACACTTGGGGGTTCAAAGTGCTCACCACACACCTAGATAAGTTCCTTAGGGGGTCTAGTTTCCAAAATGGGGTCACATGTGGGGGGTTACCACTGTTTAGGCACATCAGGGGCCCTCCAAACGCGACATGGCGTCCGTTCGCAATTCCAGCCAATTTTGGTTTGGAAAAGTCAAACGGCGCTCCTTCCCTTTCAAGCCCTGACGTGCGCCCAAACAGTGGTTCCCCCCACATATGGGGTATCAGCGTACTCAGGACATGTTGGACAACAACTATTGGTGTCCAATTTCTCCTCTTACCCTTGGGAAAATAAAAAATTGGGGACTAAAACATCATGCTTGTGGAAAAAATATGATTTTTTTTCTTCACGGCTCTACATTACAAACTTGCGTGAAGCACTTGAGGGTTCAAAGTGCTCACCACACATCTAGATAAGTTCCTTAGGGGGTCTAGTTTCCAAAATGGGGTCACATGTGGGGGGTTTCCACTGTTTAGGCACATCAGGGGCCCTCCAAACGCGACATGGCGTCCGTTCGCAATTCCAGCCAATTTTGGTTTGGAAAAGTCAAACGGCGCTCCTTCCCTTTCAAGCCCTGCCGTGCGCCAAACAGTGGTTCCCCCCACATATGGGGAATCAGCGTACTCAGGACATGTTGGACAACAACTATTGGTGTCCAATTTCTCCTCTTACCCTTGGGAAAATAAAAAATTGGGGACTAAAACATCATGCTTGTGGAAAAAATATGATTTTTTTTCTTCACGGCTCTACATTACAAACTTGCGTGAAGCACTTGAGGGTTCAAAGTGCTCACCACACATCTAGATAAGTTCCTTAGGGGGTCTAGTTTCCAAAATGGGGTCACATGTGGGGGGTTTCCACTGTTTAGGCACATCAGGGGCCCTCCAAACGCGACAGTGGCGTCCGTTCGCAATTCCAGCCAATTTTGGTTTGGAAAAGTCAAATGGCGCTCCTTCCCTTTCAAGCCCTGCCGTGTGCCCAAACAGTGGTTCCCCCCCACATATGGGGTATCAGCGTACTCAGGACATGTTGGAAAACAACTTTTGTGGTCCAATTTCTCCTCTTACCCTTGAGAAAATAAAAATTTGGGGACTAAAACATCATGTTTGTGGAAAAAATATGATTTTTTTTCTTCACGGCTCTACATTACAAACTTGCGTGAAGCACTTGAGGGTTCAAAGTGCTCACCACACATCTAGATAAGTTCCTTAGGGGGTCTAGTTTCCAAAATGGGGTCACATGTGGGGGGTTTCCACTGTTTAGGCACATCAGGGGCCCTCCAAACGCGACATGGCGTCCGTTCGCAATTCCAGCCAATTTTGGTTTGGAAAAGTCAAACGGCGCTCCTTCCCTTTCAAGCCCTGCCGTGTGCCCAAACAGTGGTTCCCCCCCACATATGGGGTATCAGCGTACTCAGGACATGTTGGAAAACAACTTTTGTGTCCAATTTCTCCTCTTACCCTTGAGAAAATAAAAATTTGGGGACTAAAACATCATGTTTGTGGAAAAAAATATGATTTTTTTTCTTCACGGCTCTACATTACAAACTTGCGTGAAGCACTTGAGGGTTCAAAGTGCTCACCACACATCTAGATAAGTTCCTTAGGGGGTCTAGTTTCCAAAATGGGGTCACATGTGGGGGTTTCCACTGTTTAG
>JARQOD010000002.1:532043150-532394409 GCA_033576555.1 Oophaga sylvatica | reverse complement strand
CCTCTTTTTACCCCCCCTTTTGCACACATTTAGCGCCCGCCGAGCGTTGATTGGTGACGCAGTTACCGATCAACACTCGTGCTCGTTTTTTTTTTGCACCCCCCTCCGTGCGCACTTCCACACCGCGGAACTTTGATAAGTACACCCGTCACTTTTCCAGAGCTCGTTCCGCATTTTTTTTTTTTTTTTTTCACCCCCCTTTTTTCCGCCACTCTGTGCGCACTTCCGCAGCCGCGGAACTTTGATAAGGACCCCAGTCACTTACAGAGCTCGTTCCTGCAGGTTTTTTTTTTTTTTCACCCCATTTTCCCCGCCACCCCGTTCGCACATCTACAGCCGGGGAAAACTTTGATAAGTGAAAACCATCACTTATCAGAGCTCGTTCCTGCAGTTTTTTTTTTTTTTTCACACCACTTTCCGCCACTCCCGGCGCACATCTAGCAGCCGCAAAAATTTTGAAAGTCCACCGGGTCACTTACAGAGCTCGTTCCTGCCGTTTTTTTTTTTTTCACTCCCCTTTCCCCACTCCTGTGCGCATTTTCCAGCACCGCGGAACTTTGATAAGTGACCCAGTCACTTACAGAGCTCGTTCCTGCAGTTTTTTTTTTTTTTCACTTCCCTTTCTGCCACTCCTGTGCGCACATCCGCCCGCGGAACTTTGATAAGTGACACCAGTCATTATCGAGCTCGTTCCTGCATTTTTTTTTTTTTTTTCACCCCACTTTCCGCCACTCCCGGCGCACATCTAGCAGCCGCGGAACTTTTGATAAGTGACACCGTCACTTATCAGACCCTCTTCTGCCGTTTTTTTTTTTTTTTAAACCCCCCTTTTCCCGCCACTCCTGTGCGCACATCTACAGCCGCGGAACTTTGATAAGTGACACCGGTCACTTATCAGAGCTCGCTCCTCCCCGTCTTTTTTTTTTTTTCACTCCCCTTTTTCCCCCACCCTGGCGCACACCAGCAGCCGCGAACTTTGATAAGTGACACCATCACTTATCAGAGCTCGTTCCTGCATTTTTTTTTTCACTCCCCTTTCCGCCACTACTGTCGCACACCAGCAGCCGCGGAACTTTGATAAGTGACCCACCAACGCCCCAGGACAGAAGATGAGCAGCGCCCCACCCGGAAAAAACAGCGCACCCCTCTTGGGACCCCATATGGACCCCGCCCCCCGAAAATCCGTCTTTTTTTTTTTCACTCCCCTTTCCGCCACTCCTGTGCCCATCCAGCAGCCGCGAACTTTGATAAGTGACACCAGTCACTTATCAGAGCTCGTTCCTGCATTTTTTTTTTTTTCACTCCCCTTTCCGCCACCCTGTGCGCATCCATCAGCCCGCGGAACTTTGATAAGACACCAACGCTGACGCCCCAGACAGAAAAAGAGGCAGCGCCCACCCCTGGAAATGAACCAGCGCACCCCTTTTTCGGACCCCATATGGACCCCGCCCCCCGAAAATTACGAGCCACTGATTCCTGATTTTGTGCAGAACAGGAATCAAGTTTGAACCACGGCCTCAGAGAAATAGACTTTTTCAAAGTCTTTTTCTCTGAGTTTTTAAATTAAACCTCGTGGTGGAGCAAACTATTTTGTACGTGGGCAATTTTTGGCGCAAAACCCAGGGGTCATCATTTTCCAACTGGTCCCTGTAGACGAGGTGAAATACAGTTTTGGGGCCTGGTCCTCCAAAGGGGAAACCGAAGAACCAGAACTTCGGAATATTGGGTTTTTGATTTTTTTATCAACACTCCACTGTCCGAATGGTCATGGCCGGAACGCGTTTTGAGGCCATCCACAAATTCCTGCATTATAATGAAATGCACAGTGTCCCCCACAAAATGCCCCCCAACTTTGACCGCTGTTCAAAGTTCGGCCGTCATCGAACACTTCAGCAAAAAGTTTGCTGAAGTGTAAAGTGCCCCAAAGGGACATCTGCGTGGATGATCCTTGTTTTTTTTAAGGGACGGCCAGATTCCGCCAGTACCTGCCCAGCAGAGGGCAAGGTACGGAATTAAACTCTACAAGCTGTGCGAGAGTACCTCAGGGTACACGCACACTTTAGAGTTTACGAAGGAAAGGACACCAGGATTGAACCCCCTGAGTGTCCCCCCGTCCTGGGAGGAGTGGAAAATTGTGTGGGATTTGGTGCACCCACTGCGGATAAGGTTATCACCTTTACACCGATAACTTTTATTCCAGCGTCCCACTCACAAATCCCTCTCGCGCAAGTACCGCAGCTTGCGGTACCGTCCGCAAAAATCAAGAGGCCCCCGAAGACGCTACTTTTGGGGAGATCTCAGAAAAGGGGGGAGCAGACCCAATGGCGACCACCTTTGGTGGTCAAGACAAGGACAAGAGGGAGTCCTTCTCTTGACCACCATACATGGTGATGGCAGCGCCCTCAGCCTGTACGGGGTACCTCTACAAAGGTCCGCAAAACCCGGGCTGTGTAACTGGGTACAATAAATACATGGGGGGTGTTGATCCTCCCGATCAACCCTCCAACCGTACAGTGCTTTGAGAAGGCCAAGGTGTGGTACAAGAAGCTGTCCGTGCACATCGTCCAAATGGCAATGCTCCAACCTTTCCTGCTGTCACGAGGCCAAACAGCGTACGACGACCTTCAGTTCCAAGGTATGGTTAAGGCCCTGATGTTTGGCCTCGGAAACAGGGCCCCATACTTCTGGAACTGAAAGGTGCTCGTAAATACCAGGGCAGCATTTCCCGGGGGTGGTCCCGCCAACTGGAAGCAAAGGGAAGCCGCAAAAAAGGTGCCGATGTGTTTCAAAAGGGAATACGAAGGACACCACTTCCATGCGACACCTCCCCGAAAAACCGGCCTGTGTAAAGAAGGATTGTTTCAAATTGTACCACACCTCAATGCACTACTAATTTACTTTACAGGAAAAATTAGTTCCAGAAGGGGGGCACATTTAGAAAAGTCCTTGGGAGTCTACTTTCCAAAATTATGTCACTTGTGGGTTTTTTTTAAATGTTTAGCACATCAGGCTCTGCAAACGGGAAAATGACGCCCGCAGACCATTCCATCAGTCGCATTCCAAAAGCACGACTTCCCTTCTGAGCCCCGACTTGTGCCCAAACAGTTTTTCCCAAATGGGGCACCATGTACTCAGGACAAAATTTGGGCAACAATTTTTTGGGGTCCAATTTCTCCTCTTACCCTTGGGAAAATAAAAAATTGGGGACTAAAACATCATTTTGTGAGAATAAAATGATTTTTTTTTTTACACCGGGCATTATAAACTTTAGTGAAACACTTGGGGGTTCAAAATGCTCACCACACACCTAGATAAGTTCCTTAGGGGGTCTAGTTTCCAAAATGGGGTCACATTGTGGGGGTTTCCACTGTTTAGGCACATCAGGGGCTCTGCTAACGGAACATGACGCCCGCAGACCATTCCATCAAAGTCTGCATTCCAAAACGTCACTGCTTCCCTTCAGCCCTGCCGTGGCCCCAAACAGTGGTTCCCCCCAACATATGGGGTATCAGCGTACTCAGGACAAATTGGACAACAACTTTTGTGGTCCAATTTCTCCTCTTACCCTTGGGAAAATAAAAAATTGGGGACTAAAACATCATTTTGTGGAAAATATATTTTTTTTTTTTCACGCCTAGGCATTATAAACTTAGTGAAACACTTGGGGTTCAAAGTGCTCACCACACACCTAGATAAGTTCCTTAGGGGGTCTAGTTTCCAAAATGGGGTCACTGTGGGGGGTTTCCACTGTTTAGGCACATCAGGGGCTCTCAACGGACATGCGCCCGTGCAATCCAGCCATTTAGGTTTGAAGTTCAAACGTCACTGCTTCCCTTTCAGCCCTGCCGTGCGCCCAAACAGTGGTTCCCCCCAACATATGGGGTATCAGCGTACTCAGGACAATTGGACAACAACTTTTGTGGTCCAATTTCTCCTCTTACCCTTGGGAAAATAAAAAATTGGGGACTAAAACATCATGTTTGTGGAAAAATATATTGATTTTTTTTTTTCACGCCTGAGCATTATAAACTTTGTGAACACTTGGGGTTCAAAGTGCTCACCACACACTCTAGATAAGTTCCTTAGGGGTCTAGTTTCCAAAATGGGGTCACATGTGGGGGGTTTCCACTGTTTAGGCACATCAGGGGCCTCCAAACGCGACATGGCGTCCGTCGCAATTCCAGCCAATTTTGGTTGGAAAAGTCAAACGGCCTCCTTCCCTTTCAAGCCCTGCCGTGTGCCCAAACAGTGTTCCCCCCACATATGGGTATCAGCGTACTCAGGACATGTTGGACAACACTTTTGGGTCCAATTTCTCCTCTTACCCTTGGGAAAATAAAAAATTGGGGACTAAAACATCATGTTTGTGGAAAAAAAATATGATATTTTTTTTCTTCACGGCTCTACATTACAAACGTTGCGTGAAGCACTTGAGGGTTCAAAGTGCTCACCACACATCTAGATAAGTTCCTTAGGGGTCTAGTTTCCAAAATGGGGTCACATGTGGGGGGTTTCCACTGTTTAGGCACATCAGGGGCCCTCCAAACGCGACATGGCGTCCGTTCGCAATTCCAGCCAATTTTGGTTTGGAAAAGTCAAACGGCGCTCCTTCCCTTTCAAGCCCTGCCGTGCGCCCAAACAGTGGTTCCCCCCCACATATGGGGTATCAGCGTACTCAGGACATGTTGGACAACAACTTTTGTGGTCCAATTTCTCCTCTTACCCTTGGAAAATAAAAATTTGGGGACTAAAACATCATGTTTGTGGAAAAAATATGATTTTTTTCTTCACGGCTCTACATTACAAACTTGCGTGAAGCACTTGAGGTTCAAAGTGCTCACCACACATCTAGATAAGTTCCTTAGGGGGTCTAGTTTCCAAAATGGGTCACATGTGGGGGGTTTCCACTGTTTAGGCACATCAGGGGCCCTCCAAACGCGACATGGCGTCCGTTCGCAATTCCAGCCAATTTTGGTTTGGAAAAGTCAAACGGCGCTCCTTCCTTTCGAGCCCTGCCGTGCGCCCAAACAGTGGTTCCCCCCCACATATGGGGTATCAGCGTACTCAGGACATGTTGGACAACAACTTTTGTGGTCCAATTTCTCCTCTTACCCTTGGAAAATAAAAATTTGGGGACTAAAACATCATGTTTGTGGAAAAAAATATGATTTTTTTTCTTCACGGCTCTACATTACAAACTTGCGTGAAGCACTTGAGGGTTCAAAGTGCTCACCACACATCTAGATAAGTTCCTTAGGGGGTCTAGTTTCCAAAATGGGGTCACATGTGGGGGGTTTTCCACTGTTTAGGCACATCAGGGGCCCTCCAAACGCGACATGGCGTCCGTTCGCAATTCCAGCCAATTTTGGTTTGGAAAAGTCAAACGGCGCTCCTTCCCTTTCGAGCCCTGCCGTGCGCCCAAACAGTGGTTCCCCCCACATATGGGGTATCAGCGTACTCAGGACATGTTGGACAACAACTTTTGTGGTCCAATTTCTCCTCTTACCCTTGGGAAAATAAAAATTTGGGGACTAAAACATCATGTTTGTGGAAAAAATAATGATTTTTTTCTTCACGGCTCTACATTACAAACTTGCGTGAAGCACTTGAGGTTCAAAGTGCTCACCACACATCTAGATAAGTTCCTTAGGGGGTCTAGTTTCCAAAATGGGGTCACATGTGGGGGTTTCCACTGTTTAGGCACATCAGGGCCCTCCAAACGCGACATGGCGTCCGTTCGCAATTCCAGCCAATTTTGGTTTGGAAAAGTCAAACGGCGCTCCTTCCCTTTCAAGCCCTGCCGTGCGCCCAAACAGTGGTTCCCCCCCACATATGGGGTATCAGCGTACTCAGGACATGTTGGACAACAACTTTTGTGGTCCAATTTCTCCTCTTACCCTTGGGAAAATAAAAATTTGGGGACTAAAACATCATGTTTGTGGAAAAAATATGATTTTTTTTCTTCACGGCTCTACATTACAAACTTGCGTGAAGCACTTGAGGGTTCAAAGTGCTCACCACACATCTAGATAAGTTCCTTAGGGGGTCTAGTTTCCAAAATGGGGTCACATGTGGGGGGTTTCCACTGTTTAGGCACATCAGGGGCCCTCCAAACGCGACATGGCGTCCGTTCGCAATTCCAGCCAATTTTGGTTTGGAAAAGTCAAACGGCGCTCCTTCCCTTTCAAGCCCTGCCGTGGCCCAAACAGTGGTTCCCCCCCACATATGGGGTATCAGCGTACTCAGGAAAGTTGGACAACAACTTTTGTGGTCCAATTTCTCCTCTTACCCTTGGGAAAATAAAAATTTGGGGACTAAAACATCATGTTTGTGGAAAAAATATGATTTTTTTCTTCACGGCTCTACATTACAAACTTGCGTGAAGCACTTGAGGGTTCAAAGGCTCACCACACATCTAGATAAGTTCCTTAGGGGGTCTAGTTTCCAAAATGGGGTCACACTGTGGGGGGTTTCCACTGTTTAGGCACATCAGGGGCCCTCCAAACGCGACATGGCGTCCGTTCGCAATTCCAGCCAATTTTGGTTTGGAAAAGTCAAACGGCGCTCCTTCCCTTTCAAGCCTGCCGTGTGCCCAAACAGTGGTTTCCCCCCCACATATGGGGTATCAGCGTACTCAGGACAGTTGGACAACAACTTTTGTGATCCAATTTCTCCTCTTTACCCTTGAAAAATAAAAATTTGGGACTAAAAACATGTTTGTGGAAAAAATATGATTTTTTTTTCTTCACGTCTACATACAAACTTGCGTAAGCACTTGAGGGTTAAAGTGCCACACACATCTAGATAAGTTCCTTAGGGGTTAGTTTCCTAAATGGGGTCACATGTGGGGTTTTCCACTGTTTAGGCACATCAGGGCCCTCCAAACCACATGGCGTCCGTTCGCAATTCCAGCCAATTTGGTTTGGAAAAGTCAAACGGCTGCTCCTTCCCTTTCAAGCCCTGCCGTGCCCCAAACAGTGGTTCCCCCCACAATGGGTATCAGCGTACTCAGGACATGTTGGACAACAACTTTTGTGGTCAATTTCTCCTCTTACCCTTGGAAAATAAAAATTTGGGGACTAAAACATAATGTTTGTGGAAAAAATATGATTTTTTCTTCACGGCTCTACATTACAAACTTGCGTGAAGCACTTGAGGTTCAAAGTACTCACCACACATCTAGATAAGTTCCTTAGGGGGTCTAGTTTCAAAATGGGGTCACATGTGGGGGTTTCCACTGTTTAGCACATCAGGGCCCTCCAAAGCGACATGGCGTCCGTTCGCAATTCCAGCCAATTTTGGTTTGGAAAAGTCAAACGGTGCTCCTTCCCTTTCGAGCCCTGCCGTGCGCCCAAACAGTGGTTTTCCCCCCACATATGGGGTATCAGCGTACTCAGGACATGATGGACAACAACTTTTGTGGTCCAATTTCTCCTCTTACCCTTGGGAAAATAAAAATTTGGGGACTAAAACATCATGTTTGTGGAAAAAATATGATTTTTTTTCTTCACGGCTCTACATACAAACTTGCGTGAAGCACTTGAGGGTTCAAAAGCTCACCACACATCTAGATAAGTTCCTTAGGGGTCTAGTTTCCAAAATGGGTCACATGTGGGGGTTTCCACTGTTTAGGCACATCAGGGGCCTCCAAATGCAACATGGGTCCGTTCGCAATTCCAGCCAATTTTGGTTTGGAAAAGTCAAACTGCGCTCCTTCCATTCCGAGCTCTGCCGTGTGCCCAAACAGTGGTTTTCCCTCACATATGGGGTATCGGCGTACTCAGGAGAAATTGCACAACAACTTTATCAGTCCTTTTTCTCCTTTTTCCCTTGTGAAAATAAAAAAAATGTTTGTAAAAGATCATTTTTGTGACTAAAAAGTAAAATGTTAATTTTTTCCTTCCATGTTGCTTCAGCTCCTGTGAAGCACCTGAAGGGTTAATAAACTTCTTGAATGTGGTTTTGAGTACCTTGAGGGGTGTAGTTTTTAGAATGGTGTCACTTTTGGGTATTTTCTGCTATATAGACCCCTCAAAGTGACTTCAAATATGAGGTGGTCCCGAAAAAAAATGGCTTTGTAAATTTTGTTGTAAAAATGAGAAATCGCTGGTCAACTTTTAACCCTTATAATTTCCTAACAAAAAAAATTTTGTTTCCAAAATTGTGCTGATGTAAAGTAGACATGTGGGAAATGTTATTTCTTAACTATTTTGTGTGACATATTTCTCTGTTTTAAGGGAATAAAAATTCAAAGTTTGAAAATTGCAAAATTTTCAAAATTTTTGCCATATTTGCATTTTTTTCATAAATAAATGCAAGTTATATGGAAGAAATTTTACCACTATCATGAAGTACAATATGTCACGAGAAAACAATCTCAGAATCGCGAAGATCCGTTGAAGCGTTCCAGAGTTATAACCTCATAAAGAGACAGTGGTCAGAATTGTAAAAATTGGCCCGGTCATTAACGTGCAAACCACCCTTGGGGGTGAAGGGGTTAAGAATGCCCAATGACTGTGATAACCACATTATCCTCATAACCTTGACAGTCATGAGTGCTCACCACAATTCCTTCAATTGATGTGAACGATAGTTCCCAACTAATACTAGTCACGGTGTCCTCAACAACCAGTGCCCTCAACAGTGTCATTAACAAACAACTCCAGTGTCCCCCAGTAGGACCATGTTGCAGCCATCATATCATCATTGATGCAAACCACAGTGACCCCACCCACCCCATGAAAGTCAAGCCTTCATATAATAACTTTCTTGTGTCATGTAAGTTACAAATAAGCAGCCATCAGATGGCACTCACATTTAAATTACCGCTGATTGACCAATTTATACCCCAAAAACTAGCCTCTTTAGATATACATTACACATGCTGCTAAGATTCTCTCACAAGCACCTGTTAGAGCTAGCCAAGATGAACCCTCTAGCTTACTGTAACTAAGACACCTATTAGATGACACAATTTAAAGAGATCTGCTGGCTGACACTTTAGATTATCTTTAACCCCTTAGTGACCAAGCCAATTTTTACAATTCTGACCACTGTCACTTTATGACGTTATAGCTCAGGAACACTTCAATGTATCGCACTGATTCTTAGAATTTTTTTCGTGACATATTGTACTTCATGTTAGTGGTATAATTTCTTCTATCTTACTTGCGTTTATTTATGAAAAAAATTGAAATTTTGCAAACATTTTGAAAATTCTGCAATTTTCAAACTTTAAATTTTTGTGCCCTTAAATCACAGAGTCGTATCACGCAAAATAGCTAATAAAAACCATTTCCCACATGTCAACTTTACATCGGCACAATTTTGGAAAAATAACTTTTTTTTTGTATGGATGTTATAAGGGTTAAAATTTGACCAGCAATTTGTCTATTTTCCAACAAAATTTACAAAAACATTTTTTTGCAGGGACCACCTCACATTGGAAGTGAGTTTGGGGGGTCAATATGACACAAAATACCCAAAAGTGACACCATTCTCAAAACAACACCCCTCAAGGTGCTGAAAACCACATTCAAGAAGTTTATTAACCCTTAAGGTGCTTCACGAGAACTAAAGCATTGTGGAAGGAAAAAATGAACATTTTACTTTTTTCAAAAAAAATTAATTTAGACCCAAACTTTTTATTTTCACAAGGGTATCAGGAGAAAATGGACCCCAAAATTTGTTGTGCAAATTCTCCTGAGTACGCCGATACCCTGTATGTGTGGGAAAGCTACTGTTTGGGCACATGGCAGGGCTCAGAAGGGAGGGAACACAGTTTGATGTTTTGAACACAAAATTGGCTGGAATCAATGGCGGGCACCATGTCGCGTTTGGAGACACCCTGATTTAACTAAACAGTGAAAAACCCCCAATTCTAACTCCAACTCTAACACAGCCCTAACCCCAACCCTAGCCCCAAGCCTACCCTTAGCCCCAACTCTAACCCTAGCCTCAACCCTAACCCTAGCCCAACCCTATCCACAACTCTAACCCTAACCCTAGCTCTAACCCCAACCTTAACCCTAGCCCAAACTTTAACCATAGCTCTAACCCTAACCCTAACTGCAAAGAATGGAAAAAAAAAAAAAAAAATATTTTATTATTTTTACCTTACTAATAGTGTTGAGCGATACTGCTCGATATCTAAAAATATCGGATCGGAATGGTATCGCCGATATCACTAAATATCGGCGATATCCGATTCCGATACCGGAAGTCCCATGTAAGTCTATGGGAACAAAATATCGCAACTAAAAAAACACTTTCTTTCCTTGTAAACACAAAATATACACACTTAGAATACATATATATATATATACACATGTCATTGTGACATATATATATACATATATTTATAGTTTATTCACTTCTACATAGTAAAATAGCCTCTGATTCAATTGCCGGGTAAAGCCGGCATTTGTGAAAAGACAGAAGCACCCGAGGGTCCAGTCGCCACAGAGATGTTGCATCGCACCCAGCGGTGTGACAACTTACTCTCAGGTAAGGAGGAAACACCCCATTGACTCCAACCACTGCATTCAACAGTACACTATGCCAGCTGAGTGTAGGCGGACCCAATGGGATGGTCTAGCTCAGGCTGGTTAGAACAGGGTGTAGCTAGTTGGATGGGAGGGGTTGAGGCAGCCTTATGCTGCATGTCTTTGTAGTAAGAATTGTTTCCTTTCCTGCTTTCTTACTACGTCGCATACTCCACTCTGCTACATCACTCTGCACCATTGCTCTATCTCACATCTATCTGCCCTGGAAGGATACCGTCTTACCTGTACAAGACTTATCATCTAGCTGCACTACACCATCCCTGCCAGAGGACCTGCACAGCAGCGCTGGTCACCCTGACCAGGTACTACAGGTGGCGTCACGACAAACTACACAAACATTCTATCATCCCCTGGAAATATCCCACATTCCAGTGAGCGACCAGGGCACGGACATAGCTGTGCTACCCGTCACATCCCCCATAGAAGTCGACGGGCTTGGTGCCGAGTACCCCCAAAACCTGTGGCTCTGTGCGACTCAACTTTGGCGTCACGAACAGGATTCAGAAGCTCGCTATAAGCGAGTCCTGTGTGCCTTAATTGAACTGTTTTTTTGCTTGAGAATTGCAAAAATCATCATAGACTGTATTTGCCATTTTTTCCGTCATATCTGCGCCACGAGGCACAGGTGAAGAATAAGGGCGTGCTCTCGTGGGCGTACACTCACTCCGTGGCGCGAAAACGATGTCCGCACACTCTAAATGCTACTGCAATGTAAGATCGTGCCCCACAGCTCTGGAGTTCCGCCTCCTCATCCTCCTCAGTGGGCGGAAACGAACGCGAAGGTCCCGCCTCCCTACAAAAGATGGCGCCTCTCCTGATGCTAATGACACATGTGACTTGGCAGAGATGGCGAATGGACGTGAGCAGAAGTGGGAAGGGATGGAGGAGTCAGAGCTCTTCCCCCACGGAAGCGACCCGATCGCCACGGAGCCACCGTTTGGCACCCGGCCTGGAAACCCTCCTACGCTGGAAGAAGCGGAGGATACCCTGAGAGACCTGGCCCGGCACCGGGAGGAGGTCGCCAGGATGGAAGCGAGCTGGCGGGCCCTAAAACTACAATTGGAGCGGCGCCAATCCCTCTTACCCCCTGAAGTGTCTGTACCGGAAGGTGAGGCACCCGTTCCAGTAGAGGAGGCCGTGCGGGCATCCCAGCCCTTGCAATCTGAACCGGTTGCCAGTATCTCAGTGGAGGCACCCGTTCCAGTACAGGAGGCCGTGCGGGCATCCCAGCCCTTGCAATCTGAACCGGTTGCCAGTATCTCAGTGGAGGCACCCGTTCCAGTAGAGGAGGCCGTGCGGGCATCCCAGCCCTTGCAATCTGAACCAGTTGCCAGTATCACAGTGGAGGCACCCGTTCCTGCAGAAAACGCCGCACCAGCACCCCAGATCCCGCTGTCTGCCCCCGTCGCTGAGGCAGAAGAAGCGACACCCGTCCTCATGGAGGAGGCCGCGCAGGCACTAGAGCTCTACCTGCCTGTACCGGAGCCCCGACCGTCATCTGTTCCAGAGCCGGCTGCTTCCGCCACAGGTGAGCGCCGGCAGGACTGGCGGGCGCCAGGAGAGCTGCCGCAAACCGTACATCGTAAGCTGGCGTTTGATGGTGGAGACATGGAGATGCTGGTGGAGGAGAATTACAACCGGCGTCAGGAGGAAGAGTGGAGACGTCGGGAGCGGGAAGCAGAGCGACAAAGGGAGCAGCGAGAATCCCAAAAGCTTCGGCAACGTCACCTGGAGAAGGACCTGGCAGAGAAGGCACGTATGAGAAAGGATAGAAGTACGGTGAGGGAGCCGCGGCGTAAGGGTGCAGTACGGAACTTTAAGTTAAAAGGTGGTTGGGGCTTCATCCAGGAGCCTGGACTTTATTTAGAAGTTTTTGTAACCCGGCGGGACGTGGAGGCTCACCTCCCAGAAGGACACCCGGGGAGGGACCTGTTGCCAGGAGACTTGGTGACTTACACCCGACACTGGGGTTACAATGGATGGTACGCCCTAAATGTTACCAGGTGCGACCCCTACTCCCCAGAGTGTCAGGAAACTGACAGACCCTACGAGCCTTCAGCCTCCCCCAACCAGGCCTCTGCACAAGTGCCCACCCCACGCCGTAAATCTCCCCAGCCTCCCTCAGTGGTCTCCTCAGCAGCCCCAGCTATGGACATGATAATGATAGCTGGCCCGTACCCGGCGCCTGTTAGGCCCCCTGGGGTTCGTTCAGTCCGGGACATAGGGGTCCAGACCCGGAGGGAGATGAAAGAGGTGGCCACACAGACCCAGATAGCGGGTCACGACGTCACTGTACAGGCCACACAACGTCATCAGGTCTGGGTGGACCCTCCTGTCACGGATGTTTGGCAAGCTCCAGAACAGTACCAGGTGGTACCTGTAAGAGGCCAGCCAAAGAAGTCTAAATAACCCGGACAGGGTCTCTGTATGTAAATAGTTAAATTATCGATGTACCCGGACAGGTGAATGTTCATAAAAAGAAGTTTATTGTTGCCTTAATATACCCAGGTTGGGTAATGGTTTGATGTACCCGGACGGGTGAATGTTCAGAAGAACAAGTTTATTGTTGCCTTAATATACCCAGGTTGGGTAATGGTGTTTCACTGTAATGAAAATGTTGAACTTTGAAGCCATGAACTGTACTGGCTCACAAACTTTTCTGTAAATAGTTGGCACTTCGGTGCTCCATCTTGGTTTTACAAAAAACTTTACTGTGCACTATTTTCAACTACCTCAGAAACTAAAAACCCGTTTGGTGTGGCCGAAAGTGAGGTCTGCTCAAGGAAAGTCTTGCAGCCCACCCAAGACCACAGTTGGAGGTTTGGAGCGGGTCCTCCACAAGCACAAGTAAAGGACACTGTGAAGTTACCCCGGTGGGGGTAGTCCTAAGAAGTCTCCACGAACTTCGGCACTAATGCTATTTGCACTTTTGTTGAATATGTATTTATTAACACACATGTATAACACATATCAAGGGTATGAACAGTAACAAAACATGTCACATAATATAAGCCATTTGCACTTTTGTAATGTTATTAAAAATTTTATTATGCAACGTTTAACTTGAAGTGTTTCCTGCTTTCTTACTACGTCGCATAGTCCACTCTGCTACATCACTTTGCACCATTGCTCTATCTCACATCTATCTGCCCTGGAAGGATAGCGTGTTACCTGTAGAAGAGTTTTCACCTACCTGCACTACACCATCCCTTCCAGAGGACCTGCACAGCAGCGCTGGACACCCTGACCAGGTAAAAACACAACATGAAAATAGCCTCACCAGATCTTGAAAGATGAACAGTGCACTAGCAGGATGCAGCTGGCTCCCACAGATAAAGGCTGGCGCAGCACAGGTGCCCTCCACTGATGAGGACAGCCACCCTATCACAAAAAAGTGATGATAAAGGTATAAGCTGCCTGGTGGAGAAAACACACAAATCAAGCTTGCTTAGGAGGACAAAAAAGTGCAATGCATAGTGTCTGGATAGCAGCCTATTTATAACGCCCATAATAGAAAGCGGGCTGTTCAGCACTATATATGCATCACACAAAAAACCAGACCATCAAAATGGAGCCTACCTGCACCCTGCAGAAAATGATAAAAAGTGCAAAAAAATGCATCTGATAAATGCATCAATGAGGTATTGGTTACTATTTTGGCCAAAGCAGATAAGCTCGCAAACCAACGGCAAGGTTCCCCATTATATTGCAAGTAACTAACTTACATCAATTCAAAGCTCACAGACAAAGATAGAAGGACTTAAAAATCCTAAAAAATTTTTTAGCAAAAACACAACATGAAAATAGCCTCACCAGATCTTGAAAGATGAACAGTGCACTAGCAGGATGCAGCTGGCTCCCACAGATAAAGGCTGGCGCAGCACAGGTGCCCTCCACTGATGAGGACAGCCACCCTATCACAAAAAAGTGATGATAAAGGTATAAGCTGCCTGGTGGAGAAAACACACAAATAAAGCTTGCTTAGGAGGACAAAAAAGTGCAATGCATAGTGTCTGGATAGCAGCCTATTTATAATGCCCATAATAGAAAGCGGGCTGTTCAGCACTATATATGCATCACACAAAAAACCAGACCATCAAAAAGGAGCCTACCTGCACCCTGCAGAAAATGATAAAAAGTGCAAAAAAATGCATCTGATAAATGCATCAATGAGGTATTGGTTACTATTTTGGCCAAAGCAGATAAGCTCGCAAACCAACGGCAAGGTTCCCCATTATATTGCGAGTAACTAACTTACATCAATTCAAAGCTCACAGACAAAGATAGAAGGACTTAAAAATCCTAAAAAATTTTTTAGCAAAAACACAACATGAAAATAGCCTCACCAGATCTTGAAAGATGAACAGTGCACTAGCAGGATGCAGCTGGCTCCCACAGATAAAGGCTGGCAGCAGCACAGGTGCCCTCCACTGATGAGGACAGCCACCCTATCACAAAAAAATCACACCCTGACCAGGTACTACAGGTGGCGTCACGACAAACTACACGAACATTCTATCATCCCCTGGAAATATCCCACATTCCAGTGATCGCCCAGGTCACGGACCGAGCTGTGCTACTCGTGACATCCCCCATAGAAGTCGACGTGATCGGTGCCGAGTACCCCCAAAACCCCTGTCTCTGTGCGACTCAACTTCCCTCACTGTGCTGGCACTTTACATTTACAATGCCTCTGGGTTTTTTTTTGGGGGGGTGGGGAACATTCAGACTTTTGCTATGGGGCCCCATGATTTATATGTACGCCCCTGCTGCTGAGGCATGGTATTTAAGGCTGTTAAGGAGCCAACATACATGGACCTTGCCAGCAGCGTCGGACTGGAGTACCTTGGGCCCACCAGAGAAAATATATTCTTGCGGCCCAACATCATACTTCCCAACCTTTGAATAAGGGAAAGAGGGACAAAGGCTGTGGCACGCTGTGCATGCTGCAGAAAATTTTAGGCCATGCCACGTTGCACCACAGACTGTCCAGGAGTTGGTGGATGCTTTAGTCCAGGTGTGGGAGGAGATCCCTCACAAGACCATCCGTCGCGCTCATCAGGAGCATGGCCAGAAGTTGTAGGGAGGTCATACAGCATACCTCCCAAATTTGGAAGACAGGAAAGAGGATTAAAGGCTGCGGCGCGTGTTGCGCGCCGCTGAAAATTTTAGGCCACGCCCCGACAACACCCATTTCACAGCTAATCACACCCATATCCTCGCCCCAAGCGTAACCATTTAGCACTGCTGATCACACTGACTGGTAATGAGGGCACAGTGGCTGGTACTGAGGAAAAGAAAGAAAGAGCAGCGAGAGAGAAAGAACAAACAGAGAAAGAAAGAGAGGAAAGAAAGAAAAGAGAGAAAGAAAGAACAGAGAGAAAAAAGAACAGAGAGCGAGAAGGAAAGAACAGAGAGCGAGAAAGAAAGACTAGAGAGAGAGCCATAGGCGTAGCTAGGGTTTTGGTTTAGTGGGGGCAAAACTTCTGAGTGGGCCCATCATCAGATAACCTCAGCAAATGACCACGCTGTTGGCCAAAATAATCTATATATAAAAAGACCAATATTGATATTACCGCCATATGGTCTGTGTTAAATAATACCAGTCCTACAGAACATATAATAGATTACAGCACAGGTACAGATAATGACTTACCGCTGATGTTCTTTCTAATGGAATTGTTCACTTTTCATGTCTTTTCCATCTGGCCCACACCAACATGACGACTTCTCCAGCCAGGACTCGACTGCACCCCCATTAAAAAAAAAATCAAAAAAAAACTCACCTCCCGGCTCCTGTGCTGCTCACTGTTCTCCCTCTCAGCGTCTGACAGCGGGCACCGGCAGGTGATGTTATTGCGCCCGCTGTCATACGCTGAGAGGGGGATTATGGGAGAGAAGGAGCGCTCGCTCCTTCTCTCTCCATGCGGTCAGCTTTATCGGCTGGATGCCGATACAGCTGACCCTCCGATGACGGGTGGGGGGCCCACTGCTGGCACCGGGCCCCCCCAACGCCTGTTCAGGCCCCATAGCTTCCGGGCGGCAGAGCAGGGAGAGCGATTCTCCCTGCTCTGCCGCAGAATGTAACTGTATCGTAGCTCCGGGTGGGCCCCCTCAGAGCGCGGGCCCCGGGGCCACCGCCCCCTCTGCCCCGCGACCTATCCTTTTAAATCAGGGCCCACCACGCAGGAGCTGGGGCCCACCGTAGGTTTCTCCGGTGTCCCTGTGCCTCAGTCCGACCCTGCTTGCCAGCCTGATAATACCAGGCCACAGCAGTCTGCATATCTTGGCTGGTTAACAAAAATAGGGGATCCCCTCGAAAAAAATTTGGCGTGGGGTCCCCCCTATTTTTGTTAACCAGCCAGATGAAGCAGACTGCTGAGGCCTGGTTTTTCAGGCTGGTAAGGATCCAATATCCATGGACCTTGCCAGCCTGATTATACCAGGCCACAGCAGTCTGCTTAGCTTGGCTGGTTAACAAAAATAGGGGATCCCCTCGAAAAAAAAACGGCGTAGGGGTCCCCCTATTTTTGTTAACCAGCCAAGTAAAATGCAGACTGCTGCGGCCTGGTATTAAAAGACTGTCAAGGCCCATGGATTTTGGCCCTCAACAGCCTGATAATACCAGGCTACAGCAGCCCCACATTTGGCGCATCAAAAGATGTGCCAATTGTGGCACTTTACCCGGCTCTTCCCACTGCCCTGTAGCGGTGGCAAGTGGGGTAATAAGGGGTTAATGTCACCGTTGATTGCACGGTGACAATAAGCCCGGTTAATAATGGTGAGGCGTCAATAAGACACCGATCCATTATTAATCCCAAAGTTTTTAAATGTATAAAAAAAAAGACACCGCAAGAAAAAAGTATTTTAATGAAATAAAAGAGACAACACAGTTTTCATTAATTTTATTTACACTCATTCCTGCGACGCCATCGATCTCCTGTAAAAAAAGAAAAAAAACAAACCAACAGTATACCACCTGTCCGACGCAGTCCATAGTAACGACAGTCCCACGACGATCCAGCTCTGCTACATCGCAATGACAGGCAGAGCCTGTCATCTCGACGCAGCACAGCTGATTACCTGCTTCCCCGGCGGTGACGTCATCGGACTGACTGCTTTACGGCCGGGATTACCCAGCAGTCACTGCAGTTATCGCGAGAAACTGCATGTGACCGCCGGGGAAAGATGATGGCGGCCATCAAGCAGTCCAGCCCGTGACCGCCGGAGATCTTCTGCCAGGTAAGTGCCGCTGACTCCTGACAGACCCGACCGACGGACACTGACAGTGACAAATCCGATTCCGGTATCCGATAAGACGAAAATATCGGAACTAAGTATCGAAAGTCCGATAGAGCTAATATCGGCCGATACCCGATACTTGCGGTATCGTATCGCTCAACACTACTTACTAAGGGAGTGACAAAGGGGAGTTTGATTTATTATTTTTTTATTTTTATCACTGTGATAGGGTCTATCACAGTAATCAAAATGAACCAATAGGAAAAATCTCCTATTGTTGTCTGGTACTGGCTGGCAGATCTCAGCGGGCGCACACGCCCACCATATTCTTCCAGGAAGAAGATGTGGATGGTCAAGGGGATGAAGCAGGGGGGTCCAGTGATGAAGTGGGTATCGAGGGTGCTAGGGGACCCCATTTCTATTTCCTCTGGTATGCTAGATCATATCAGAAGGGAGAGAAATGAATGGGAAATAAGCCTTTTTTTTGCAATCACCGTTATTCGGTAAATAACGGCGATCACAAGACTGTGGACGGTAAAAACCGACCTGAATCATATTCTCAGGGGTCTCAGCTACCCTCAGGAGCCGAGACCCTGGAGATTTTCTGACACTGGGGGCGCTATATGCTTATATCTCAGTGCCATTAAAAAGCTGCACTGAGGAATAAGGCCACTTAACTGCTGCTTTTAAAAGACGCATCGGCGGTCGTTAAGGGATTAAAGGGGCAGTCATAAATTGTAAAATAGGTAAAACGCTTATTAACGAGTCATTTTTGTTCTCAAGTTTGAATGAAATTTTAATTTTTTAGCGTACAACTCATTGCCTAGATTGCTGACCACCCTACAGTCTCAGCTTGGCCAGTTACCTAGGTAAGAAGCTTGTGCCACTTGTAGGCTGGATCTGCCCAGCTTTAGTATACCTTCCCTTCTCCCACGTTGCAGAGGCAAAGTTGCCTTTGTTATCGACTAAGTGAACTCCGTTTGGGCCAGAGGCACGACCATGTCACTGGTCCAAACTGTCAATCTTCAGAAGTACTCTGCCCTAGCAAATCAAGAAGTGGGATGGAGGCCGGATCTGTGTGCGCATAGAGATATAACATTAGACCACATCTTTAAAACCAAATAGAGCTATCAGAATTAATAAAGCTCAGTTGATTGCTATGAGTGATAGAATACATATCGTATTTTGCTTCCTTTTTTTTCAGTAAATACAGCTAACTAACCTTTTGTCCACTACTTTCTTGTAAAATATGAGTTTTAATCCTGTTTAGCTATTTATAGAGGGCTTTTTACTTGTATTGTCTGTAAGCATGAGTAATACAGGTTCTATTATTAATACATTGTGTTTGGTCCACAATAGGAATGCTAGAGGAAGTCAATTTTTCACCATTCTTTATGGAGAACACAAATTACTAAAATTCCAGTAATGCATTCTTCAGCAACCAACCAAACATGAAGAATAAGACTAGATTTCCTCCCCTGTGCTTGATAGTTATTTTTTATGTTATAATGTCATTTTTTAGTAAGTACTTAAATGGCAGCAAGACCCGGTTTTAGCTCATTAATCTGCAGTTATAAATATGTTCTGGTAAAGTAAAATTGTCCCTCTGGAAAAATGTGTTAATAAAATGGCAAATATTTAAGAAAAGTCACCCTTGCTCTTACCAAATGGTTCATGTCATATAGTATTACATCAGACAGTTTAGCTACTTTACAACACTGAGAAACTCAGATAAAAAATGAATTGCTCTCTCAAAAACTAGAGTTGAGCGATACTTTCCGATATCCAAAAGCATCGGATCGGAATGGTATCGCCCATACACACAAAATATCGGCGATACCGATACCGGAAATCCAATGTAAGTCTATGGGAACAAAATATCGGAATTAAAAAAAACCCATTCTTGCCTTGTTGGATAATTGTACATGAAGGAAAACAACAAAGAGTAATGTAGAATGTATTGGGGGAGGTTGAGGAGACATTAAAGGCATAGATGTTTAACCCAATCCAATGGAATAGCATTAATATATTTTTTTTTGAAATACGTTCGGATTGACGAAGAAATTGACAATGTTGTTAACCTTTTTTCTATTTTCTCAAATATGTATGTTTCAAAACTTCCATGCTCTTCACCTTTTTAACTTTTGCCACAATTTCTCCTTCATAATCTTCAGCAGCATCATCTTTGTCATCAAATTATTCTTCATCTTCACCTTCTTTATCTTCTTCTTAAACTTCTTGCTATTCATCTTTTTGTTAACATTACTCAGATTGTTCTTATTAAACTATTATTCTTCTTCATATTAACCCATAAAGTGTAAAGTATAACCTCTTTCTATGAATTTAATTTCCCTGAATTTAATTTCCATTTAATTTCATTTAATTTCTTAAATAATTCAGGGATGAGAAGAGAACAGGGTGGAGGCAGCAGGACTTTTTGCCGTACACACAGCAAGGGAACAGCTGACATTAGTGAACCCCAGTAACACAGGAGCAAGTGTTGACTGTGCTAACAGAACTTCCGATCAACAACTGGCGGTGTTGGAGCCCAGGGTCAAGGAGGGTGTAGGCAGAGGCCTAATATGAGATGTTTGAAGTTAAATTTGGAGTTAGCAGCAAAAATTTTTGCCAGACACCCAGCAGGGGAACAGCAGGCGTTACTGAACCCCACAAACACATCAGCGATTGTTTTGATCTGTGCATCCAACACTTCTGATCAGCAACTGGCGTTGTTGAAGCCCAGGGTCAAGAAGGGTTTTAAATTTAAATATTGAGTTATTGCCTTGTTACGTGGCCATTGCAAATGTATGTACTTCCAACTATAAAAAATGAAGTTTTACTAGGACAATAAAATGATGAATTTCAATTCCAAGAATAAAAATAAACACCCTTAAAATATAAACGCATATAAGCACATGGCAACAAGAAATGGAACAACACACCACCCAAAATTATTTTTACAAAATATAGTGATGTAAATTTATGAATAAAAGTCCATTTTTGTATTTAGGAATGATGCGTAAGGAACGCTATGTTAAACCATAACATAGTGAAGACAATGGATTTTGTAATAGTCACTCATCATCATCATTACAAGAAATCTGTGACAGTCACACAGATTTCAATTATTTCACTCACGAAAATTGTTATTTCGGACAGCATTTATTACATGTCCAGCATGGACTCATCAAAGTGATGAGATGACGCACTAATGTACGATAAAAAAAAAAAAAAAATTTTTATAAAAAAAAACATTGTCACGATTTAAGTGGGTGCCTGCAAGTGGAGGTGAAACAAAGGCTACGGATAGCAAAGGTATATACTATGTCTGTTGTAGACAGTGGGCAGCCTCTGATGGGTAATGTCGATGTTATACTGCACGTCAATAAAGGCTGCGGCTGCAATCATGCATTTTTGGCTTGTAGAATGTTGAAGAGGGTAAAAGCATGTCTGGTTGCGCAAGGCTTTATCCTGTAACAATACCTTCCTTGTGTGACGGGTAGGGTAGCGTGTGTCTATTATATGAGTGTCTGTAAAATGTGACTTTATGCAGCCTTATTCTGCCCTAGGGACGCAAAAAATAAGACAGCAGTAATCATTTACTGTATAAAACTCCACCTATGAGCAACAAAACAAGCACGTTCCCTCTTCCGGTTCCTGAGCTGACATGTGAGGAGGGAGTTTGGAGACGCTCCTGAATTTCTCCCAGGTGTCCAAGCATATCGGGCCAATAGGAGAGCATTAAAACCACCCCCGGTCGTGACTTAAATACGGTGAATCGAACTAGTGAAGAACTGTAGGTCGATGCGAACGAATGTGCGATCACATGACACACGTTTATAACCCTTGCTAGACACGAATAACTTTGTAGAATTTTGGAGACACCTGAACCCAGATGGCAGTGAATATTCCTTCTATTCGGCGCCACATGACTCTTGGTCCAGAAGAGATAATATATTGCTATCACAGGAGCTAGTAAGGGGAGTGGAAGAGGCAGATGTGCACAACGTAGCTATATCTGACCACGCGCCCGTATCAGTGACCCTGCCAGATATGGTTCAGATGGGGCCAGACCAAACTTGGCGCTTCCCTACCTATTTGTTAATGGATGAGAAGTTTCGACATCAGGTGAAGCAATGGTGTTTGGAATATGTAAGTGATAATGGAGATAGTAGGGATAGGCCGGAACTTTTATGGGCAGCAGGGAAGGCATTAATGCGCGTGAAACTAATAGGTTATCAGACAACGCTAAAAAAGAAGATAGCGACAAACTACTCGCAGGCTAGCAGGATATTACGCGATAGCTACACAGCAAACAAGACAATTTCATCAACACAGGATAAAAATAGATGTAAGCAGGCTAAGGCTGACTTACACGTATGGGTATATCGACGCGAGAGAAGCAGTAATATGAATTATAGAGCCGATGTATATCGTTATGGTAGCAAATCAGGGAGACTATTAGCACGACTAGCGAAAGGAAATCACATTCGTCATCAACATATTACTGCGTTAACGAATAAACATGGGATCATGAACACAGACCCTCGAAGCATAATCACGATTCTACAAGAATACTACTCAGACTTATATAAGGTGGAACATACGGATAGTGCGGAGGGTCAGACCTTTCTAGATGGAATACGGTTACCATCCTTCACAAACTATCAGCTTCTCCTTTTAAAAAAAACAATTGAGGTGACGGAAGTGACAGCGGCGATAAGTGACTTTAAATCCGGGAAAGCTCCAGGACCTGACGGGTTTACAGCCAAATTATTAAAATTATTGAGTGAGGATATCCCGTCCACATTGGTAGGCACCTTCAATCATATATTGGAGACAGGAGGGTTGCCCATCCATTCAAACATGGCACACATGAAGGTGCTACTAAAACCCAACAAACCTTCACATCTGGCTGGATCCTATCGTCCATTCTCACTCATTGACCAGGATATCAAGCTTTTGTCCAGGATCATGGCAGATCGTTTGAGTAGCATTCTTCCTACGCTGATAGGGCCATCACAAGTGGCCTTTGTTAGACCAAGATCGCCCATGAATAACATTAGGAAAGTAATAGCAGTTGTAGATAAATATCGTTGTCTGACAACATCGAGTCCTGTCATGCTATCCTTAGATGGCAATAAGGCATTTGATAGGGTGAGCTGAAGTTGGTTGCCAATGGTCCTGGACAAAATTGCCATGAGAGGCACGTTTATGACTTTCCTATCAGGTGTCTACGCCAACCCACTGTCACGCTGTATAGCAGATATATATATGAGATGTCTGTAATCTATATCAAAAAGGGCAACATACTATATAACATGCGCATAGATATATTATAACATGGATTTACCTGACAGAATGTCCACTGGGTCAAAACGGAATCCGTTATACGCTGTCTCCGGCTAGAGGGTGACCGGGGTCTAAGCAGACCCTGAACTGGGGTCCTAACTAATCCCTCAACCTGGAGGTACTGTTAAAGGTACAGAGGTCCAGGCCACCAGCGTAAACCCTGTCTCCTATCAATCCCTGCCAACTGTATTCTAGTCCTAAGAAGGACCCTGAATACCACCAAAGGGAATGAACAGGTAATGGATAATGAACAGAAAGACATACAAGAAAGAGAAGGAATAAAGTAAATAAAGTCTTACATACAACACTCACACACAGTAGGAACACCTAAGGTCTCAGAGATTAACTATAAGCTATAAGAGTAAAAACACCTAATGAACTCTTAGCTTAAATATTCTCAGAACCGATCCAGTCTGCTGAACTACATGAATGCTTTCACCGGCGTCTAACACCCAGACTGGCAGGTATATGAAGGAAACTAATTAGAACATAATCAAAAGCAGCCGGGCGAGGCTGCACCTAGCCTTAGCAAAGAGCTAGGAAAAATTAACTCTCACATTACCAAAAAACAAAGAAACAGAAGCTCAGCTGTGAGAAGTCAGAATGTGCAATCGCGACGATCTTCGTGGCGATGCACCCATGACAGTACCCCCCCTTCTACGAGGGGCCTCCGGACCCTCATGACCAGGTCTGTCCGGGTGAGTTGTGTGAAAGGTCCGTCCACGTTATCATTGACCACCACTGAAGGAGGTAGAGGTGACGGTATGACTGGTGCCACATACTTTTTAAGTAATGACTTGTGAAACACATTATGAATTTTAAACGTAGGAGGGAGGTCCAGACGAAATGCCACAGGATTAATTATGGAGCTGATCCTGTACGGCCCGATGAATCTGGGACCCAACCTCCAGGAGGGAACTTTAAGTTTAATATTCCTGGTAGACAACCACACCAGATCATTCACCTTCAGATCTCGACCAGAAACTCTCCCCCTATCAGCCATCCGTTTGTAACGGTTCTCCGTAACCTTCAGTCTTAACTGATCTGGAACTATCAGTCTCCCTGGAAGTCCCACAGGGGCGTCCCCCTGAGCCCCCAATACCTCCCCCTCAAGCTCAGAGCATACAGCTGACACTACAACTCCCTCCTGAGGAATAGGAACCGGATCATCCATCCTCCCGGTCCCTGGGAAAGTACGAGATAAGGCATCAGGAAGCAACTTTATTGAGCAGTCATATGCGCGATGAGGAGGTAACTCTTTACACCCCTCCTCTGAGAACATCTCCCCAAAGTCCTCCAGAAAAGGAGGCAAAGTCCTAGGTACAACCGCACCGATGACCGTGCTCATGCAGTTATTCTTGCAAAATTCACCCCACTGGCTAATCTTTCTGGATTGCCAATCAATCACTGGGTTATGTTTAGCCAACCAAGGAAGTCCCAACACAATAGGAGTAGGTAGACCCTCCAACACATAACAAGACAATTGCTCTTTATGTATTGCCCCTACTCGAAGATCTATGTTATGAACAGCTTGAACCAAGCTACCTTGACCAAGAGGTCTAGAATCAATAGAGAGTATAGGGACCGGTTTGGCCAATACACTCAGTTGCATACCATGCACCTGGGCAAACCGAGCGTCCACAAGATTAGCCCCGGACCCACTATCAAGAAAAACAGAAATCCTCTCAGTTCTAGTACCAATCACCACCTCCGCAGGCACGATAAACTGAGAGGGATTTGGGGACGAAATACACACTCCCAGGTTAACTCCTTGGCTCAAAGAGGTCCGGGATGGACAACCCCCAACAAAATGTCCCTCTCTCCCGCAAAAGAAACACCTTCTAGTCTTGCGGCGCACCGCCGATTCCCTCCTACAAAATGATGTCCCTCCCAACTGCATGGGTTCCTCAGAACAGACCAGGGGAACCTCAGTATAAGGGACTTTAGTAGTAGGTGGAGTCATCATGGGGGGCGGAGTTACCTCGCGTCTTCCCCGAAGTCGTCTATCAATGCGAATAGCGAGGGCCATAGCAGCCTCCAGTGATGGAGGAGAATCATACTGAGCCAACACATCTTTTAATTTGTCAGACAACCCTTGACAAAACTGGCTCCTAAGAGCTGGGTCATTCCACTGAGTATCTGTTGCCCATCTACGGAACTCAGAAGAATATTCCTCCGCTGGACGATTTCCTTGCCGTATTTTACGTAACTTTGTTTCAGCAAGGGAAACTCGATCCGGATCATCATATACCAGACCCAGGGCAGTAAAAAATCGATCCACTGACTGGAGATCTGGGGAGCCTGGAGGAATAGAGAACGCCCAAGATTGAGGGTCCCCTTGTAAGAGCGAGATAACAATTCCCACCCTCTGCTCTTCACTCCCAGATGACCGAGGCCGCAGCCGAAAGTACAATTTACATGCCTCCCGGAAAGTAAAAAATTTGTCCCGCCCACCAGTGAACCTGTCCGGGAGAGCAACCTTAGGTTCAGATCTGGTTTGCTCTGGGAGGGACAAAACCTTGGACTTAATGTCTGCAAATTCCATGGACAACCCCTGCAACTGTCGGGCCAGCTGGGCTACTGGATCCATGACAGCTGGGGAGAATCTTTAGTTTTGGCCGGTGAAAATGTCACGCTGTATAGCAGATATATATATGAGATGTCTGTAATCTATATCAAAAAGGGCAACATACTATATAACATGCGCATAGATATATTATAACATGGATTTACCTGACAGAATGTCCACTGGGTCAAAACGGAATCCGTTATACGCTGTCTCCGGCTAGAGGGTGACCGGGGTCTAAGCTGACCCTGAACTGGGGTCCTAACTAATCCCTCAACCTGGAGGTACTGTTAAAGGTACAGAGGTCCAGGCCACCAGCGTAAACCCTGTCTCCTATCAATCCCTGCCAACTGTATTCTAGTCCTAAGAAGGACCCTGAATACCACCAAAGGGAATGAACAGGTAACGGATAATGAACAGAAAGACATACAAGAAAGAGAAGGAATAAAGTAAATAAAGTCTTACATACAACACTCACACACAGTAGGAACACCTAAGGTCTCAGAGATTAACTATAAGCTATAAGAGTAAAAACACCTAATGAACTCTTAGCTTAAATATTCTCAGAACCGATCCAGTCTGCTGAACTACATGAATGCTTTCACCGGCGTCTAACACCCAGACTGGCAGGTATATGAAGGAAACTAATTAGAACATAATCAAAAGCAGCCGGGCGAGGCTGCACCTAGCCTTAGCAAAGAGCTAGGAAAAATTAACTCTCACATTACCAAAAAACAAAGAAACAGAAGCTCAGCTGTGAGAAGTCAGAATGTGCAATCGCGACGATCTTCGTGGCGATGCACCCATGACACCCACAGGCACAAATACACAACACAGGTCACCTTTCGGCTACTTTCACAATACAGAGGGGAACTCCTCAGGGATGTCCATTATCACCTTTGCTCTTTGATATAGCCCTTGAGCCATTAGTTACACACGTGGAGGATAACACAGTATATGACGGTATAAAGGTAGGGGGTCGGCAGATCAAACTCACATTGTTTGCAGATGATATACTCATTTATATGGCACATCCCCAAGACCATCTCAAAGGGCTATTAGACTGGATAAAAAATTTTTTAACTAATTCTGTGGTTTCGCTTCAAAGACTACAAGAGTGAAATTTTTCAATTGTTAAAGCCTAATCCTCGTGAGCTTTGGTGTGCTTACTGATGGGGGACAGAAGTAATTAAAACATTTATTTATAACATATCTGTGAATCAAAATAGGACGAGATTCTAGTTCTCAATACAAACTTAACTATGAACCCTAATTGGACAAGGTTGTACGTCAATTGGAGCAGTGGCATGATTTGCCCCTGTCTCTTCTGGGCCGTTGTCACCTTCTTAAGATGATTATTTTTGGAAGGCTATTATACCCGCTTCAGACTATTCCAATCCTGTTACGTAAAGATGATGTTTCACGGATAAAAAAAGCATTGACCAGATTCATCTTGAGGGGAAAACGGCCCAGAATAGCAATACGAAAAATTATGCGTGCAGTAAAAGATGGGGGCCTGGCCGTGCCAAACGTTAGGAGTTATAACTTTTCGTGCTTGATCAGAGTGGGGAGAGATTGGTTTAAGGGGACTTAGTCCTACTCAGATGTATTGCTGGAATCTGGACTGACAGAGGGTTGTATTTTGGCCTCATGTGTTGACACTGTGATTTGTAAACTCCCGGTCATAGTGATCAGCGCTACTACGCGATACAGTAATTGCCTGTAAGGCAACCAGACGAGCGCATGGGTTGTCTTCTCAGTTATCTAAACACATGCCTTTATGGGCTCACCCAGAATTCCCAGTGGGAGTGACAGACCGCGTTTTTGAGACGTGGCATACTAAAGGTATACATACAGTATTCCATCTCATGCACCTAAAAGAGTGTAGGTGGCTGACAACCAAGGAGATTATGGAAAAATTCAATTAGCCCCCTTCTCACTTTATTGAAACTCTACAAGTGCATTATTTCTACAGAAATCGCCTGCGTAATATTATAGAAGAGGTGGTAGACAATTGATTTGACAAGATGGGAGATATATTTCTTCAACCAGACTGAAGTATGCTCATGATTTTCCATGATCACTACGACCTGTGATGAGGTCATAGTCACGTGATCTGGTCAGCTGATGTGTACGTCACCTGATGGTGTTTTGTAGGCCTATAAAACAAGGAGCTGTTGTAGTTGTTGTGTGGAAGGAAGGAGTTTGGCTGGAGTAAGCCTGGAACATTGTTTTGTTACTGTGTGGCAGTGTGCACCAGGAAGCGAGTAACAGACCACCCGGAATGTGACCTGGCGGTCTCAGCTGACCTGCAGCCGCTTAGTTAAGCCCGTCACAAGCAAGGGTGAGTCTGTGACCAGTGGTTCTCCAAACTGGAGTGATTTATATTGTGTTTTCATTTTGTTATATGGACTTTTTGTTGAACTCATGATTAAAATCACTGAACTTTGAAATAAAAGGCTGTGTGTTTGCCTCATTACTGCGGCCCAGCCCTGCCTACCACAGCGGTTCCCTACAATTTGTGGAGAATGCGGGCAACGTAGTGAGGTCAGGCTGTTTTTCATGCATGACAGTAAATGTCCTGGTTTTAGAAAGTGCACCAAAACCGGCTGGATAACTGTCCGAAGATGGAGAACAAAGTAAAAATGCTAGTGGAGGCCATGCGACAGCAACAGCAGGCTACACAGCAGCAACAGCAGGCTATGCAGCAGCAGCAGGCTATACAACAGCAGGCTATGTAGCGGCAGCAGGCTATACAGCAGCAGGATATGTAGCAGCAGATATTTAATCGACAGCAACAGGAAACCAATAGTTTACTGATACAGCACATCACAGCGCCGCAGACAGTAAGAGCTGTCCGGGGATGCCATGATGTCCGGAAAGCGGTGCGTAGAGCGATCCGAAAGATGGAGCAATCAGATGACGTTGAGGTGTAGCTGGAGATGTTTGAAGGCGTGGCTAAAAGGGAGAGACTGCCCCGGGACCAGTGGGCCGAGATCGTGGCTCCGTTTTTGACTTCAGGACCCGCTAAAGCCTATAGGGACCTACCCCCCCAGCAACAGGAGGACTATGAGAGCGTGAATGGTGAGATACTTGCACGTCTTGGGGTAAATGTTTTTTTCCTGGCCCAGCGTGTACAACAATGGAAGTTTTCCCCTTCCGAGCCAGCTCGGTCCCAGTATTATGACTTGATACACCTGATAGAAAAGTGCTTTCAGCCTGAGGTGTTGTCACCCCGCGATATGCTGGATCGTATAGTGACTGATAAATTCGGGCGAACTTTGCCCCACACCCTTCAAACATGGGTTGGACAGGCAGCCCCTACTGATGGTCTCCAAATGGTAGACCTCATTGAAAGATATGGGCCTACCAAGGAGATACAGGGAGAGACTACCCGGAAGCTACCAATTAAATTCACCAAACCTTCACCCACAGCTCGGCGAGCAGAGACTCTGAGGGCCGCCCAGGAAGGGTCGGGGAACGAAAGGGGCCCCATAATCTGTTGGCGGTGCCAAGAACCATGACATGTGAGAGCTGATTGCCCCCACCTGACTGAGCCCATGGACAACAACTTTGGCTACTATCAGTCTCACTATGCATAACACATGTGTGCAGTGGTCAGTATTACCTTTGCCTTCGGTGGAGGAGGAAAACACCTCTCCTATAGAAGTGTTAGTTGGGGAGATGGAAGATTTGCCACCGGGAACAGAATTGTAATACCTAAATGTGTCAGGTGACAATTTTGGTACGGCGCAACTCCATGACCCTACGTTGAGTCTATTTGTTGGGGATAACATTTTGTTTTGTAACTGATCATTCCCCTGTGACTGGCAGTGTTGTAGCCCAGGGAGTAGAGTTCAGGTGGTAGAAAGATGAACATAACAGGAAACATGGAAAACGTTGGCAAACAGTTATTTAATCTGAAAACGGGCAGGCAAATTCAGGTGAGATCCATGCCTTGTTCATTTTCAGAAAAGTAAGCCGGTCTACATTCTCTGAGGATAGTCGCATGCGACGGTCTGTTAGTACACCACCTGCAGCACTAAAGACGCGCTCAAATAATACACTGGCAGCAGGGCAAGCCAGCACCTCCAATGCATACTGGCTAAGCTCTGGCCATGTATCCAGCTTAGAGACCCAAAACTTGAAAGGGAAGAGCCATCTGGGAGTACACTGAGAGGGAAAGACATGTAGTCTGTCACCATCTTACGTAAACGTTGCCTCATGGTGAGTGGAGTCGTCTCGGATGGTGTAGACATTGGTGGCGCTGACACAAAACTTCGCCACACTTGTAACATACTGCTCTTGCCCTGTGCAGAGGCGCTGCTTGTGCTCCCTCTTGTTGCAGAGGTGTCTCCACTGCATCGACGCACAGAGATTCTTTGTAAAGCAGTAGCAGCAGCAGTGCTCTCGGCTGGAATGGAGAATATTATGGATTGCACCAGTCTGTCTTGGTACTCCCGCATTTTACGCTCCCGGTTCAACGGTGTGATGAGGCTTTGTAAGTTGTCCCGGTAGCGAGGGTCTAGGAGGGTGTACACCCAATAATCTGATGTGGTGAGAATGTGGGCGATGCGGCGGTCGTTTCTCAGGCACTGCAGCATGAAATCAACCATGTGCTGCAGACTCCCAACTGCCCAACAAACGCTGTCCTCTGGAAGAGGCGTCATCTCTGCCTGCTCTGCATCGCCCCACCCTAGCTCTACATACTGACTAGAGCGTTGTGTACCTCCCTCTGTAGGGATTTCTTCCTCCTCCATTGACGCCTCCTCATCCTCCTCACAAAGTGAGCCCTGCCCAGCCCTTTGTGAGGAACCAAGTTGCGCTGACTGTCCAGAAGGTGAGTGAATTTGTGACTCCTCATCCTCCACCTCTTCCAAAACCTCATCCTTTAGTGCTTGCAGTGATTTTTGAAGCAGGCAGATAAGGGGGACAGTCATGCTGACTAGTGCATCATCTGCACTCGCCATCCGCGTTGAGTCATCAAACGCACGCAAAACGTGGCAGATGTCCTTCATAGAGGCCCACTCAGTAGTGGTGAAGTGTGAACGGCGCAAATTGCGAGTTGATTGCGCCTGATGCAGCTGATACTCCATTACTGCTGGCTGTTGCTCACACAACCGCTCCAACATATGTAAGGTGGAATTCCACCTGCTGGGTACGTCACATATGATGCGATGTTCAGGAAGGCGAAATCTGCGTTGCAGAGCAGCAATGCGCGATCTGGCTATGCTGGAACGTCGCAAGTGAGCGCACTCTAGGCGGACCTTCTGCAGCAGTTCAGCAAGATCCGGATACTCCCTCAAAAAACTCTGCACGACCAAGTTGAGCACATGTGCCAGACATGGTATGTGAGTGAGGTTGCCAAGGCCCAGAGCTGCCACCAGATTTCGACCATTGTCACACACTACCAAGCCTGGTTGGAGATTCGCTGGCAAAAACCACACGTCGCTCTCCTGCTTGATGGCATTCCAGACCTCCTGCGCTGTGTGGCTTCGATTCCCCATGGAAATTAATTTCAGGACGGCCTGTTGACGTTTGGCCACGGCTGTGCTCATATCGGTCGCAACAGGTAAGCGTTCACGGGTCCATGTGGAGGTAGACCGTGACGGCTCCTGCAGCGATGATTCTGAGGAACTGGAGTAGGAGGAGGAGTCAATGTGTACAGACTGGATTCCTGCAATCCTTGGAGTTGGCAGAACACGTACAGCGCCACTCGCAAGATCTGTACCCGGCTCCACAACATTGACCCAATGGGCAGTGAGGGAAAGGTATCGTCCCTGGCCATGGGTACTGGTCCACGCATTGGTGGTCAGGTGGACCTTGCTACAGACGGCGTTTAGTAGCGCATGTTTAATGTTTCCCTCGACATGTTTTTGCAGACCAGGGACGGCTTGCCTGCTGAAATAAAATCGACTTGGCACATTGTATTGTGGGACTGCCAATGCCATTAAGTTACGGAAACTGTCAGTCTCCACCAGCCTGAACGACAGCATTTCAAGGGACAGGAGTTTTGCAATGCCAGCATTCAGAGCCTGTGCTCGTGGATGGTTTGCCGAGTATGGCCGTCTTTTATCCCATGACTGTTGTACCGATGGCTGTTTTGTGGCCTGGGAGTGTGAAGATGACAGGGAACTTGCTGCTGTGGGTGGAATAACACTTTGTCTCTGAACAACAGTGACCGAGGTTCTTCCATGGCGATCCTGTGAGGAAGCAGAACCAGCTGTGTGTGAGCTGGAGGTAGAGGCTCCAACACGACCTGAAGATGTAGGTGCTGCTGTAGGTTGGCCTACATCTCCAGTGTGTCTTTGTAACTCAACTACATGCTTTGTCCGCACATGTTTCCACATATTTGTGGTATTGAGGTTACTGCAATTTTTACCTCTTTTTACTTTTTGCTTACACAGCTTGCATTTAACATAGCAAATATCATCTGCAAGTCTGTCAAAAAAGGACCACGCAGTGCAAGTCCTGGGAGCGCCCATTTTGACTTTTGGAAGAGAACTGCTCCCAACAGGTGCCAAACTGGAGGCTAGAGGCAACCGAGTCTGCAGCCTACCTCTCCCTCCTGTTTGTACCGTTGGGACAATCTCATCCTCAGAGCTGCTCCCACCACCTTCCTGTCCCTCACGCCATGTTGGGTCTTGGACCTCATCATCTCCACTACCCTCTTCCAACACCTGCTGCTGTTGGGTGGTCTGGCCAGCACCATGCTCAACAGAAACTGGCACCTGAGTCTCATCATCATCAGATGCGTTCTGCGGTGTGCTGACCATCGGCACTGGCTCACCCGCCTCTTCTGATTCAGAGAGACACAGCTGTTGCGCATCACTGCATACTCCCTCTTCTTCACATTCCAGAATGCTGCTTGGCTGGGCCCCTGTTTGCAAGCCAACAGATTCTGAGAAAAGAAGCAGAGACTCAGCTGGCTCCAGTTCAGAACTCTCTGACTGCCTGGGCAATTTGACAGGCGGTGAACAGACAGATGGTTGCTCAACAGTGTTGTGGTCCTGAGAGGAGGTGGAAGCAATTGAAGTCGATGCATTGGCTGCCATCCAACCAACAACGGCTTCAATTTGTTCTTCCCGCAGCAGGGGGTACGCCGAGCTCCTACAAAACTGCACATAAAGGAACGCTCACGGAGAAAACTGGTGGATGCTGTGTCACTGGGGGCGGCAGCAGCCACAGAATCCCCACGTCCTCTCCATGCTGAAACTCCACGGCCACGACCACGTGCCTTACTCCCTGCCTTCTTCATCTTGGTAGATTGATAAAGAAAGTCAGAAAAGTTAAAAGGCCTAAGTGTTGTTATTCCGCAGAGACTGCAGTGAACACTGCAGACAACTGTTCACTAGCTGTGAAAGGCCCCTTTGTGTACTTCTATAGTGTTTGCAACCAATGTATTGTATACGGATGGAAGCGCGTCACACTAATAGATTAGAGTTATTTTAAATAGAATGGAGCAGCAACAATTCTAGAAAAATCACAAGGATGAGGCAGTGACACACGTTCAGCAGACTATAACCAGCAGTGGTTTAAGAACTAACTGGAGCGTGATCTGCACTCAGCAAAAAATAAATATATCACAGACTAGAGTGAACACTGCAGTGCACACAACTGGTCACTATCTGTGAAAGGCTCCTTTGTGGACTTCTATAGTGTTTGCAACCAATGTATTGGATACGGATGGAAGCGCGTCACACTAATAGATTGGAGTTATTTTAAATAGAATGGAGCAGCAACAATTCTAGAAAAATCACAAGGATGAGGCAGTGACACACGTTCAGCAGACTATAACCAGCAGTGGTTTAAGAACTAACTGGAGCGTGATCTGCACTCAGCAAAAAAAAAATATATCACAGACTAGAGTGAACACTGCAGTGCACACAACTGGTCACTATCTGTGAAAGGCTCCTTTGTGTACTTCTATAGTGTTTGCAACCAATGTATTGGGTATACGGATGGAAGCGCGTCACACTAATAGATTGGAGTTATTTTAAATAGAATGGAGCAGCAACAATTCTAGAAAAATCACAAGGATGAGGCAGTGACACATGTTCCAGCAGATATAAACAACAGCTGTAGCAAAAAAAAATATATATCACAGACTAGAGTGAACACTGCAGTGCACACAACTGGTCACTATCTGTGAAAGGCTCCTTTGTGTACTTCTATAGTGTTTGCAACCAATGTATTGATATGGATGGAAGCGCGTCACACTAATAGATTGGAGTTTTTTTAAATAGAATGGAGCAGCAACAATTCTAGAAAAATCACAAGGATGAGGCAGTGACACAGTTCAGCAGACTACAACCAGCAGTGGTTTAAGAACTAACTGGAGCGTGATCTGCACTCAGCAAAAAAAAATATATATCACAGACTAGAGTGAACACTGCAGTGCACACAACTGGTCACTATCTGTGAAAGGCTCCTTTGTGTACTTCTATAGTGTTTGCAACCAATGTATTGGATACGGATGGAAGCACGTCACACTAATAATTGAATTAAATGATGGAGCAGCAAAATTACACTAAAGAAAAAAAAAAAAGGATCTGTGAGTGACACGTGCAGATGCCTACAAACAGCGTTGGATGTCAGACAAACTGCAGCGTCACCTGCACTCACACACAACACCTTGCAGAGCTGTGAAAACACACACTGCAAGCTAAAGGAAGCCTTTGTGGATTACACAGCGGTTGTTAAACTAGCCTGCCTAAAGCACAGTACACTAAATCGCAATCTCTAACTGTCCCTCAGAGTCAGCAGAGCAGCGTTCTGTCCCTAACTGAATTCACAGCACAGTGACGCTAAAATGGCGGCGGCGCCTTTTATAGTGCATTCTGACATCATTTCAGCATCCAATCACAGCCATGCCATTAGTTAACATGACCGCAGCAGTACAGGATGTGCCCACACTTCTTAGGATTCCTCATTGGCTGACTAAAATCACATTGCCTCTCAAAGAATTATGGGAACTTCCGATTCCGGTATACGATATATGGAAAATATCGGAACTAAGTATCTAAAGTCCGATACAGCGAATATCGGCCGATACCCGATACTTGCGGTATCGGAATGCTCAACTCTATCAAAAACTGATCTTTATGAAAAAGTACATTTTTCCTGAAATAATCAGCGAATTTAAGTAAACTTGAGATCAGCATTGTTGAAACACACATATTCTGGATATGGATAGTTTTACACGAACATTTAAACTGATGAACAAAAGGGTAACAATATTTTGAACTTTTGACTTTCTCCATTTCTCACCATCCACTACTGCTTTGAATGTGAGATTACCATCATTTTATAGACCATCATCTTGGCTATCTCATACATAAATTTGACTTGCAACTATTAAGCATATGATTAGTTATGCAAATTCTTCTCATGTCACTGTATTGTTAGGGTATGTGCACATGTTTGGATTTGTCTGCGGATTTTTCCGCACAGAATCCACATCTCTTGGCAGAAAACACTGGTGCATTTTTGATGCGGATTTGATGATTTTTCATTGCGGTTTTCACTGCCGATTTGTCTGTGTTTTTGACAGCAATAAAGATATCTAAACTTTGACAAACTTGACTAAGGAAAAAAAAATTGTGATGTCATTTCCTTGTCCAACCCTTCTTCTTCCATTCTCCATTTTGCAAAAGCAAACCAATATGAGAGGACGGTTGCTCGAAGAGCAAAGCGCCCAGCAGATAGCAGAGTGGACCCAACAGCAGAGCGCGCAGAGGAGTGAAGAACTCCCTGGTCTTGTAGAAACAAGAAAACAATTGGTTAAAAACAAAACATATCAGCCCTGCACACAGTGAACAAGCCTGTAGAGGCACTGTTCAAAAATAATATAATACTTTTAAAATAAATACATCAGATAGGGATTGCATACATTAGTCAGGGACTGCTCTAATATTGGTATACCTTGACGTTTTACATTTTTTGCAAAAAACGTATTAACCAAATACCCTTGTTTTTCCAGTTTTTTTATTGGCACTTGCCTTTTACTGTTATATTATATTCTTTTGCAACAGAGCATTTTTGGTTTTACTGTGCTTTTTTTGTGTTTTTGGTCTTCTGGTGGTGTGAACAGTGTCTCTACAGGCTTGTTCACTGTGTGCAGGGCTCATAAGTTTCTGTTTTAACCAATTGTTTTCTTGTTTCTACAGACCAGGGAGTTCTCCACCCCTCCCTTATGAGCCCTGCACATATAAGCCGTTCTATGCTGTGTCCACATTGGACATTACCTTTCTGAATCCTGCTCATACAGGTATTATACATATGACCAGGTTTTTAAATACATCAGATAGAGATTACATACATTAGTCAGGGACTGCTCTAATATGTGTATACCTTGATGATTGGTAGAGAGGCTTAATATACATTTTTTTGCAAAAAAAGTATTAACCAAATGCCCTTGTTTTTCCAATTTTTTTTAATGGCACTTGCCGTTTACTGTTATATTATATTCTTTTTGCAACAGAGTATTTTTGGCTTTACTGTGCTTTTTTTGTATTTTCGGTCTTCTGATGGTGTGAACAGTGTTTCTACAGGCTTGTTCACTGTGTGCAGGGCTCATGTTTCTGTTTTTAATCATGACAAACATTGTCATTTTTTTTTCAATATGAAAACATTATAGTAAACTTATGGCCAAATAAGTTAATTTTTGGACCATATAACAAGAAAGTTGCCTTGCTTCCAAAAAGTTGATTAGTCTCTTGGTTGTGAAGCGGGCGTTGTGGTGGCAACGTCAAACTCGGCCTTGCAGATTTCAAACATCTTCAACCAAATTTGAAACTTAATTTAAATATTGGTACTCCGGGAATGCCCATAGGATGTCGCTGGATCTAATGGAAAATTTGCAGTCAGTGAGGGTCCCAGCCTTTGTGTGCTGCTTGACTCAGAATGTTGGGAATAACTGCTGGCTAGTCTACTATATCTGTAGTCAGGTTTTCGTTTGTTGTGGTCTTGGACGGAAACTACCAAGGACCCCCATCAAAATGTCTGCAAATGAAGCAATTGGAGCAGGGTCCTCCAAAGCTGTAAGTGCCGGATGCACAGTACTCGTAAAAATTGACTGCCTATCCGGTAGCAGTGAGCGAGCCTTGCTTGCAATAGTCAATGCAAAAAAATCTAAATGATCCTCTGAAGTTGATTTTTTTATCAACTCCAGAGTATCATTTGTGTTTTTAAAAGTTTTGTCATCTTTTTTTTTTTTATATATTTTTTGCTCGGCTCTCCTGCCACCGGATAGGCAGCTCTTTTCTCCTCTCTGTGACATCAGCTTCTGCTGACACTGATGCTCCAACAGCAGCTGAAGCAGATGTGCCAGCAGCTGCTGAAGATGTGGCACCAGCAGAAGCTGTTGCACCAGAAGGAGAACATGTAGCACCAGCTCCAGAAGTTCCTGCTCCGTTTTCAGAGTAATCTTCATCAGGAGCCCCAGGAGAACAAATGTTCCCTTCAGTGCTGTGGGAAAAAATAAAACAATTATTCATTATGAGTATGTTTCCACGCTGCGATGCTGCAACATCTGAACGCTGTGGATTGAACGCTGCGGCTGTACGCATGGGTTCAATACACAGCCAATTGTGCTGTATTACTCAATGTGGAAACATAGAGGCTAGATATAGCGTTACTTACAGATTTATCTATTTTTGGGAAAAACTTATCTCCACAATGTCCTGCTTGTGAGAAGAAATTGCAACTCCTCAAAAAAAGGAAAATTTTTCCTCGTGGGAGAGGAGCCACTCTTTTGACAGGTGGTGAGAAATTTATTGCACCTGTCCGTCGCCGACCGCCACCTCTGTTTAATATCTTTCTCTTTAAAAAAAAAAAACACACTATTATCAATCTTACTCTGTTTCTTAAAATGTATAATATTAATTGTTAAATAATGTTATAATTACCAATTTGCAACTGCCTTGCATTTGTGCAGGAATCCTATTCGGGATATAGCTGTCAAAAAATTTTGGTCCAACATATGTCTCTAAAATATTTGTCCTTGTACGACTCATCAGCGGGGTCCCAGATCGCAGGAAAATCACGTACCTACAATGTATACAATAATGTCATTAGATATGATATCCAACACCCAAATAATATTTTAATAAAATTATATTTGGCATATATTTATATCTAACCCCTACCCTAAACCCAGGCCTAACCATAACCAAAACCCCAAAACACCCCTAACCCTAATCCAATCACTTACCCTAATCCCAACCCTAACCCAAACCCTAACCCTAATCCAATCCCTAACCCTAATCACAGCCCTAACCTTAATTCCAACCATAGCCCTAACCCTAATCCTAATGTGAAAATGGAAAAACTTTTACAAAAATTTACTTAACAAAAGGTTAACAAAAGGGGTTCTGAAAAAAAATTGCGTGGGCTCCCACACAATTTAATGCGGCAGAGAGGGAAAGTCGGCAACTGGGAGCAGCTGTTTATAGCCTGGGAAGGGGTTAATATCCATGGCCCCTTCCTAGACTATGAATATCAGCCCGCAGCTGTCTGCATAGCCTTTACTGGCTATTAAAATAGGAGGACCCCCAAAAAAAGGACGTAAGGTCCCCCTATATTTTAAAGCCAGAAAGGTTATGCTGACAGCTGCGGGCTGATTTTCATGGCCTAGAAAGGGGCCATGGACATTGGCCCCCTGGCTACAAATAACAGCCCGCAGCCACCCCAGAAATGGCGCATCTGTAAGATGCGCCGATTCCGGCGCTTAGCCTCTCTCTTCCCACTGCTGTGTAGTGGTGGCATATGTGATAATAAGGGGTTAATGTCACCTTGCTATTATAAGGTGACATTAAGCCAGGTTAATAATGGAGAGGCGTCAAGACGCCTCTCCATTATTAATCCTAAAGTATCAAAAGTGAAATAAAGCACACAGACATTACATAAAAGTATGTTAATGAGATAAATAAACAAACTTTTTGACCAAATTTTATTTTACGCCTATCCGACCGAAGCCCTCGTTTTCCTAGAAAAAAAACAAAAAAACCCAATTGTATACTCCCTGGTCCAGCGCAGTCCATTAATATTGAGTGTCCCATGATGATCAGCTATGGAGAACAGTCACATCAGGAGGTGTGACTGCTCTCCATGGCTTCAGCAACACACTGACAGGAACTGGCTCCTGCAGTGTGTCACTGCGCATGCGCAAGAGTTTACCGGAGTTCATTGACTCCAGTACTCTTGCTTATGGCACAGCTGCGTGGGAAAATTCTCACGCAGCTCTAGTGCCGTAAAGTGACAGCACGGAGCTGCTAAACTCCGGCAAACTCAACGATACACTGACCAAAGCATAGCTCTGGTTACTGTATCGCCGGAGGAAGTGACAGATCGGCGTGGGACACTCGTTTTATTGGATTTCTGCAGACCAGGGAGTATATTATTGGATTTTTATTTTTTTTTCTAGGTGACTGAGGGCTTCGGTGAATTAGGTGTATATAGTGAGCATGTACTCTATGTTGTATGTTGTATGTACTGTCTGTGATGTATGTTATATGTATGTGTTGTATGAGTATTGTCTGTGTATTGTATGTCATATATGTGTTTGGTGTTACTCACAATTGTACTCAGTCGCCGGACAATGGGACTACTCTCCTATCATAATAACCGGATGGGGCAGCAGTCCCATACGACGACTGAGTACAATTATGTAGCACTATCGAGCATGGGGACACAAAGATGCACACAGACAGACGCACACAGAGACAGACAGACTGACACACACAGACATACACACACATACATACCAAGTCAATTAGACTCCCGACATCCATCCCCATGAGACGATAGCCCTCCATTTTGGCTCCAAGATGGTGGCTTCCTTCCTGCACACACACACTCCGCCCACACACTTGACATCACTTCCCTCTGCAGCGTTTTTGACTCCCTAATCTGTAGCAAAATGGCAGATCTTTTTTACATCTGTGGTTTTGCTGCAGTTTGGATAAAATCAATGGAAGTCAATGGGTGCAGAAACGCTACAGTTCCGCAAAAAGAATTGACATGCTGCGGAAAAAAAATGCTGGAAATCCGCATTTTTTTTCTGCAGCGTATGCACAGCATTTTCAAATTTCCCATAGATTTACATTATGTGCACAACGCACTGCGGATTTGAGGCAATTCTGCACGTCCAAAAACGCTGCGGAAGTGCATCAAAAGCCACAACGTGTGCACATACCCTCACTGTTTTGCTCCTGGTTGTGGAAACATCTTTTTCTTCCTGTATACTACTAATTACAACCTGTTCTCTCATTCCCTATTAATTCAGTGTGTTATTAGGTTAATTCTCAAGCGAAAGGTCACTGGTTTGAATTGAGGAGCAGCCATGAAGAAGATTACCCAAGAAAAGAGAAACAGCGTCATCCAGCTCAGCGATAGCGGTCTCTCAGCCAAGAAAATTGCTGAAGTGCATTATGTGAGTGCCATGACAGGTGGAACAATATGACATGAAGTCCACCTATCCATTCAAAAGCCAAGATATGGACATCCAGGCAAAATATCACAGTCAACAAGTTGGATCATCACAAGGTCTATCAGTTCAGGCGCAACAAACACGTATGCTTCGTAATAGTGATGTCACATTGTCCATTTAAGCACCAGGCGATGCACGTTACATAAATCTGGATTGGTAGCTCAAAAAAAGGTGAAGAAGCCTTGACTTAATTAACATTATAGGAAGCTTCTGCATAGACTTTTCAAAAAAGTACAATAAGTGGACAGAAGATTGGAAATGGGTAATTGGAGCAATGAGATGAAAGTCAATAAACAAGGCTCTGATGGGCTAATGGATAGAGAAATTGAAGGAACTGTCAAGTTTGGTGGAGGAAGCCTGATGGGTTGTTTCACTTGAACATGGATCAATGGTGGTCTCAATGCTGAGCTAAATGTGAGTATCCTAGAAGATGAGTTACTTCGTACACTTGAGTACTATGGGCATTGTGGAGACACGGGGGTCGGCGGGCACTCCGGTCTGCTAGCCACAACAGCATGGACCAGGGATCATCCCGCCAAATGCCCACTCATTTTTTAATGTGGGCGTAATGCTATTCAGACAACACAGGGTGAGGGTAAAACAGTGTGGCAATGCTTTATTGAACCACAAAACAGGCAGCTAACACAAAGAACAGTCACAGCAAAATATCCCAAGATGGTGCATATTACAGAGTCTCACCCTTCCGTTGACTCGCTGGGATAATGACAGCTTTACTTCAAAGCTCCCAGGGTCGACTACCTCACCTGTGGCACGCACAGAGGAGGTAGTGACAAGCATAGGAAGATGAAAGTCCATTGAGGTACAAGGCCAGTTGACCCGAGGGTCACAACCTGGCTTCTCTAAACATATCCATGCTTCATCGATGGCCAATGGAGCTGATCTGTATTCTTCCAACCCGGGGCCGAGGTTCCCTAGTCTTTTTCCTGTAGAATGATAGATCCGTGTCTCTAGTGATGGAGCCATGATGTATTGGCTGCTGTCCTGTCTCTGTTTCTTTGGATGTATGGATGTCTTAGCAGAATCTCTTGCTGTCTCTCTCTCCCTGTCTCTCTGAACACAGGCAGATTCTCTTTTTTATCGGACACAACTTTTCATTGAGGCATTCCACATAGGCTTGGGGGAAGGTGGTAGGGGGCCATCCCTCACTGCTGGAGTGTTCAAACAACATGCATAGATTGCCCTTCATATTGCAGGGCACAAATGGTTCATCAACATATTAACAAACATTCAAACATTGTGCTTTTGTTTCCCAAAGATAGTAGAACAATGCTAGGACTGCAATACAAGGACAGTTCTAATAGCTATTCAGTAGCCAGCCAACAAATGGCAGCCATTGAACATTAACATTAAATCAATGACAATAAGTGTCAACAGTCATTCTCACATGAACTATAGCTCATGTCCCTAGGTCTACTGAAATAGTAGTTGTGTGGTTAATGAAGATACAATGCTGTGTCTTCACAGGCATGAAAGAGATGACATAGTGTTCCAACAGGACTAAAAATGGTTCAATGACAATGAAATAGAGGGCTGTATTGTCCGCCACAGTCCCCAAACCTCAACCCAATTGAACACTTTTGGATAGAGTTAAAGAAAAGCTGTATACATACCTAAGTGAGTCAACCACTATGCACCAACTATATATGGAGTCTGAAAGTCTAACGTTCAAAACATTGCTACCCTTATGCTCATCTGTGTATTATCATTCATTAATTTCCTAAATGCAAAATCAGGCAACCAGTGATTATGAAAAATGTTATACCATTTTAATACACACACAAGGCAGTCTATTGGGGATGGGGAATCAAGCAAGTTGTGTATAGTGTAGAGATAAAATAGTGCTCCCGAAGCATACTCTGCAAGATGGGAAATAAGGGAAAATTACTCAGTACAAAGAAAAATATGATATTTAGAAGAAAAAATTAGTACAAGAATAAATTCTGTTGTGAACATTTTGGAGACAACTTCGGAGCTGAAGCTCCCTCTGGTGTTTGCTGAGGGTATGGAACCTATCTTGAATACCAAGAGTCCTACACCTGCAGATAACGAGTGGGTTTCAAGTGGTACTGACTGGCCTGATATAAGTGAGCTGATCTCCCATGATCCTCGCCGGTGATCAATTGTGCTTCCTGGTTTAGTTTGGAATTCAGCTTGCTTTCCTGCTGTCTCCTGCTTGCATTCAGATAAGTCTCTTTCAGTTTTTTTTTACTGTGGTTTGAATTCCTTGCTTTTTGCTGCATTGCTTTTTGTCTTCAGCCGGGTCCCCTATGGGGTGTTTTGGCTGGTTTCCGTTTGTTTTTTTTATTTGTTCATTTGCTCAGTTCTTGTGATATTTTTCTGCTGGGTCTCAGTGTATTTGGATTCAGAAGTGTTGAAGTTTTTCCTAGGGTTTTTCTGGGTTGCAGAAAGTATTCTCTCCTGTGCTGTCCTATCTAGACAGTTTTGGGCCCCAGCGTTTGCTCAATCTATTTTCTGTCTGTGTACGTATTTTCATCTTGTCTAACCACCATTATATGTTTGGGGGCTTCCTACTTTTTTGGGGTCTACTACGGGCAGTTAGCTTTCCTCTTTCCATCTTCAGGGATAGCTATCTCTCCGGCTGTGCCGAGGCGTCTAGGACCACCGTAGGTATGCTCCATGGCTGCTTCTAGTTGTGCGGTTAGTTTAGGGGTCTGCAACCTATTAGTTTCCAACCTCGCTGGTGTTAGGCTGCCTATGCGGTTTTTCGCTCCTGCCTCCACAGCTACCATAACATAACAAAATTCCTGCTGATATAATGGAGCTACGGAAGGCAGCAGCACCCTTAAAATTCAGACTTTGCATCCAGCATTTAACATAGAGAGGACACACCCATAAGGGTATGTACAAACGTTCAGGAATTGGCAGCGCTTTGGATGCAGCACATGTCCGCTGCATCCAAAGCGCGGCTGGCTATTGAACGCAGGTGAATCAGCATGTGTTCACTGAACCGTGTGGATTCACCGCTTCCAATACATTGTACGGGTGAAATTTATCTTGCGGAGGCTCGTGTCTCCACAAGATAAATAGAAATGCTGCAGTCTGGAAAGATGCGCTGCATGTCCGCCTCTTCAGGTGAGCAGCAGGAGTCTGTGCACGCATAGTGGGAATGAGATTTCTTGAAATCCCATCCACTATGCTGTAACGTGGACGTTGCCGGTTTGACGCTGCACATGTACGAAGCGTCCAAGCTACAGCGTTTACTTAATGTGTGCACATACCCTAAGAGAAAAGTCTGAAACTAGGAAGAGTGTAATACATATCAGTAGGCCTGAAAATGAAAGAATGAATGAAGATTGCAGAGTGAAATGTTGTACTTTTTTAATTATTACTTGCGATAAAAAGTAAACATCTTTTTCAATATCAAAGGTGTTGATGGACTGTAAAAAAGAAAATAATAATTTGCTATTATTACCATACTGTGTTACTAAAAAGAGTTTTCTATAAGAACAGTGACAAATTGGCCACAGATGCTTTATCTTAGAAAACACTTGCAAGAAAGTAAAGTAAGAAGCAAAACAGCAAACACTGAATCAGTTTACATTCTGTTTTCTGAAATTGATCCCGTTAGGAGCATTGTTGCCTTCCTGGCAGACAGGGCGTATGTCTCAGTGTTGCAAGGTCAAAGAAAGTTGAAGAGAAAATTGACGCTCCTGTGTAAATGTGTAGTAGGATGTATAATTGTACATAATTCAAAAACTTGGGCATACAGAGTGCAGCATACAGGTCAGAAAAATAGTGTGCATTTTATCTGTGTAATGAGGGTTCATACTCCTTGAGACAACAGCGACTTCAAGCTGTGGTCCTATTTCAGACCTGAACAACAGTGCAAATTAAACCAAGAGAAGGCAAAGAAAGCAATCTAGTAACACTATTTCATTCCCGCCGAGCAAAATATATGGTGTGGAAAACTGTATCACAGATTGTTTCAAAAGTCTGCAAAGTGTTCAAAGCCAGAAAATTAGAGGGCATATGATATATAAAACGAGTATTAAATACACTCTAAATATTTATAGAAAACATTCAAAACTATTGGAAAAGAATGATATGGTGGACCATTCATTTCTGAATTTTACCTTTGCTTTCTCATAGGGTTACAAACTATGAAGAGTTATATTTTGATAACTTTTATGTGCCACCTATATATACAGTATATGAAAGTTACATTAGTCCTAATCATCACTAGAAGTTTCTTATGACTGAAACTAGTCTAAAATATCTTTGACAGGTTATACATTTATACTTGTTTGAAAATATGTGTTGTAAAAGTTTATACCTGTATTGTTATCCACTGTTGATGAAATGTTTGATGTTAGGGTTCGCGCACACAACTGTTTTATTCGGACGAATGCTATGAGTGGTTTTGATGAATAGCACTTATACACATGTTAAGCTAGGGGGCTGTGAAAGTATCCAGTTTTTTTCCTCAGACTAAGACCTCTTTCACACATCCGTTTTGCGCCTAACGGCGCCCCCGGCATTTTGCCTCATCGCCGCATCCGGCAACTAGTACCAAAAAACCGGATGAGACGCATCCGGGTTTTTCGCCGGATCCGGTTCTGTGCTCTTTAAAAAAACCAGATCCGTCTCATCCGGTGTATCCGGTTTTGCATCCTTTTCGACGGAATGCGCCGAATCCGGTTTTTAAGAACGCCCTTTTTTGGGTTCCAAACATGATTGGCTACTGTAATCCTATATATACACTGTTCCTACAGCCCATTTTTGACAGGTTGTGTAGGAGCAAGGTGCAGGTTGCAGAGAAGAGCAAGTGATTGGCGAACATGGATGTCATTATCGGCAATATCTTCAAGAATCTTGTTGATTTTACTGCGGAGGCGAATCGCTTGAGGTTTATAGTTATGGAGAAGGAGCGAAAGATTGAGCAGCGCATTATGCGTCAGCGCCAGCGAAGACGACGCCGTATGTGGATCCACCCCATCACGGCACAGAGATTAACTCGTGGTGTGTATTCTACAGTGAACATGGAGCTGCGAGAAAATCCAGAGAAGTTTTTTGCCTATCTGCAATGAAGAAAGAAAACTTTGACGATTTGCTGGAGCGTGTTGGAGACCAAATAAAAAAATAGGACACCTATTGTCGGTTCTCAATTTCTCCGGCGGAGCGTCTCATGGTCACTATAAGGTAAGCTATATGTATTGGATCTGTTTGCTTGAGCGCACTTGTAATTTTATAATTTATTTAACATCACAGGACAACTAGGAAACCATATCAGTAGACAAATTTTTTTTAAAAAAACAGTGTTTTTCATTGATGTTATTATTTTTGGTATCTCCAATAGTTATAGCTGAGCTCTGGTATGTAATGTTGTGTTTCTGAAATAATTTGTATTTTCTATTTTGTTTTCAGATTTCTGGCAACTGGCGAAACTCTGTCATCGCTCCATTTTCAATACCGCCTGGGAATATCAAAGCTATCCGGCATAATAAAGTACACTTGTCGTGCTCTGTGGGACTGTTTGATTGGAGAATTTCTTCCAGAGCCAACTACAGACCGGTGGCTTGAAATAGCGGGCCAAATTCTATGTATCTGCCAGTTCCCCAATTGCCTGGGCGCTGTTGATGGCAAACACATCTGCATTCAAAAGCCTTCAGGAACCGGATCAGAATTCTTTAACTACAAAAAATATTTTTCGGTTGTCCTGATGGCTATTGCAGATGCGGAGTACAAGTTTATTGCGGTGGACTTTGGGTCTTATGGACGGTCCAATGACTCTCAAGTTTTTAAACTTTCAGCTATGGGCCGTAAACTGTACGGAAACACTTTTCAGTTTCCACCCCCTAGGCCACTGCCTCAAACCTCAGGCCCACCGATGCCATTCGTTTGTGTAGGTGATGAGGCATTCCAGCTGTCCGAACACCTATTAAAGCCGTACGCCAGCAGAGGATTGACCCATACAAAGAGAATTTTCAACTACCGCCTCACAAGAGCCAGACGGATGGTGGAATGTGCCTTTGGGATTATGACAGCTAAATGGCGTGTCCTTTTGACTGCAATTAACTTGAAGACCGAGACTGTGGATGATGTTGTTAAAGTGTGCGTGGTCCTACATAATTTTGTCCTAACCAAGGAACCGATTTCTATGGAGGACCACAATCAAGAAACAACTTTGCACGACTACAGCAACATTACCACTCGCAATACAGTCGCGGTTTCAAGAATGAGGGACCATTTTGCCCAATACTTTGTGTCACCAGAAGGTAGTGTTGACTGGCAGGATGACAGAGTGTGATAAATGTATTTGTTGTTTTAAAAATTTCTGTACCCACAATAAACCTTTAAAAGTTTACTTGTCTACCTTCTTGTGTGTTTTCTACTGTCTGTAACCTTTTTGCCATAGTTGTGTCCCTGGCTGTTTTTTTTAACAAAAGTATTTCACCTTTTGTCCAAAAAAGTGTACATTGTAGGGCAGGGTTCCCCAACTCCAGTCCTCAAGGCCCACCAACAGGTCATGTTTTCAGGATTTCTATTGTATTGCTCAGGTGATAATTGCCTCACCTGTGCAATACAAAGGAAATTCTGAAAACCTGATCTGTTGGTGGGCCTAGAGGACTGGAGTTGGGCAACCCTCTTGTAGGGTATAACCCACAAGTACACAATTTTGGGAAAAAGATAATATACTTTGCATACTACACAACCTGGGACACAACTTTGGCAAAAAGGTTAAATTTATGAACCTTTTAGCTAAAGTTAGGTGTTTTTTAATAATTGTGTTTGTGTTACCAAATAGCTTTACCTGTATACAAAATTTAAAACTTAACATCCTATAAATAAAAGACAGACAACAATGTTAAACCAATGAACAATTTATTGAAAAAAATTTTTTTTAACCCCTTCATCCTCAAGGGTGGTTTGCACGTTAATGACTGGGCCAATTTTTACAATTCTGACCACTGTCTCTTTATGAGGTTATAACTCTGGAACGCTTCAACTGATCTTCCCGATTCTGAGACTGTTTTCTCGTGACATATTGTACTTCATGTTAGTGGTAAAATTTCTTCGATATACCTTGCGTTTATTTTTGAAAAAAAACGCAAATATGGCGAAAATTTTGAAAATTTTGCAATTTTCAAACTTTGAATTTTTTTCCCTTAAAACAGAGAGATATGTCACACAAAATAGTTAAGAAATAACATTTCCCACATGTCTACTTTACATCAGCACAATTTTGGAACCAAAATTTTTTTTTGTTAGGAAATTATAAGGGTTAAAAGTTGACCAGTGATTTCTCATTTTTACAACAAAATTTACAAAGCCATTTTTTTAGGGACCACCTCACATTTGAAGTCACTTTGAGGGGTCTATATGGCAGAAAATACCCAAAAGTGACACCATTCTAAAAACTGCACCCCTCAAGGTACTCAAAACCACATTCAAGAAGTTTAATAACCCTTCAGTTGCTTCACAGGAGCTGAAGCAACGTGGAAGGAAAAAATTAATATTTAACTTTTAAGCCACAAAAATGATCTTTTACAAACTTTTATTTATTTTCACAAGGGTAAAAGGAAAAAATGGGCAGATAAAGTTGTTGTGCAATTTCTCCTGAGTACGCCAATACCCCATATGTGGGGGAAAACCACTGTTTGGGCACACGGCAGAGCTCGTAAGGGAAGGAGCGCCGTTTGACTTTTTCAAACTAAAATTGGCTGGAATTGAGATTGGACGCCATGTCGTTTTTGGAGAGCCCCTGATATGCCTAAACAGTGGAAACCCCCCACAAGTGACACCATTTTGAAAACTAGACCCCCTAAGGAACTTATCTAGATCTGTTGTGAGCACTTTGAACCCCAAAGTGTTTCACAAAAGTTTATAATGCCTGGGTGTGAAAAAAAAAAACAATTTTCCACAAAAATGATTTTTTAGTCCCAAATTTTTGATTTTTCCCAAGGAAATTGGACCCCAAAAGTTGTTGTCCAATTTGTCCTGAGTACGCTGATACCCCATATGTGGGGGGGGAAACTGTTTGGGCGCACGGCAGGGCTTGGAAAGGAAGCAGTAACGTTTTGGAATGCAAACATTGATGGGGGTCATGTTCCGTTTGTAGTGCCCCAGATGAGCCTAAACAGTGGAAACCCCCCACAAGTGACCCCATTTTGGAAGCTAGACCCCCTAAGGAACTTATCTAGATCTTTGGTGAGCACTTTGAACCCCCAAGTGCTTCACACAAGTTTATAATGCCCGGGCATGAAAATAAAAAATCCTATTTTTTTCCCACAAAAATTATCTCTTAGTCACTAATTTTTTATTTTCCCAAGGGTAACAGGAGAAATTGGACCACAAAATTTGTTGTCCAATTTGTCCTGAGTACGCTGATACCCCATATGTGAGGGGAACCACTGTTTGGGCGCATGGCAGAGCTCGGAATGGAAGGAGCACCATTTGACTTTTTCCAACCAAAATTGGCTGGAATTGAGATTGGACGCCATGTTGCATTTGGAGAGCCCCTGCTGTGCCTAAACAGTGGAAACCCCCCACAAGTGACCCCATTTGGGAAACTAGACCCCCTAAGGAACTTATCTAGATCTTTGGTGAGCAATTTGAACCCCCAAGTGCTTCACACAAGTTTATAACGTAGAACCGTAAAATTAAAAAATCATATTTTTTCCACAAAATTGATCTTTTCACCCCAATTTTTATTTTCCCAAGGGTAACAAGACTCCAAAAGTTATTGTGCAATTTGTCCTGAGTGCGCTGATACCCCATATGTGGGAGTAAACCACTGTTTGGGTGCATGGCAGAGTTTGGAAGGGAAGGAGCGCCGTTTGACTTTTTCAATGCAGAATTGGCTGGATGCCATGTCGTGTTTGGAGAGCTCCTGATCTGCCTAAACAGTGGAAACCCCCAACAAATGACACCATTTTGGAAACTAGACCCCTCAAGGAACTTATCTAGATGTGTGGTGAGCACTTTGAACCCCAAAGTGCTTCACAGAAGTTTATAACGTACAGCCGTAAAATAAAAAATCTCTTTTTTTTTTTTTACAAAAATGATTTTTTCGCCCCCAATATTTTATTTTCACAAGGGTAACAGGAGAAATTGGACCCCAAAAGTTGTTGTCCAATTTGTCCTGAGTATGCTGATATCCAATATGTGGGAGTAAACTACTGTATGGGCGCACGTCAAGGCTCGGAAGGGAAGTAGTGACGTTTGGATTGCAGACTTTGATGGAATGGTCTGGGGAGTCATGTCGCATTTGGAGAGCCCCTGATGCGCCTAAACAGTGGAAACCCCCCACAAGTGACCCATTTTGGAAAATAGACCCCACAAGGAACTTATCTAGATGTGTGGTGAGCACTTTGAACCCCGAAGTGCTTCACAGAAGTTTATAACGTACAGCCTTAAAAATAAAAAATCCTTTTTTTTTTTTACAAAATGATTTTTTCGCCCCCAATATTTTATTTTCACAAGGGTAACAGGAGAAATTGGACCCCAAAAGTTTTGTCCAATTTGTCCTGAGTACGCTGATACCCAATATGTGGGAGTAAACTACTGTATGGGCACACGTCGGGGCTCGGAAGGGAAGTAGTGACGTTTTGGATTGCAGACTTTGATGGAATGGTCTGGGGGATCATGTCGCATTTGGAGAGCCCCTGATGCGTCTAAACAGTGGGAACCCCCCACAAGTGACCCCATTTTGGAAACTAGACCCCACAAGGAACTTATCTAGATGTGTGGTGAGCACTTTGAACCCCAAAGTGCTTCACAGAAGTTTATAACGTACAGTCGTAAAAATAAAAAAATCATTTTTTTTTTTACAAAAATGATTTTGTCGCCCCCAGTTTTTTATTTTCCCAAGGGTAACAGGAGAAATAGGACAAATTGCACAATAACTCTTGTGGTCCAGAGTACGCTGATACCCCATATGCGGGAGTATACTACTGTTTGGGCGCATGGCAGAGCTCAGAAGTGAAGGAGCACCGTTTGACTTTTTCAACGCAGAATTGGCTGGAATTAAGATCAGACGCCATGTCACATTTAGAGAGCCCCTGATGTGCCTAAACAGCAGAAACCCTCCAATTCTAACTCCAACCCTAACCCCAACACACCCCAAACCCTACTCCCAACCCTAACCACAAACCTAACCCTAACACACCCCTAACCGTAATCCCAACCCTAATCCTAATCCTAACGTTAGCGCCAACCCTAACCCTAATTTTAGCCGCAACCCTAACGGGAAAATGGAAATAAATACATTTTTTTAATTTTATTATTTTTCCCTAACTAAGGGGGTGATAAAGGAGGGTTTGATTTACTATTTATAGCGGGTTTTTATGATTGGCAGCTGTCACGCTAAAAGACGCTTTTTATTGCAAAAAATAGTTTTTGCATCACCACATTTTGAGAGCTATAATTTTTGCATATTTTGGTCCACAGAGTCATGTGAGGTCTTATTTTTTGCGGGACGAGGTGCCGTTTTTATTGGTACCATTTTTGAGCATGTGACATTTTTTGATCGCTTTTTATTTCGATTTTTGGGAGGTTAGAATGAACAAAAATCAGCAATTCATGAATTTCTCTTGGGGTAGGCGTTTGTTCCCTTCCGCGTGTGGTAAAATTGATAAAGCAGTTTCATTTTTCGGGTCAGTACGATTACGGCGATACCTTATTTATATCATTTTTTTTATGTTTTGGCGCTTTTATAGAATGAAAACAATTTTATATAAAAAATTATTATTTTTGCATCGCTTTATTCTGCGAGCTATAACCTTTCTATTTTTTCACTGATGATGCTGTATGACGGCTCGTTTTTTGCGGGACAAGATGACGTTTTCAGCGGTATCATGTTTATTTATATCGGTCTTTTTGATCGCGTGTTATTCCACTTTTTGTTCAGCGGTATGATGATAAAGCATTGATTTTTTGCTTCGTTTTCTTTTTTTTTTTTTTAAGGGGTTCACTAAAGGGGTTAACTAGTGGGACAGTTTTATAGGGGGGGTCGTTACGGACGTGGTGATACCAAATATGTGTACTTTTATTGTTTTGTTTTTTTTATTTACAGGAAAGAATGAATTTATTGGGGAAATTTTTTTATGATTTTTTTTACCACTTTTTATTTTTATTTTTTTTACTTTTTTACTTTGTCCCAGGGTTGGACATCACTGTATTTTATCAGATCGCTGGTGTGACAGTGTGCACAGCACTCTGTCACACCAGCGATCGCTCTGGCAGTGCTGCAGGCTTCCTCAGCACCTGCTCTCAGCAGGCACTGAGGAAGCCGCCTCCCTGCAGGACCCCGGCGCCATCTTGGATCCGGGGACCTGGAGGGAGGACGGACCCTCGGAACAGCGCGACACATCGCGCTGCTCTGAGGGTCTCAGGGGGGCGCGCAGGGAGCCTCCACCCTGCGCGATCCTCCCCTGTGCCCCGGGTACACCGCGATCATGTTTGATCGCGGTGTGCCAGGGGTTAATGTGCCGGGAGCGGTCCGTGACCGCTCCTGACACACAGTCACGGGTGTCAGCTGTGATAATCAGCTAACACCCGGCGGCGATCAGCTGCGCTCACCCGGGAGCGCAGCTGATCTCCCATGACATACTATTCCGTCCATGGGAATTAGGTCCAGGGTCACATGGATGGAATAGTACGTCTGATGGCAGAGAGGGGTTAATATAATTGTTATAAAAGTAGGCCTTGTGGCCCAATTTTTCACATTTAAATAACTTATTTTTTTAACCTTTATTATTTTTGTCAACTTTATTTTTTTAAATAAATTTTTATTTTTGTCAACTTTATTTTTTTAAATAAATTTAGGGAAAAAAAAATTAACATATTAACTACAGGTCAGTGTAGTGTGGGGTGGAAATACTGCTGGAGGGGCTGCGGGACACTTTGACCGTGGGATTGTGGAGGGACGACCGGGATGGTGGTGTGGAAGGAACAGGAAGAGGTGAAGGGTGGAAAGACTAAAAGAATGGGAAGACAAGGCAGAACAGGTGGGTGGTGGTGGAGTGGAGGGTTGGGCAGGAGGAGCAGGTGACATGGTAGGGAATTGGAAGGGGGAAGGAGATCGGTACGAGGTAGGAGTGTGGTATGAGGTAGGTGGCTGGTAGTGGGTAGGTTGATGGTATTGGGGAGGTGACTGCAGTTGGGGAGGTGGGTGGTACTGGGGAGGTGGTTGTAATTGGGGAGGTTGATGGAGCTGGGGAGGTGGCTGGTATTGAATAGGAGGGGAAGGAGGGACGGCGGGTGGAGGGGGAAGATGTACGGCGGCTGTAGGGGGAGGAGGTGGAGGAACGACTGGGGTGGATGGAGGAGGATGGGAGAGAACCTGCACTAGAGCAGCGTGGCACGTGTGCATCACATACATCTGCTGGTCAACAGATAGCGGATCTATGCGCTCCGCAACCGACCTAAAAAAGCTGTGGTTCGGTGATGCTCTTGCTTCTGACTGCACAGTTTGCAGAAGTGTCTTTACTTCATCAACTACGGAGGTTATCTGATGAATGCCTGCGGCAAGTTGTTCAGATAATACCTTAAGACAGTTCTGGAAAGTTGCATTCATATGCAAGAAAACGGCGCATAGTTCCTTTCCTGACCCCTCTGACGCTGCCGCCCAGTACCCGCAGCTGTACTAGAGGTGGCAGGGTCAGAAGGGTGGGGTAAAGGGAATGCTATATCCTCACCAGCAGATTCATGTATTGCAGACTGCCACGATGCTCCAGCGCTGGTGGAGGGGACTGCGGGATCAAATGTGTGGGAAGGTGCAGATGTAGAGGGGAGGTCGAAGTGTCCCTCGGTGTCGGTCTCCTGAGGGATCGCTCTAGAAGGCGTCAACTCTGCGGGTGCCCGAGTGCTGGTCACCGTGCTGTGGAAGAAAGAAAAAACATAAAATTAATATACAGATGTGGAATGGCCCTGGCTGCAAAAAACATTGGATAGATGTTAACATTTGATGGTAATATTTACCTTCTGGTGACCATTGTTTCACGCAGAAACACCAGGGCTCGTGCATATTTGTATTTGCTCTGGCGTCCTGAAGAACCACTCGGGGCCCGCATCTCCTTATTGAACTCCTTCTTAAAGCGATCCCTCACAGACCGCCACCGCTTCACAATTCTCTCCCCTGAAACGAGAAAGCACACATTGGTTAGTATAGAACATCAGTGTTTCCCAAACTTCATTCCTCGTGTCCCCCAGAGGTCATGTTTTCAGTATTTCCATAGTGTTTCACAAAAGGAAATCATGAAAACATGAAGCGTAGGTAACACGAGGACTGAAGTTTTGGAAACACAGCTTTACAGTCAGCAACATGAACTATACTTACGGTGTTTAGTCTGGGACCTAACATCGAGGTCCTCCCAGTGGTCCACCATTGCCGCTGCCACTTCCTCCCAGAGCCGTCGGGTCACAACTTGATCCGAATGCCGGCGGTCCCCCATGTTCCACAGCGGCTCCCTTTCTCGGACCAGATCGATCATGAGATCAACATCCAGCCACTCCTCCGTGTCCGAGTCGGAAGCACGCTGTGAAGCCTGTGAAATTAAAATAGAGAAAAAAAACATTACCATACACATTATCTGAAAATGAAAAAAGTATACATGTTAAACTTGAAAAAATTAAGAAAAAAATTTATAGATAGCACGTTTTGTAAAAAAAAAATAATAATATGAAATGTTACCAAAAATGGTAAATAGTTAAAAAATTTCAAAAAGAGAAATGACATTTTAAAAAAGCACCCGAAACAATAAAAAATTTTGCGTTTACAAAAAAAAAAAATGAATTCCAAAAAAAAAAAAAAAAACTTACACGTTGAGAACCGCCGACAGTCTCACGACGACGACTCTGGGAGGCGCTGGGAGGAACCCTTTGTTGACTCCCAGATCCGAGAGACTAAAATGAAAAAATAAATTAGGATATTGGCATGTGTTGGCCGCTGTGTCAAGTATGTACTAAATGGTTTTCTATGTGTTGTGTGTAGTGTGATGTTGTGTTTCTGCGATTGATGCAGGATACTTACGAATTGTGAGCCCACTCCGGGTATCTCTCCACCCCGTCCTTCTTCCTCTGGGAGCTCCTCGTCATCTTGCGATTCCTGTTATTAAAAAAAGACAATCAATACATATATCCCACAGATGGATTGTGGAGAGAAAAAAAATTAGATATTTTTACCGCCAATTGCTGACGATGGGTAGGAGGGCTCCCAGAAGAAGATGTGTCTTGCTCTGGCTCAAGTGGCTGGGAGGGAGGAGATGGAGATGCTGCTGCTGCTGACGCTGCCGCTTCTTCTGCCATAGCCGCCATTGCGGAAGCTGCAGCAGCTGTTTGACGGTCTCTGCTGTGGAAGAAAGACACAAAAAGGGCCAGTGAATATATTTCTATATTCCTTGTCCCTGGCTGAAAGAGAAAAACAAACATGTTATTTTTTAGGTAAATGGGGGATGTAATATTTACTTTCTGCTAGCTGTCCTCTGTGCCCGTCTCTCCTCTCGGCTTGCTGCTGCTGCCGCCTCCGCCACCTGTCTTTGCCGTCTTCTGCTGTTGAGTAAAAAGGGACAGTGAATATACTATTCCTTGTACATGGCTGAAAGAAAAACAAACATGTAATTTAGAGCAAAATGGGGGATGTCATAGTTACTTTCTGCTGGCTATCCTCCGAGCTTGGATGTCATCTCCTCCCCTCTCTTCAACTGTTGCTGCAGCCGCCGCCGCCTCTCGTTTATGTCTTCTGCTGTTGAGTAAGGACACAAAAAGGGACAGTGAATATATGTTTATTCCTTGTCCCTGGCTGAAAGAGAAAAACAAACATGTAATTTTTAGGGAAATGGGGATGTCATATTTACTTTCTGCTGGCTGCCCTCCTAGCATCCAGGATGTCCTGTGCGCGTTCTGCTGCAGCTTCAGCTGCTGCCGCCTCCTCCCTTTCAAATCTTCTGCTGTGGAATAAACAGACAAAAAGGAACTGTGTTTATATGTATTGATTGTCCCTTTTTTAAAATATAAGATTCAAACATGGACAGGATTGAGCTTTATGTTGTACGGAACACAACATCCCATCATTAATTGGACCCGTAAACAGTACCAGGGGGAACCACCCTATCACTGCAAAAAATGCACACTTGATACAGTACCAGGGGAAACCACCCCATCCAAAAAAAAAAAATGTAAAAAAAAAAAACAACAACATTATGATAGAAAAACATGAACATTTCAGATAGTAGCAGGAGAAGCAACCCCCCATCACAGGCAAAAAAAATAAAAAAAAAAACACTAGATCAACATGATAGAAAAACATGCACATTTCAGATAGCAGCAGGAGAAACAACCCCATCACAGGCCAAAAAATTTAAAAAAATAAAACAATAGATCAACATTATGATAGAAAAACATGCACATTTCAGATAGTAGCAGGAGAAGCAACCCCATCACAGGCCAAAAAAAAAAATATTTAAATCAACATTATGATAGAAAAACATGCACATTTCAGATAGTAGCAGGAGAAGCAACCCCATCACATGCAAAAAAAAAAAAAAAAAATATTTAAATCAACATTATGATAGAAAAACATGCACATTTCAGATAGTAGCAGGAGAAGCAACCCCATCACAGGCCAAAAAATTAAAAAAAAAATCAACATTATGATAGAAAAACATGCACATTTCAGATAGTAGCAGGAGAAGCAACCCCATCACAGGCCAAAAAATTTTAAAAAATAAAACAATAGATCAACATTATGATAGAAAAGCATGCACATTTCAGAGAGTAGCAGGAGAAGCAACCCCATCACAGGCAAAAAAAAAAAAAAAAAATATTTAAATCAACATTATGATAGAAAAACATGCACATTTCAGATAGTATCAGGAGAAGCAACCCATCACAGGCCAAAAAGTTAAAAAAAAATAAAAAAAAATCAACATTATGATAGAAAAACATGCACATTTCAGATAGTAGCAGGAGAAGCAACCCCATCACAGGCCAAAACATTTAAAAAAATAAAACAATATATCAACATTATGATAGAAAAACATGCACATTTCAGATAGTAGCAGGAGAAGCAACCCCATCAGAGGCAAAAAAAAATTTTTTTTTTAAAAAATATTTAAATCAACATTATGATAGAAAAACATGCACATTTCAGATAGTAGTATGAGGAGCAACCCCATCACAGGAAAAAAGAAATATTTAAATCAACATTATGATAGAAAAACATGCACATTTCAGGTAGTAGCAGGAGAAGCAACCCCATCACAGGCAAAAAAATTTAAAAAAATAAAACAATAGATCAACATTATGATAGAAAAACATGCACATTTCAGATAGTAGCAAGAGAAGCAACCCCATCACAGGCCAAAAAATTAAAAAAAAAAATCAACATTATGATAGAAAAACATGCACATTTCAGATAGTAGCAGGAGAAGCAACCCCATCACAGGCCAAAAAATTTAAAAAAATAAAACAATAGATCAACATTATGATAGAAAAACATGCACATTTCAGATAGTAGCAGGAGAAGCAACCCCATCACAGGCAAAAAAAAAAATAAAAAATAAAAAATATTTAAATCAACATTATGATAGAAAAACATGCACATTTCAGATAGTATCAGGAGAAGCAACCCCATCACAGGCAAAAAAAAAATTTTTTAAAAAAATATTTAAATCAACATTATGAAAGAAAAACATGCACATTTCAGATAGTAGTATGAGGAGCAACCCCATCACAGGAAAAAAAAAATATTTAAATCAACATTATGATAGAAAAACATGCACATTTCAGATAGTAGCAGGAGAAGCAACCCCATCACAGGCCAAAAAATTTAAAAAAATAAAACAATAGATCAACATTATGATAGAAAAACATGCACATTTCAGATAGTAGCAGGAGAAGCAACCCCATCACAGGCCAAAAAGTTAAAAAAAATAAAAAAAAATCAACATTATGATAGAAAAACATGCACATTTCAGATAGTAGCAGGAGAAGCAACCCCATCACAGGCCAAAACATTTAAAAAAATAAAACAATATATCAACATTATGATAGAAAAACATGCACATTTCAGATAGTAGCAGGAGAAGCAACCCCATCACAGGCAAAAAAAAATTTTTAAAAAAAATATTTAAATCAACATTATGATAGAAAAACATGCACATTTCAGATAGTAGTATGAGGAGCAACCCCATCACAGGAAAAAAAAAATATTTAAATCAACATTATGATAGAAAAACATGCACATTTCAGATAGTAGCAGGAGAAGCAACCCCATCACAGGCCAAAAAATTTAAAAAAATAAAACAATAGATCAACATTATGATAGAAAAACATGCACATTTCAGAGAGTAGCAGGAGAAGCAACCACATCACAGGCAAAAAAATTTTTTTTAAAAAAAATATTTAAATCAACATTATGATAGAAAAACATGCACATTTCAGATAGTAGCAGGAGAAGCAACCCCATCACAGGCAAAAAAATTAAAAAAAAAAAAAATCAACATTATGATAGAAAAACATGCACATTTCAGATAGTAGCAGGAGAAGCAACCCCATCACAGGCCAAAAAATTTAAAAAAATAAAACAATATATCAACATTATGATAGAAAAACATGCACATTTCAGATAGTAGCAGGAGAAGCAACCCCATCACAGGCATAAAAATTTTTTTTAACCCCTTCACCCCCAAGGGTGGTTTGCATGTTAATGACTGGGCCAATTTTTACAATTCTGACCACTGTCTCTTTATGAGGTTATAACTCTGGAACGCTTCAACGGATCTTCGCGATTCTGAGATTGTTTTCTCGTGACATATTGTACTTCATGTTAGTGGTAAAATTTCTTCGATATACCTTGCATTTATTTTTGAAAAAAACGCAAATATGGCGAAAATTTTGAAAATTTTGCAATTTTCAAACTTTGAAATTTTTTTTCCCTTAAAACAGAGACATATGTCACACAAAATAGTTAAGAAAGAACATTTCCCACATGTCTACTTTACATCAGCACAATTTTGGAACCAAAATTTTTTTTTGTTAGGAAATTATAAGGGTTAAAAGTTGACCAGTGATTTCTCATTTTTACAACAAAATTTACAAAGCCATTTTTTTAGGGACCACCTCACATTTGAAGTCACTTTGAGGGGTCTATATGGCAGAAAATACCCAAACGTGACACCATTCTAAAAACTGCACCCCTCAAGGTACTCAAAACCACATTCAATAAGTTTATTAACCCTTCAGGTGCTTCACAGGAGCTGAAGCAACGTGGATGGAAAAAATGAATATTTAACTTTTTAGCCACAAAAATGATCTTTTACAAACTTTTTTTTATTTTCACAAGGGTAAAAGGAGAAAATGGGCAGATAAAGTTGTTGTGCAATTTCTCCTGAGTACGCCAATACCCCATATGTGGGGGAAAACCACTGTTTGGGCACACGGCAGAGCTCGTAAGGGAAGGAGCGCCGTTTGACTTTTTCAAACTAAAATTGGCTGGAATTGAGATTGGACGCCATGTCGTGTTTGGAGAGCCCCTGATATGCCTAAACAGTGGAAACCCCCCCACAAGTGACACCATTTTGGAAACTAGACCCCCTAAGGAACTTATCTAGACCTGTTGTGAGCACGTTGAACCCCGAAGTGTTTCACAAAAGTTTATAATGCCTGGGTGTGAAAAAAAAAACAAAACAATTTTCCACAAAAATGATTTTTTAGTCCCAAATTTTTGATTTTTCCCAAGGAAATTGGACCCCAAAAGTTGTTGTCCAATTTGTCCTGAGTACGCTGATACCCCATATGTGGGGGGGGGAAACTGTTTGGGTGCACGGCAGGGCTTGGAAAGGAAGCAGTAACGTTTTGGAATGCAAACATTGATGGGGGTCATGTTCCGTTTGTAGTACCCCAGATGAGCCTAAACAGTGGAAACCCCCCACAAGTGACCCCATTTTGGAAACTAGTCCCCCTAAGGAACTTATCTAGATCTTTGGTGAGCACTTTGAACCCCCAAGTGCTTCACACAAGTTTATAATGCCCGGGCATGAAAATAAAAAATCCTATTTTTTTTCCCACAAAAATTATCTCTTAGTCACTAATTTTTTATTTTCTCAAGGGTAACAGGAGAAATTGGACCACAAAATTTGTTGTCCAATTTGTCCTGAGTACGCTGATACCCCATATGTGGGGGGGAACCACTGTTTTGGCGCATGGCAGAGCTCGGAATGGAAGGAGCACCATTTGACTTTTTCCAACCAAAATTGGCTGGAATTGAGATTGGACGCCATGTTGCATTTGGAGAGCCCCTGCTGTGCCTAAACAGTGGAAACTCCCCACAAGTGACCCCATTTGGGAAACTAGACCCCCTAAGGAACTTATCTAGATCTTTGGTGAGCAATTTGAACCCCCAAGTGCTTCACACAAGTTTATAACGTAGAGCCGTAAAATTAAAAAATCATATTTTTTCCACAAAATTGATCTTTTCACCCCAATTTTTATTTTCCCAAGGGTAACAAGACTCCAAAAGTTATTGTGCAATTTGTCCTGAGTGCGCTGATACCCCATATGTGGAAGTAAACCACTGTTTGGGTGCATGGCAGAGTTTGGAAGGGAAGGAGCGTTGTTTGACTTTTTCAACGCAGAATTGGCTGGATGCCATGTCGTGTTTGGAGAGCTCCTGATCTGCCTAAACAGTGGAAACCCCCAACAAATGACACCATTTTGGAAACTAGACCCCTCAAGGAACTTATCTAGATGTGTGGTGAGCACTTTGAACCCCAAAGTGCTTCACAGAAGTTTATAACGTACAGCCGTAAAATAAAAAATCCTTTTTTTTTTTTTACAAAAATGATTTTTTCGCCCCCAATATTTTATTTTCACAAGGGTAACAGGAGAAATTGGACCCCAAAAGTTGTTGTCCAATTTGTCCTGAGTACGCTGATACCCAATATGTGGGAGTTAACTACTGTATGGGCGCACGTCGGGGCTCGGAAGGGAAGTAGTGATGTTTTGGATTGCAGACTTTGATGGAATGGTCTGGGGGCGTCATGTCGCATTTGGAGAGCCCCTGATGCACCTAAACAGTGGAAACCCCCATAAGTGACCCCATTTTGGAAAATAGACCCCACAAGGAACTTATCTAGAAGTGTGGTGAGCGCTATGAAGCCCAAGTGCTTCACAGAAGTTTTATAACATACAGCCGTAAAAACAAAAAAATCATTTTTTTTTTACAAAAATGATTTTGTCGTCCCCAGTTTTTTATTTTCCCAAGGGTAACAGAAGAAATAGGACAAATTGCACAATAACTCTTGTGGTCCAGAGTACGCTGATACCCCATATGCGGGAGTAAGCTACTGTTTGGGCGCATGGCAGAGCTCAGAAGTGAAGGAGCACTGTTTGACTTTTTCAACACAGAATTGGCTGGAATTGAGATCAGACGCCATGTCACATTTGGAGAGCCCCTGATGTGCCTAAACAGCAGAAACCCTCCAATTCTAACTCCAACCCTAACCCCAACACACCCCTAACCCTAGTCCCAACCCTAACCACAAACCTAACCCTAACACACCCCTAACCGTAATCCCAACCCTAATCCTAATCCTTACGTTAGCGCCAACCCTAACCCTAACTTTAGCCGCAAACCTAACCCTAACGGGAAAATGGAAATAAATACATTTTTTAATTTTATTATTTTTCCCTAACTAAGGGGGTGATAAAGGGGGGTTTGATTTACTATTTATAGCGGGTTTTTATGATTGGCAGCTGTCATGCTAAAAGACGCTTTTTATTGCAAAAAATAGTTTTTTGCATCACCACATTTTGAGAGCTATAATTTTTGCATATTTTGGCCCACAGAGTCATGTGAGGTCTTATTTTTTGCGGGACGAGGTGACGTTTTTATGGTACCATTTTTGAGCACGTGACATTTTTTGATCGCTTTTTATTTCGATTTTTGGGAGGTTAGAATGAATAAAAATCAGCAATTCATGAATTTCTTATGGGGGAGGCGTTTGTACCGTTCCGCATGTGGTAAAATTGATAAAGCAGTTTTATTCTTCGTGTCAGTACGATTACGGCGATACCTCACTTATCTCATTTTTTTATGTTTTGGCGCTTTTATAGAATGAAAACAATTTTATATAAAAAATTATTATTTTTGCATCGCTTTATTCTGCGAGCTATAACTTTTTTATTTTTTCACTGATGATGCTGTATGATGGCTCGTTTTTTGCGGGACAAGATGAAGTTTTCAGCGGTGCCATGTTATTTATCTCGGTCTTTCTGATCGCGTGTTATTCCACTTTTTGTTCAGCGGTATGATGATAAAGCATTGATTTTTTGCTTCGTTTTCTTTTTTTTTTTTAAGGGTTCACTAAAGGGGTTAACTAGTGGGACATTTTTATAGGGGGGGTCGTTACGGACGCGACGATATCAAATATGTGTACTTTTATTGTTTTGTTTTTTTTATTTACAGGAAAGAATGAATTTATTGGGGAATATTTTTTTTTTTTTATGATTTTTTTTACCACTTTTTATTTTTATTTTTTTTACTTTTTTACTTTGTCCCAGGGTGGGACATCACTGTATTTTAGCAGATCGCTGGTGTGACAGTGTGCACAGCACTCTGTCACACCAGCGATCACTCTGGCATCGCTGCAGGCTTCCTCAGCGCCTGCTCTCAGCAGGCACTGAGGAAGCCGCCTCCCTGCAGGACCCCGGTGCCATCTTGGATCCGGGGACCTGGAGGGAGGACGGACCCTCGGAACAGCGCGACACATCGCGCTGCTCTGAGGGTCTCAGGGGAGCGCGCAGGGAGCCCCCACCCTGCGCGATCCTCCCCTGTGCCCCGGGTACACCGCGATCATGTTTGATCGCGGTGTGCCAAGGGTTAATGTGCCGGGAGCGGTCCGTGACCACTCCTGACACACAGTCACGGGTGTCAGCTGTGATAATCAGCTGACACCCGGCGGCGATCAGCTGCGCTCCCCCTCGGAGCGCAGCTGATCGCCCATGACATACTATTCCGTCCATGGGAATTAGGTCCAGGGTCACATGGACGGAATAGTACGTCTGATGGAATAAAGGGGTTAAAAAAAAAATTTAAATCAACATTATGATAGAAAAACATGCACATTTCAGATAGTAACATGAGGAGCAACCCCATCACAGGCAAAAAAAAATTTTAAAAAAAATTTAAATCAACATTATGATAGAAAAACATGCACATTTCAGATAGTAGCAGGAGAAGCAACCCCATCACAGGCAAAAAAAAAAAAATTTAAAAAAAATATTTAAATCAACATTATGATAGAAAAACATGCACATTTCAGATAGTAGCATGAGGAGCAACCCCATCACAGGCAAAAAAAAAAAAAAATTTAAATCAACATTATGATAGAAAAACATGCACATTTCAGATAGTCGCAGGAAGACCAACCACATCACAGCAAAAAAAAGTTTTAAAAAAAAATACAGTAGATCAACATTATGATAGAAAAACATGCACATTTCATATTGCCGCAGGAAGACCAACCACATCACAGCTAAAGAAAAGTTTTTAAAAAAAATACAGTAGATCAACATTATGATAGAAAAACATGAACATTTCAGATAGTCGCAGGAAGACCAACCCCATCACAGCCAAAAAAAAACAGTACCCGTAGATCCACATTATCAATGAAACACATTCACTACAGTAGCAGGGGATACACATTATCACTTCCAAAACATGCATATTTGAAACACTACCAGGGGGACCCACCCCATCAGCGGAAATATATTAACATTTCATACAGTACCAGGGGAACCAACCCCATCACAGCAAAAACATGAATTTGAAAATGTACCAGGGTGCAAAAAAAATGCAGTAGCTCAGACAGCATTGGTGACATATGCGTTGTAAAATTTGGGGTGGGGGGATGTCATATTTACCATCTGTTGTCCTGGCGCTCCATTGCCTGGCTGCGGATCCTGGTGCTGGCTGCGGAACTGGTGCTGGCTGCGGATCCTGGTGCTGGCTGCGGATCCTGGTGCTGGCTGCGGATCCTGGTGCTGGCTGCGGATCCTGGTGCTGGCTGCAGAAATGGTGCTGGCTGCAGAAATGGTCCTCTTGCTCTCTTGTGGTAATGGTCCTCTTGATCTCTTGTGCATGGTATGTCTGATGTCCCACTGCATGCTTTTTTATATGTTTGCTGTGGGCTGGTATCTCAATTAAAAAACTGGATCCGGCTACCGGATCCGGCGTTCATAGACTTTCATTGTAACAAAAGCCGGTAGCGCCGGCGCTTCCGGCTTTTTCGCCGCAGACAAAAAACGTGACATGCAACGTTTTTGCCAGATGCCGGACGGCGACCAGACACCGGATCCGGCAAAAACCGGACGCGCCGCAGAGACATGCGGCGCCATCCGGTACTAATGTTAGTCTATGGAAAAAAAAATGCATCCGGCATTACATTTCGCCGGATGCGGTTGGACAAAAAAATGCCGGAGCGCGCCATCAGGCGCAAAATGCATGTGTGAAAGAGGCCTAAGTGTCGACGAAAAAAGATTGCGGCATGCACGATTTGCCTCTAAGAATCAGGAGGCGCCTGCCCATTCATGTCTATTGTTCCGTGAAAAAAATCTTAAAGCAATTGGATGACGTGAGTGCAGTCCGATTTCCATGGACTGACAGAATGGAGAGAGTGGAGAAACGTTTTCATTCCACATCTGAAAAATCTGTTCCCACTCTGGTCAGAATACAGTCATGTGACCAGAATACAGTCATGTGACCCTAGACTCAATTCCCTTGTAAAGTCCCTGTCATCTAATCATAAAACATACCTTGCAAATACAACAAAAGAAGTTAGATATAACAAAAAAATGATATATTTGTTGCAAAAAGTAGAAAATAATAGAACTAAACAACACGTAATAAAGGAGTTAGGTGGTCTTGACATTTCGAGCTAATCTTAAAGAGAATCTGTCAGCACAATTTACATGTTAAAGTAGAGGCATAGACATAAGAGTGCTGTTTTACAAATTAGATAGATACATTTAGTGAAGAAAGCCGCTTTGTGGTTGTACTTTAATTAGCATTTGAAGTTTTGATGTTATAAACTTTTGGTGCATTGGGGGTGGGACTGTGGGTAAGGTTTTCGGTTTTTGGCCCAGCCCCTCTGACTGTCTCTGGTGTCTGTATCTGCCTCCTGTTTAGTGATTTCCGCATGCGCGGGTGATCTCTGAGTATTTGGGTGTGCTTGGAGATTTAGTTTGTGTCGCCGCAGCTGCATGATTTGGGGCTACTAGACAGCCTGAATACATGTGGAGATTGCCTGTTTGTTAGGAAATCCCCACATGTATTCAGGCTGTCTAGCAGCCGCAAGTCATGCAGCTGCGGCGACACAAACTAAATCTCCGAGCACGCCCAAGTACTCGGAGAAAACCCGAGTAATGAGCATACTAGCTCATCACTACTTCTGTTTGAAAGTTTGCACCTGAGCTATCCTCAGGGCGGGCGTCATTTACGGAGATTGATCTTCTGGCGGTCTTTAATAAAATTGTGCCGATGGTTGTAGATACACAGATTGAGATCTTGGCTCAAAGACCATGGAAAAACCAATCTGCACAAGCGGCACCCACATCAAGCATGACACCAGCGAAGATTTTCAAATAGGAAGATACAGACATCAGAGTCAGGTGGAGGGGCCAGGGCAGGAGCTGAAGACTAGAGATAAGTGAACTTGTTTGGAAATTGTTCGCCAATCGCAATTCAGCACAAACGTTGCACATTTGGATTTGTGTTCGTACTCCCGAGCTTTTTTTTCCTAAAAGTTGGCCAAAGTTCAGTAAATGACCAAGTTCACTAAGGGCTCTTTCAGATGTCAGTGTTTCCGGTAGCAGCATGGGCCGCGAAATGTCCCACACAAGCGCACACTGCATGCACACTGATGACACACGAATGATATCCCTGTGTCATCAGTGTGACACATAACGACGCCTGGAAATCAGTGGTACTGTTGATGCTGTACCCCATTGTGAGGCGCTGAAGAAGACAGCTCACATCACTGTCCCCTGCTCGTGCTGCAGTCAGTGCTAGCAGGGGACAATGTTGAAAGTTGTAACAGTTATAACAGTTGTTAACAGCGACAGACCCTTAACGTGGCTTCCAGGTACACATAAATTGGCCATTTTATACGCTAAGACTTCTCAATTTTTCATATTTCTAAGGCAGTGATGCAATTCATTTTTCATATTTTGTGTCTGCAAGCTATAGCGCTACAGTGTGCTACCTTTTTTTCTTGAATGTGCATGAGTTGGTGACTCTAGGTTTAGCACCTGTTCACATTTGGTCTATTTTTGATGTGCCGGTCAGTTTTTTTTATATGTATTCATTTACCTTCTGTCTGAGCACTCCACCTGTTGGTCACAGGCGTTTTAATTATACCAGTTCCATTACCCCTCCACAGAGATGTAGATTTTAGTCTAGAGAGAGGATTTACATGTTCCCATAAAGATAGACTTTTCTAAGCGAGGATTGGCATTAGTTAGGTCCTGTAATACGAGAATAGCCTTAACGTGGCTTCCAGATACACATAAATTGGCCATTTTATGCGCTAAGACTTCTCAATTTTTCATATTTCTAAGGCAGTGATGCAATTCATTTTTCATATTTTGTGTCTGCAAGCTATAGCTCTACAGTGTGCTACCTTTTTTTTCTTGAATGTGCATGAGTTGGTGACTCTAGGTTTAGCACCTGTTCACATTAGGTCTACTTTTGGATGTGCCAGTCAGTTTTTTGATATGCCATCTAGATGTAGCAGAGCTAGACCCGTCGCAGGATAAATAGATTATCATCTTTTCTGCGGACAGGAGAGAAATATTGTTGTTTATTATTTTAATTTATAATATTATGGTTTAATTTAGATTCATTAAAGGAGTCTGTGTCATTCTTTCAATTAAAGGACTTTATTCTGTGTTGTGTGTTTTTTTATACAATATAACTATGGGGTTAGTAATGGGAGTGTCTTATAGTCCACTCTCCATTACTAACCTCTGGGCTTTATGTCACATGACAGTACAAAGGTGACATTAATCCCTCAACTATAATGCCACTTGCCACCGCACCACGGCAAGTTGGAAGATCCAGGCTAAATTTGAGATTTGGCAAAACTTGTTAATGCACCATTTCTGGGGTGGCTGAGAGTTGATGTTTTTAATTTGGGGTATATATCCATGGCTCTTTCCTAGGCTATTAATATTAACCCATTGTCTGCCTAGCCTTTGCAGGTAATGAAATATAGTGGGACCCTATAATAACTAGGAAAGGCTAAGTATACAGCTGTGGGCTGATATTAATAGCCTGGGAACTTTTATGAATATTGTCTCATTCCCAGAATATTAACATCAGCTCCCAGGCATTGGCTTTCCCTCAGCTGTTTATGAAAATTTTGGGGGAGCCCACTAGTTTTTTTTTTCATTGATTTTTTTTATATATTAACAAGTACAGTAAAATACACACCCAAGGTAATCTTAATTTCCAGCCTTCAGGTTTTCCATCAGCTGGAAACTTCAGTAACCTTAAAATGTTCCTCAAAGTTTCATATGATATATCCGAGCCTCGCAGCTGTTGGGAGACCCAGTGGCTTTGAACTCTGGTAACTTGAAAGTTTATCTGAGTTCAAGACACCAGGTCTCACGGTAGCTTCAGTGTTGGACTGCTGAATGCCGGACTGCCGAGTGCCAGACTCGTTGCCATTCATCAGTCCGGCACTCGCACTGACAAAGTAAGAGAAACAGCTGTTATGAACTCAGGTGACCTTACTGATCTTGTTGACAATTAAAAAAGTAATTGAAAAAATGAGGGGTGGTCACACATAATTTTCATAATGAGCAGAGGGAAAGCCGACGGCTTGGGCCTGATGTTAATATTCTAGGAAAGAGACATAAAGCTTTCCAGGCTATAAATGTCAGCATACAGCTGTTTACTTAGCCTTTCCTCATTATTAAAATGGGAGACCCTCTAAAACAATGATGTGGGGTTCTGATTATTTTTGATAAACAGCCAATCAAAACTGACAGCTGTGGGCTGCAACCCTCAGCTGTCAGCTTCAGCAAGGCTGGTTATCAAGAATAGTGGGGTCCCATGCCGCATTTTTTAATTATTTAAATTAATAATTTAAAAAACATCATGCCCCTTACATTTTTGAAAACAAGACAAGCTAAAGCAGACAACTTTGAGCTGGTATTCTCAGGCTTGTAAGGGGCCATTGTTATTGCCCCCTCAGCCTAAAATTAGCAGCCCGCAGACGCCCCAGAAAAGGCATATCTATTAGATGTGTCAATTCTGGCACATTGCCCTGCTCTTCCCACTTAGCTTGTGGCATATGGGGTGCATATTCGTGGGGTTGATGTCACCTTTGTATTGTCCCGTGACATACATTTTTTTTTAAATGATTTATGTATAGCGCAATTGATGGGTCAAATGATCTGGTGTCTACAATTAATTTTAGCTGTTTTGGCAGCTTTTGGACCCCCTGAAGGTAATGTCTACATGTTTGGTTTTGCCTCGTATTGAAATCAATGGGGTTCGGGTATTCGGCGAACAAGTTTGGCAAACATCTGAACGTTTACTGATCCGAACCAAACCAAAATTTGAAAGGTTCGCTCATCTCTATGGTAGACCCTGCCCACACCCCTATGCACCAAAAGGATGTTACTTCCAAACTTCAAATGCTGTTTGAAGAACAAACATAAATTTGAATTTGCTCATTTAAGGTAGCTATTTAATCAGTATACCAGCGCCATTATGGCCAAGCCTTTGCTTTAACATGCAAAATTAAGCTGACAGGCTGCAACATGTGCAGAGTGGAATTCCGCCATGTTGGAACATCGCAAATCAAACAGTTAACCGGTAGGCCGAAAGACCTCTGTAGCAATGCAACTCGATGACCTGTGGGGTGCGATCGTCGGAAATGAGCACACAATGACCATGCTTTCTGCAGCAGCGCATCCAGGCCGGGATAGTGGTGGAGAAATTGCTCTACCACCAGGTTGAGAGCGTGAGCTATGCAAGGCACGTGAGTAAGATTCCCACGGCATAGGACTGCCCCCACATTTGCAATGTTATTGCACACAGCCTTCCCTGGCTACAGGTTCAGTGGAGACAGCCAATGCTCTAACTCGGCCTGCATAGCTGTCCACATCTCTTGAGGTATGTGACTGCAATCTTCAAGGCATATTAATTTGAACACTGCCTGATTGCAGTTAGCCATGGGTGTGCAATATGGAGGTAGGGGGTGTCAAGATACAAACCCAGCAGCTATTGTGCACCAGGCGGCAGCTCTTCCCTCTGAGCTATTCAGCTTGTTGTAAATTTCCTTCCTAACCCAGATACAAGTAACTGTTGTTTCTGATTGTTTCCACCCTGAGCTCCTGTTTGGCTCCACTATGATTGAATACCCTAATTAAACCTAGCTTTGTACTTCCTTCCTTACGAGGTTATTGAGCTGCCAGCCATTAGTCATGCCTTTCAACTGTTGATTTTGTAAACAACATTGCTGCTCCTGTGTACCAACCCCCAGCTATTCCTGACAATGCTACCTGCCGGTGCTGCCCCTAGGGGTTGCAATACCACTATTCCAACTCAGGTCAGTCCTTAACAGGGGTATTGTATCTGCACTGTTGGAACGCGTGTCTGATTAAGCGAGAGGTTGAGTGCACATTTGGATGCCCTAGAGGAAGTGGAGGAGGCAGAAGTGGAGGAACTGTTAGATACAGAGGTTTTTCCCGCAAGCCTTAGGGATTCATAGACTTGTGGATCAGCCCCTTGACCACCTTCCCACACAGCCACCAGAGTCACCCAGTGTCCAGTCAGTGAGATGTAATGCCCCTGCCCATGTTTGCTCATCCAGGTGTCAATGGTGAAATGCACCCTGGCAGACATTGATTTCTTCAGGGAACGTGTGATGTTGTCGGTGACATGCTGGTGTAGCGCCGACACAGCTTTCTTAGAGAAGTAATGGTGACTGAGCAACTGGTACTGGGGGACCGTGATGGCCATCAACTTTCTAAAACACTCTGTATCCACCAGGCGGAAGGCAGCATTTCCATGACCAACAGATTGGAGATGGTTGAATTCAAGCTCTTAGCTTTGGCATGTTTAGGAGGAAACATTCTTTTGTGACCACAACTGCGGGACTGAGGGCTAGCTGCTGTACTGAAAGAGGGTGGTGTACGTATAACAGACAAACTGCTGGACTGTGAGTGAAGTGCAGGCATAGATGTTATGATAGATTGAGAAAGATGTGTTGTGCTACGTGACACAAAAGCAGCTGTCATGTCTACTTCCGTAATAGGCTCTCACTCACCCTGACTGTAGGGGGTAAAGAAGTGTAGTTTATGAAGCTGGAGACCTGTGTGAGAAGATTGGAATGGTGACAGAGGAGGAAGAAGCAGCAGATGGGGTTGATGGGATGGTTGGTTGTTGGCGAAGCCTACTAGTCCGCAGTGAGATTCCGACACTAAGACATGTTGAATGCGCATGTGCCGCTTCATGCATGTAGTTGTCAAATTATTGTTTTTTTGCAGATTTGACAGATAACGTGTGCTGGGTCATTCTTTGCGGTTTGGTTTGGGAACTGCACACTTGCGACAGGTGCTGGCCACAGCCAGAGTTGGGTCTGTGGATGCAGTGCTTGTCATGTCTGACTCTCATCAGGATGACCTCCACCCTTGGTGGTTAACGTCTGGGTATGAATTCTGTGCGGACCCTACTTCATCCGGCCCTGGATCCGACATGAAAAAATTTTGGGCATCAGTGGAGATGCTTTCCTCCTCTGGATTCTGTGATTCTTTGGAGCAGACTTCTATAGGGGAGTGGGGAAGCATGAATATTCATTTCGCTTTAGCAGCGGGGCAGGATCCTGTCTCCAGCTGCTGCTACGCTGGCACAGTTCGGGCGCTCTTGACTCAGGGCCCCCATAGCCACTGGCTTGGGGCTCCTGGCGCAGTGGAGGCTCTTGGAGCAGTGGGGGCCCTAGGCATCTGCTGGCCAGTATGCCAGCAGGTGTCAGTGCCTGGGCCCACCGGAGTGCAAGTGCTCGCTACTACAACTTGCATTGGGTGCTCGAGCACGTACCGAATATCGCAGGTGCTCAAAAAAACATGCAGGGATCCACGATAATCCGTGCATATATCTGAGCACCCTATGCAAATTCGAGTAGCGAGCACTTGCGCTCAAAACTTGCCATCATACCGTTATTTTTTTGTTTTACTTTTGAAAAACCCCAATTTTGTCCCCAACCCCATCCTTAACCCTAACACACCTTAAGAATAACACAACCCTAACCCCAATCCTAACCCTAACAGTACCCTAACCACAGCCCTATCCCTAAGTCCAACTGCAATGAATGGAAACAATTCAGACCAAACAGTACAGACCAAAAGTTTGGACACACCTTCTCATTTAAAGATTTTTCTGTATTTTCATGACTATGAAAATTGTAAATTCACACTGAAGGCATCAAAACTATGAATTAACACATGTGGAATTATATACTTAAAAAAGTGTGTAACAACTGAAATTATGTCTTATATTCTAGGTTCTTCAAAGTAGCCACTTTTTGCTTTGTTGACTGCTTTGCACACTCTTGGCATTCTCTTGATGAGATTCAAGAGGTAGTCACCGGAAATGGTTTTCACTTCACAGGTGTGCCCTGTCAGGTTTAATAAGTGGGATTTCTGGCCTTATAAATGGGGTTGGGACCATCAGTTGTGTTGTGCAGAAGTCTGGTGGATACACAGCTGATAGTCCTACTGAATAGGCTGTTAGAATTTGTATTATGGCAAGAAAAAAGCAGCTAAGTAAAGAAAAACGAGTGGCCATCATTACTTTAAGAAATGAATGTCTGTCAGTCCGAAAAATTGTGAAAACTTTGAAAGTGTCCCCAAGTGCAGTTGCAAAAACCATCAAGAGCTACAAAGAAACTGGCTCACATGAGGACCGCCCCAGGAAAGGAAGACCAAGAGTCACCTCGGCTTTTGAGGATAACTTTATCCGAGTCACAAGCCTCAGAAATCGCAGGTTTACAGCAGCTCAGATTAGAGACCAGGTCAATGCCACACAGAGTTCTAGCAGCAGACACATCTCTACAACAACTGTTAAGAGGAGACTTTGTGCAGCAGGCCTTCATGGTAAAATAGCTGCTAGGAAACCACTGCTAAGGACAGGCAACAAGCAGAAGAGACTTGTTTGGGCTAAAGAACACAAGGAATGGACATTAGACCAGTGGAAATCTGTGCTTTGGTCTGATGAGTCCAAATTTGAGATCTTTGGTTTCAACAACCGTGTCTTTGTGCGACGCAGAAAAGGTGAACAGATGGACTCTACATGCCTGGTTCCCACTGTGAAGCATGGAGGATGAGGTGTGATGGTGTGGGGGTGCTTTGCTGGTGACACTGTTGGGGATTTATTCAAAATTGAAGGCATACTGAACCAGCATGGCTACCACAGCATCTTGTAGCGGCATGCTATTCCATCCGGTTTGAGTTTAGTTGCACCATCATTTATTTTTCAACTGGACAATGACCCCAAGCACACCTGCAGGCTGTGTAAGGGCTATTTGACCAAGAATGAGAGTGATGGGGTGCTACGCCAGATGACCTGGCCTCCACAGTCACCAGACCTGAACCCAATCGAGATGGTTTGGGGTGAGCTGGACCGCAGAGTGAAGGCAAAAGGGCCAACAAGTGCTAAGCATCTCTGGGAACTCCTTCATGATTGTTGGAAGACCATTTCGAGTGACTACCTCTTGAATCTCATCAAGAGAATGCCAAGAGTGTTCAAAGCAGTCATCAAAGCAAAAGGTGGCTACTTTGAAGAACCTAGAATATAAGTCATAATTTCAGTTGTTACACACTTTTTTGTTAAGTATATAATTTCACATGTGTTAATTCATAGTTTTGATGCCTTCAGTGTGAATTTACAATTTTCATAGTCATGAAAATACAGAAAAATCTTTAAATAAGACGATGTGTGCAAACTTTTGGTCTGTATTATATATATATATATATATTGTAATTTTTAGCTAAGGGGGGTGACAAAAGGGGATTTGTCTTACTATTTTCTTATTTTGATCACTGTGATAGAGGCTATCACAGTGATCAAAATGAACCAATAGGAAAAATGTCCTATTGTTGCCAAGTACCGGCCGGCAGATCTCGTCCCCCATTTTTTTCCAGGAAGATGATGCCGAGCCGGGTGACGGATCAGGAGGAACTGGGGAATGACAGACATACTGGTGGGTCTCGGGGGGCACCATTTCTCTCTCCTCTGATATGTATATCATGTCAGAAGAGAGAGAAATCATTGAAACAGCGGGCACACTATTTTTTTTGTGATCTGACACTGGAAAATCCAGCCCTGATCATGTTCTCTTGGGTCTCAGCTACCCAGGTAGCTGAGATCCCGGAGATTTTCTGACTCTGTGGGGTGCTACAGCCTTATTCCCGAATGCCATATTAAAAAGGCAATGAGGGAATAAGTACCCTTAGTGTCTGCCATTTTAATGCATATCGGCAGTCATTAAGGAGTTAAACCTATGAAAGTGAGGATGGATAGCCAGCTCCCAGAGCAAGAGAAGATGAAGAACTCAGGTCAGTAGTTCACACCTGACTGCTACTGCCTCTCCGATCTTCCAATGGAACTATAAATGAATTGTAAGTTCCATCGCGGAGGCCGAAGTCAAACAAGTTCTACAGCCCTGCTCTCGGCAGAGGGGACAATTAGGGGGTCCAGTCTATGCCTCTGGGCCCTAGACAGCTGACCAGTTTGCCTTCCCATACCGCCATCCCTTCTTCTGGGGTGGCTGCAGGCTGATATTTTTAGGCTGGGGAGAGCTCTATAACCAAGGTCCTTTCCAGCCTGACAATATCAGCTCACAGCTGTCTGCTTTACCTTTTCTGGTTACATCGTTTTTTTCATTTAATTATTTGTTAGCTTCATAGCAAGCTGTACAATAAGCTCCAAATGCATGGCACTAAAGGACACAATTTTATAATATGTGCATCCTATAATATGTGCATGGACCCAATATTTGATGGACACCATTCTGTTTTTCAGTCATAGGGGAGTACACAGAGCGATTGAAGTCACCACTCACTATACTGTGAGCAGTGCCTGTATGCACACCCAGGCATTTTGATTGACAGCTGGCTCTGTGGTGCATCTGTGTAGAGGGGTATTTGTCCATCAAAGTGAAGGGGGGAGCTAGGGCCTATTCTGTGGGCCGGTTCTGAGTTCTCTTGACCCTGAAACCCCTCTTCTAAGTGGATATTTTTCCCATGTGTGTTGTGCTCGTTCTGCACTTACTTGTGGGCTGGAAGCCTCTGTTACATCTGTGTCCTTGAGACCGGGATTAGTAATACACAACAGGAGACCTTGGGTCCGGTTCCACAGGTTTGGTTCTACTGTATAGTACGGATACATTTGGCTGCGGCATACAGAATGGTACAAAATCCCTTCCGCTTGCTGTTCCCGTTGCACAGTACACTACAAGTTCTGGCCTCCATTCTGCCCAAGCTGCCCCGCTTCAACAGCTTCACTTGGTACCAGGGACTTACCATCTGGCAATACAGCTTCTCTGAGGCTCACCATCTTTCCCTCTCACTGTTCCCCGACTGGCCTTTCACTTGGTAGATGATGCAACATGGATTCCTATTCCTATTCTGTGTCCTCGGCCCTGGACTGCCCTGGGATCTATACAAAACTTCAGATGGGTCCTCATGCTGCTTGGAAACTTAGAACTGTAAGGGCCCATCAGTAGGTAAATAGTGTTTTCTGACATGACAGGTTCCCTTTAACTGTAATATTGACAAGCTGTAATCAAATGAAACACAAATTCTCATTATATACAAACTACATAAAACACAGCTTTAGCATTGTTTTCAGGCCCTTTCAAAAAGCAATTCATGGAAATGAAATTGATGGAAATTATTACAGAGGCTGAGAATGCTTTTGTGCAACATCAGACATTACAAATAGAAGCAAAGATTATAGGCTAACAGAAGAGAAAATGTAGTGAATGGGATGCTGAATGTGTTAACATCAAGGTCAGTGAAAGAATATGCACACCATCATTTTTAATACAACTCTGGGTCTATAGAAAAGCCAGACTCAAGATTGCTGTTACGTAACAAGAGTAGGCTTTGTAAATCAAGACTTTAAGGCCGGCGTCACACTGGCGAGTGTGATGCGAGTGAGTCGCATGACTTTCTCGAATCAACACCCGGCACGACCGCCCGCTCTCGGACCCGAGTGTACGGCTGCATAGAAATACATGCAGCCGCACACTCGTGCCGGGTGTTGATGCTAGAAAGTCGTGCGACTTACTCGCATCACACTCCCCAGTGTGACACCGGCCTAAGGCTATATTCCCACAAAGAGTTTTGGTAATTTTTTGATGCTGAAGAATTTCTGCTCCATTTTTGCACCTATTGTTTCAATTAAGTCACTTGCGTTTTTTTTCTAATGCATTTTTATCATGTTTTTGATGCTGCGTTTTTTGTCTCTTTTCGGTTTGTTATGCTTTAAATAAAGCTAATTTTTTTTATACTTTCTGGTATTTGGCTTTGACAAAACTTTATTGATACTTAGGTGCAGTTTACATGTGTTTGGTATATGTTTCTGCCTCATAAATGCTCTAAAAACACATGCTTTTTTTCCAGCGGATTCTCCGCATTTTATGGGAGTCAATGGGGAAAATCTTCACATAAAACTCCCTGTATCCGCAAGAAAAATTGGCATTGTGCGGATTTGAAACATGCACTGCAGGTCAGTTTTTGCTGAGTAAAAAAAAGCACGGTGGGAAGGAGATTTCTATAAATCCCATCCACTTTTGCTGCATCAAAATTGCATCAAAAACTCATTGTGGGAGCTTAGCCTGAGTGCAAAGTTACCTTTAGTGAATAAATACTAAAAAATAAAGTTCTGTCTATAGTTAAGCATTAGTAAGGAGCGAATAGTGAAATAATCGGATTCGGAAAAATTTTCGCGAATTATTATTATTATACATTTTTATAGCGTCATTTATTCCATGGCGCTTTACATGTGAAAGGGGTAAATATAGACAAGTACAGTAAACATGAGCAAAACAAGGCAAACACAAGTACAGAAGGAGAGAGGACCCTGCCCGCGAGGGCTCACAGTCTACAGGGAATGAGTAAGGATACACTAGGAGAGGGTAGAGCTGGTCGTGCGGCGGTTCAGTAGACTGAAGATCACTGCAGGTTGTAGGCTTGTCGGAAGAGGTGGGTCTTCAGGTTCTTTTTGAAGGTTTCCGTGGTAGGCGACAGTCTGAGGTGTTGGGGCAGAGAGTTCCAGAGTATGGGGGAAGCACGGGAGAAGTCTTGTATGCGTTTGTGGGAAGAAGTGATAAGAGGGGAGTAGAGAAGGAGATCTTGAGAGGATCGAAGGTTGCGTGTAGGTAAGTACCGGGAGATCATGTCACAGATGTATGGAGGAGACAGGTTGTGGATGGCTTTGTATGTTGTTCTGCCCATCTAAGTACAGGGCAGTATATTTTGTATGGTGTGCTTGTATGTTTGTTATAGCACCATCTAGTGGTGGCTGAATTTATAGCCTGTGCCTTTAACAAGCAGATAGAGAATTGCATTGTGGGATTGAAGCAAGGTATGCTGGGAAGAAGAAGCTCCATTTTCTTCCATGTACTTCAGGGAATACACGTGTTCATGTGCTCTCCTGTAACCTCTCCAACTTGAGTTTGCTATCCTGGTAAAGCATATCTGGTAAGATCAATATCTTCTCTAGCAATGCAGTGTTTAGGAGGTTATTAACTGTATAGCAGCCAGTGCATAGGAGATGTTATTAGAATCCTGTGTAAAGTTTGCATCATACTGTATACTTTCCTGTTAATTGTAAAGTGTCAGCTGTGTGCCCAATACTTATCTATGTCATTTGTATTTTTATAGTTTTACCACGCATGTTCTATACTGTTCACCAATAAACAAGTAAGACTAAAGAGGACAGTCTGCTTATTTGGAGATAGAATCGTGGTTTAGGCTGTATGCTAGATTGCACACCGTGTCAACGTGTATGAAGGCAAAACATATGTCATAATTAGGGTTTTGAACTGGAGCCTCTGGACGATAGGAAGCCAGTGAAGGGCTTGGCAGAGAGGAGAGGCTGGGGAATAACGGGGAGACAGGTGGATTAGTCGGGCAGCAAAGTGTAGGATGGATTGGAATGGTGCCAGAGTACTAGATATTTCTAATATCCCTGTATTCATAGAAAATAATGAATCCAATGCAAGTCAATGGGAAAGCCGAATATTTTTCTGCTGGACCCAACCAACAGGTCTGGGGCATGAGACAAAAGCTAAAATGGATGGGAAAGAGCTAAAACTAAATAGGAACATCATGGAGAAGATTCCTGCATGCCTTTCTGACTCATATATGATATCTGGAAATAATGTTGTCAGACTATTGCACCGGTTTTATGGATTTTTAAAAAGACCTACCAAACCAAACCAAATTTTTTTGGAAAAATGCTAAGAAATATTATTTCCTTCATAATTACATGTATATAACGCAAAAAAAATTATACCGCCCCTTTAGCATATGTTCACGCATAGCATTTTGGCTTTATTTTTTCCTTTAACATTTGTGAGGGCTTTTACTACTGCATTACTACTCCCTCATGCAAAATAGTTAGCAAGATAGTGGAATACATATTCCTCATTCCTTTACAATGACCATTTGAATTTTGGGCATTGACCGCCACCCCCACCTTGTCCACCGCCATGTTATTATGCGGTCCTTGCTGACAATTACCAGAGTGCCAGCAGGTGTCTTGAAACCTGAGTTTGGTAAGGGCCCTCAGGTGGCCCTGTATCATACATTTGGGAGAGCTCTCACTCCTACATTTGGGAGGTCCCTCCCTCATGCCAAATAGTTAACAAGATAGTGGAATACATATTCCCCATCCCTTTACAATGCCAGTTAAAATGTGCCCATTTGAATTTTGGGCATCACCCACCACCACCACCATGTCCACCGACATATCATTATGCGTACCTCGCTTCACATTTTCAGAGGAAACCTGAGTTTTGTGAGCTCCACAATTCATTTTGGCCACCGGATCCCAATGGAGCCACTGCTATAGCAGGTGAAGCCTCTGTAAGGTGAGTATAATACAGGAGTTGGGTGAGCTGTATGATCAATGTCAGTAAGTTGCATTCTACCAGAAACTAAAAGCATTAGAATTCAATTCTGAATAGAGAGTATGCAAGCAAGGGCCTCTATTGTGCTCAGTCTATCAGGCCTGAAACCCATGTCAGGAACATGTACAAGCCTCATTTTACTTGGAAGCAGCCTCCTCAAGGGAAGGAGACAGGAGTGCCATTGACCAATCTGCACAAGCCTACGCACTTCTTCTGGAAACTACCCAACCTGGCAGAATGTATCTTTTACATGGTTTTGAGCAACAGTGGAGTAATTACAGGATATGTCCCAGAGAGTGTCGAGGTCTGTGGAGTGTATTACTCAGGTGACAGGCAGTACTACACAGTTCATGTAAAGGTGTTAGCATGGCAAGGCTGCACCCTTAATAGGTGTGTGGAGCGTATTAACCCAGTCTCTTAGATGTGCTTAAAATGTACAGAAACTGGCCAACACCTCACCATCATTTTTTGTAAGGACCCAAATTTAGAAAATGTAAGGGAAGCAACAGTTTAATAAAGAGATACAAGTCTCATTTATGAGGCCAGAAAAGTCAGCAATGGTCTTTGTCCAGCATCAGAGAATGCAAAGTGCTAACGAATATGTATGCCCTATCTAACTAACAATTTTTGAACAGGTATATATGCTGACAAGGGACAACTGAATGCTGCGCTGGGACAGCAAACTGGACGTGGTTGCTGATTGTTGTATCTGTGCAACTGCAGGTTGTGGACAGGAGGCATCAGCACCTCCTTCCTGGACAGCAAATTGTGAAGGACATAACTCAGGGGAAGGGCCAGTGGTTTCACCATCGGACACAGATTTTGTACCCAGGCATTCTGCCCACCTACTGGGGTGCTGCATATATGAGCAGTATATGGCGTATGCTAACAGAGGTATGTCAAATTTCACTTTATAAAGGGATATGTGGGTAAGATTTTAGAACTATCAGCATATAAAGCATGCTTCATTACTCATATTATTATTTTGTGTAAGGCTGAAACATGAAGAATTGTGTGGAGCATATTAATGCATTTATGTTCCAAAATGTCCATGTGCAGACCCAGAAAACAACATCAGGTTACCAGATACACTCTTTAAAAGACCGTGAGAAGTGCAATACAATAAAAAATATAATAATAGAATATATAGAGATGGTGATGGAGATTCCCTAACAAACAGGCATTCCTCACATGTATTCAGGCTGTCCAGCAGCCATAAATCAGCCGGTATAGGCGGCATCGATAGTAAAAAGTTGCTCACACTTGTCAAGCTCTATGTTTGACTCGTGTGACCAACTTGCAATCAGTTTTCCAAGCAATGCTACAGATCGCTTGGAAAATGCTAGCATTCTGCAAGCTAATTACGCTTGCAAAACGCTAGTTTCTGGCGGGAATACACATACCTATAAAAATGCGTATTTCCCGCGACAGGGAGGTGCGGGATTGCCACGAAATTTCCACGGCAATTCCGCAACGTGTGCACATAGCCTAAGAGGTAGAGATAGAGAGTACAATGTGCAAAGGTTTCAAAAAGTACAAAACATTACCCACGTGGGGTATACGTAGCTGAACACTAAGTACTTGTTGCAGAAGAAGGAGGAGGTGATTTCCTGAACAAAATGGTTTTGGATGGTAGGGGATGGATGTTAAGACAACTTCCCAAACAAAACATTTGACCTGCATTTACATAGCGTTGCTGTCATCCGTAGGGCTTACAAAGTCAGAGGAAATCCAGAAGTTGTTCAGTTTTAGAAGAGTCAGCCTGTCTGCATTTTCTGTTGACAGATGTGTGCGTCTATCCATTATGATTGCACCTGCTGAATTAAAACCAGCTCAGACAACACACTCACGGCAGGGCATTACAGCACCTCCAAGGCAAGTGTGCAGCTTGGACAACCAATAGTTAAAGGACACTGAAGAATCAGGAAGGATGCTGGTATGGTCAATTAAGTAGTCCTTCACCATCTTGTTCAACTTTTCCCTCCTCGACATAATTACACCCACAGATAGCCCTTGCTGATGGGACAATGTTATGAAAATGTCCCAGTTGGTGGACATTTCCTCCCTCAGAGTTGCACCTGGTCTTTGTGGCCCTCCCCTGTAATCCTTGTGGGCGAAACGAGCCGGTACCTCTGCCACCAGCGTTGTCTGAGAATAATCTTTTGAACAAGTCTTCCACTATGGCCCTTTGGCATGCATGCACTGAAAATGGCACATCTGCTTCCGACTTTAGAGAAGCAAATTTTCGTTGTACCGTGGGTCAAGAAAGGTGCACAGCCAGTATTTCATGGTGGACAAAATGTCTTTCACGCGAGGGTCTTGGGGAAAGGCATCTGGACATGAACTCTGCCATGTGTGGCAGATTAGAAAGAGTCACACATTCAGTGTGCTCATCAGGAAGAATAGTAACCATTCTCTCCTTCTCACAATGCATAGCCTCCTCCTCCTCCTCCTCTTCAGGCCATCCATGCTGGACAGGCATGAAGCTGGGATTGGTAGTCCCCTCTGTAGCACAGAAAAAAAATCTGGTCATCCTCACCCTCCTCCTCCTGTTCCTCGTCATCACCTAATGTGGCCTGAGAATACTGTGTGAGGCTGGGCTCTGTGGTATCAGCCGCCCACTACACAATCTTGATCCATAGCCACATGCTCGGCATTTAAAGCTTCCTTTTTCAGATTCTGCAGCTAACGTTTTAATAGACATAGCAGTGAGATGGTTAAGCTGATAATAGCATCATGAGAGCTCATCATCTTGCTGCAGTAGTCAAAGTTTTGAAGAACCTCACATAGGTCAGCGATCCACACCCACTTGGCAGTTGTTATGTGTGGGGGCTGAATCTTACTCTGAAGGACATTGACAAGCTGGAATTCAGACACTGCCCTCTGCTGCTCACTAAGCCTTGCCAACATATGGAAGGTGAAATTCCAGCATGTGGGCAGGTCACAAATCAGTCGGTGACAAGGCAAAAAAAAGCGCTGCTGCAGCAAAGCTAGACCGGGGAAAGCCTGAGATGACTTTTGGAAATGTTCGCTGACACGGCGTACCTTGGCAAGTAGGTCAGGCAAATTCAGCACATGGGCCATGCATAGAACGTGTACCAGCTTGCCGAGTTTTAAAGCCACCACCAAGTTACGCCCATCATTGCACACAACCAGACCTGGTTGGAGGTTCAGTGGGGAGAGTCACTGATCGGTCTGGTTTTTAATCCCTTTCAACAGCTCAGCTGCACTGTGAGCTTTATCACCTAAACAGATGAGCTTCAGCACAGCAGAGGTAGTGCTGCAGATTTCCTAGCTGGGGAGTGATGGGGAGGCTAGTTCTGCAGATGATGAGGAGGAGGAGAGACAGGAAGTGGAATACGAGGAGACTGAAACCCTGTTGGAAGTTGGGCCCACTATTCTTGGTGTGGGTAAGATGTGTGATGTCCCTGCCTCTCACACTGTCCCAGACTACACCAGGTTAACCCAGTGTGCCATCAGGGAAATGTATCGTCCCTGTCCACAAGAACTTGTCCACATGTCTGTGGTGAGGTGGATCTTCCCTGTGACTGCGTTGGCCAGAGCACGGCTGATATTGTGTAACACGTGCTGCTTATGTAATGAGGGGATGGCACACTGGGAAAAATAGTGGCGGCTGGGAATCGAGTACCGTGTGGCTGCCACCGCCAAGAGGTTGCGGAAAGACTCAGTTCCCACAAGTCGAAACGGCAACATTTCCAGGACTAGCAATCTCGCAATGTGGGTGTTTAGCATTTAGACCTGTGGGTGGGTGGTTGGGTATTTCTGCTTTCTAGTAAATGTCTGGGGCAGGGACAACTGAACGCTGTGCTGGAAAAACGAACTGGACGTGGTTGCTGGCTGTTGTGTGTGTGCAACCGCTGATTGTGGGCAGGAGGCATCAGCCCCTGCTTCATGGTCAGCAGATTGGGAAGGCTGTAACAAAGCGGAAGGGGCAGTGGCTGGACGCTCAGACACAGATTTGGTACCCAGGCATTCCGCCCACCTACTGACATGCTTGGCTGCCATGTGCTTTTGCATGCTGGTGGTGCTCAAGTTGGCAATGTTTTTGCGTCTTAGCTTGATTTGGCAGATGCTGCAAATTACTGTTGTTTTATCTGAAGGACTTTCAGAACAAAATGCCAGACAGGGGAACAACGTACCCTTGGACTGTTACCTAGCTGAGTGGGGGGGTCTGCGGAACAGTTGACCAAGTTGTAGCTCTGGGCAAACCACTACCTCTTCTTGTCTGTTTTATTGCTACGGATCCATCATTCTCTGCACTGCTGTGCTCACTAGGTGTGCCACTGTGCCAGGTTGAATCAGTGGCCTCATCATTGACCACGTCGTCAATTACAGTCACGTTTCCATATCTATGCAGGCGTTGCCCCAGATTCACAACTGCTAGATAAAGAAACGCAATTTTTTAAGGCAAGAGAAAATTATTAATTTTTTTCTTTAGCCTTGTTGACACACTCCAAATGAGGAGTTATGAAGATTATTGCCCCTGCTAAATTGTCAAGTAAGATTATCTCTACCCGGATTGCGCCTGTCACACAACTGCTAGATAAAGAAACGCTATTTTTTAAAACAATAGAAATTATGATTTTTTTTTAAAATTGCCTTGCTGACACACTCTGAATGCTGAGTAATGAAGATTATTGCCCCTGCTAAATTGTCATGTAAGATTATCTCTACCCAGATTGCGCCACTTGCACAACTGGTAGATAAAGATACACAGCTTTTTAAGGCAATAGAAATTATGAATTTTTTTAAAATTACCTTCCTGACACACTCCAAATGCTGAGTAATGAAGATTACTGCCCTTGCTAAATTGTCACATAAGATTATCTCAACCCAGATTGCGCCAGTCGCACAACTGCTACATAAAGAAACACTATTTTTGGATTTTTTTTAAACGCCTTATGAGGCGCAAAAAATAGGCTGCTAGACAGGAATATTATGTAGCTTCCCAAAAAATTTTTTGTATATGCTGTTACTACCTAACATTTATTTCCCTATACAAATAGCTGATTTGTATATTATGGTAGTGGATGATACTCTCCCTATTTCACCCTAAGCCCACAGTCTGTTCCTAATAATAAATACTGAGTCGCCCTCCAGAGCAATGGGAACTCAGATCTGAGCCTGCAGACTACTATGGGGATGTCACAGCAAAACACAGCTCAGTCCGTGGCTCTGGGGCTCACCTTTTAATGTGGGATATTTACAGGTGAATTGAATATTGGTATGGGGATTCGTGACGCCACCTGTGGTACCTGGTCAGGGTGACCAGCGCTGCTGTGCAGATCCACTGAAGGGTTAATATTGTGCAGCTAGATGTTAAGCCTTCCACAGGTAAGGCTGAGTTCTTCAGGGCAGATAGATGTGTAGGGATGCAGGACAGACGGGGACCCGGCAGTTAGTGGTAATAAGGTAGACACACACATAAGTCACTTTGGTACCTTTACTGAAGATGTTGCATACACTCACCGGAGCACTGTAGGGTGAAGGGTGCACATCCAGATTCCTCCACTGAGTAGGTGTGTGGCCTCCTGTTCCTTGCCTTTTTGTAATAAGTCCTGGCCTGCGTGTAGCTGGGCCTAACTTGGTCTCCGTCTTGTACCTGGCTGACCTTGTGGTTGGACCTTCTCTCTGAAAGGACAGGGTCTTTTATGGCGGATCCTGCCAGACTCCGTCCTCCTGATCCAGATACGTATCAGCTCTGTGGTACTCCTGGGACTTGTAGTCCTCCAGGAACTCCGGTGTTCTCCTAATGGGTTATGGAAATTTAATTAGGATAAATTTATCCTGAAGTGTTTGCTGGTGCCGTTCCCAATTCTCTATTAGATGTCTTTTTGAGCACTCAGAACGAAATGAAACTGTCCACACGGAAGTGTCAGTATAGCAGTTCGTCAAGACTACACATTTATTATTCATTCAAGGTTTTATACGTTTACAAAAAGGGGCTGGTTAGTCAATTAACATACAATTAAAAGCTGCTAGATTATTGGCTGTTCTAGTGTAAGTATGATAATTATGATAATTATGATAAAAGGGCTCAAGTTGCAGATTTATTGTTTACTGCTCTTTGCCCCAGCATTCTTGCATGACTAGTAAAGTAAACAATAGATATCTACTAAGACTCTATGTACTTGTTCCTTATAAAGGCCAGGGTCGTCTTTAACGATTGATTATAGCTGGCATCAGCTTTTTGCATAGATATGTGTGGGCACAGGATTTTTAGCAAGTGAGATCTATCTAACTGTGAATACATATATATGAATATACTTTGAATATATGGAATACATATATATTTCCATGACAGTCCCCCCTTAGATACCACTTGCCCTAAAAACCTGCTCCTGTCCCAAAGCGCTGCAACTCTTTTGTCCTGCCGGCGGATTGAGAATATGCCTAGCGCATGCCTCCCCCACCGAATACAGACTTTTCGCAAATGGGCGGTCAGGAGGACTGTCCCTAGCAGGGGTTCATGTGTTTTCAATCATAGTCTCTTTATTTAACTGCATGTTCAGGAAAAACGTGTGTATTCTTTATCAGGTAGGTCATCTGTCTGGTCAGTCAGAGCATCCACGACATCCTTCATGGCTTAGGTGTCTCTCCTGGTACGGGAGCTTCCTTGCAATGCGATACGTGGATCCAAACAGGCTTTCCCTCTAGTTACACAGAGGTTGGTGTCATCTGGGGCTCTTGGACAGGACCATCAAATCTGGCAGTGAAGAGAAAAAACTCGAGAATGGACATTAGTTTTTGACCAATTCAATTACATAAGCAAACAAGATATCATTTTGCATATTCTGCTGCTGAGGGAAGAATGCACCTAACTTGGGACTAGACCCAAACAATATTTCGCATGGAGACAGCTTTTCTGGGTCTCTGGGAGTGTGCCTTACGCTAAAGAGTGCAATTGGGAGTGTGTCATGCCATGGTTTGCGTGTCTCTTGGGCAATTTTCAGCATCCTATTCTTAAGTGTTCCGTTCAGTCTTTCTACCTTCCCGCTGCTCTGGGGGTGGTAAGGAGTGTGTAGGCCTAAATCTGACCCTACTGCTAACCAGATATCTTGTGTCAGATTTGCTGTGAATGCGGGTCCCTGATCACTCTCTATCACTTCTGGAACCCCGTATCTGCACACTATTTTCTGAAAGTAGCTTCTTTGCAGCAGTCTTTGCTGACTTGGAAGGCTTCTGTCCATCTTGAAAATACTTCTTTGACCACAATGGCGTATTTGAATCCTTCACTTGGCGATATCTGGATGTGGTCTATCTGGATCCTCTGAAGCTGGTAGAGTGGTCTTTCCAGATGAGGTGAGGGGGACTTTCTTCCATACGTCCAGGCTTGCATTTGCCGCAGGTCAGACAGCTGCTGGTGAATTTGGCTGTTAGGGTGGAGATCCCTGAAGCGAACCAGTAAACACCAATCAGATCATTCATCTGTGTCTTTGATATGTGGGTGTGGGTCCATGTGCCCATTGGACCACCATAGGGTGCATACTTTGTGGTAGGCAGAGTTTGAAGTCCATTATTGATAGTCTTCCTTCTTCACGTGTTGCTTTTTTCGCATGCAGTTCTTCTTCTCCTTTTGGAGCTTGGTCTTGCAACTTCTTGAGCAGATCCCAGGACGTTTTTTTTGTCAGGTTTCTTGTCTTCAGTCGTCATGTAGTAGCCGTCCGGCTCTACGACCTCTCCCACTTCTCCATGTTCTCTTCCTTTGACCGCTTCTTTGGCTGCCATGTCCGCCATGTTATTGCCTCACGCCTCTTCTGTTCTCAGTTTTCCATGCACTTTGATTTTTCAAATTGCCACCATTTTGGAAGTTGGAGTACACCCAGCAGGTCCCTGAAGGCTCCATGATGCTTCACGGTTGTCCCGTTTGCTGTGATGAAGTCCCTTGTAACCCAGATGGGCCCAAAGTCGTGTGCTATGCCATGCGAGTACCTATAGTTGGTGTAGATGTTTGCAGTCTTGCCTTCTGCCATCTGGCAGGCCTTTCAGCGCTTTCAGTTCTGCTTCCTGGGCTGACAGACTTCTGGACCACAGGATTTCTTGATTGCTGGTCACTGCACTTCCTGTGTGGAAACTTCTTCATCATCTGCAAATCTGGAGCCATTCAAGTAGAGGATAAATTCTGTAAATTTTGTTCTGGAAAGTCCATATTGTATCCCCCCTTGGGAGTGGGAGTAGAGTAGCCGGGATGAGGACTGTAGGTCTGGAGACGGTGACATTATGAGACAAAGGCGATAGAGGCGCCACAAAGATGCCTGGCGGTGGAGAGATTATTGTTGGCTGAGCTTGATTGAAGATTGCCAAGATGTCGTGTGGAGTGAGAGTTTCCAGTGGCTGTCCAAGAGTGATGTCAGCAACCTTGTCCAGGAAGGTGTGTGCTGCAGATACTGCCATCAGGCAGGAGGGTGCTCCTCTTGCAACTGGATCCAGGCGGGCTGAGAGGCAGCCTAAAAGCCTCTGTTTTCCCCCGTGAATCCATATCAGGACTCCAGTAGCATGACCTTCTTTCTTCCATCAGGTAGACGGAAAGACTTCTCGTAGTCAGGTAGGCCTGGTATTGGCGCTGAGACTGTTGAGTTCTTCCAATCTCCTGAATGGGTTGAAGGCTGTGTCTGATAGAAGGAGCGGGGTTGTTGCGTTGATGCAAGCGCACAGAGGCTGCATTAGGACTGAGGCATCAGGGATCCAGGTTCTGCAATACGACACTAGACCAGGGAAGGCCTGCAGCATTCTTGGAGTTGTTGGGGGAGCCATCTTCTCCACAGTGGTCTTCCAGTCTTTTGACATGTGTTTCGTCTGGTGGGCAATACAGTGTCCCAGGGATGTAACTTGCTTCTGACATCACTGGACTTTGTTCTTCCAGACCTTGCGTTGCTGTTCTTCCAGGTAGAGTAGGAGAGACAAGGAATGGACTGTGCAGGTATCGATGTCAACCACACAAAAGAGAAGGTCATCCACGTGTTGTAGAAGAGTGACTCTTGCATATTCTGCAATCCAGTTGACGAGGATGGAGGACATTGTCTTGGTGAAACTTGAAGGGCTGGTTTTGAGCACCTTGAGGCAACACTATCCATATGCACTGCACTGGTGCATGAAGGCAGGCCTCCAGGTGGAGGGGAAACACTGAAGAAGGTACTGGCCAGGCTGATCACCGTGAATACCGTTGCGGTGACTGGGACTTTTGAGAGCAGAGTGTGACGGTTCAGCACTGTTGGGGTTTCAAATACCGTAGCCTCTTTCACGGCCTCCAGGCCTTGCACCATTCTGGACTTAGTGGGGTTTACAGTCTTTTTCTTCACTGTGGAAAGCTGGTATTGATTCCGATGGGCGAGGCAGCCCAGTTTGGCCTTGTCCTTCAGTATGCGGCAGGGGACTCCCATCTGCCGGCGCAGAACTGGCGGGAAAACAAGCCGTCTACTAGGATCCACATCATGAGAGATGACGACCAGCTGGCTTTCTTGTTCTCCAGCAAGACTGTCACTGTGTTAGCACCTGCTCTGGTCACAGGGGGTCTTCTTGTTGGGACGTCTCCTTAACCGGCTGCTTTTTTCTTTTCTCAGCACGGGCCGTCAGTAGTTTCTTTTTCTCCAGCTCGGTCTCAGGTCAGTATTTGTGCACAAGTTTGAAGAGCTGAGTGGCCTTTTGCCGGTCTAGGGCCTGGGTGAACTGGTTGATTGCAGGGGGCACCTCCTGGTGCTTGCAAAAGATGAACCTCTGGCGTTGGAGCCGGATGAGGTGTTGCCATTCCATGAAGCGAGTAGGGTCCTTCTTGAGTTGAATATCCTGGCCAATGTCAAAGTTCTCAGGCCGTCTTCTTAGGCGAGTTCACTTAGACCTTCAGTTGGTCAGAGACATCTTGACTCTGGGTGATGGAGTGGCTTTTCTGGTACTATGTCCAGCACCTCCTGTGATAGGTCTGCAGTGTGGTTGTTCCTGTTTCTTCTTGGGTCAGGGGTGAAGAAAGTGTCATGGTCCCATCTTCTTGGAACACTCTGGTCGCTTTCAGCTTCTGCAGTAGGTCCACTCCCAATAGGTTGAGGGTGCAGGTCTTTGACACAACAAACTGGGACATGATGGAGTGTTCTGGCTGAGTCCACACGCTCAGGGGCTTCATAATCTGGAAATGTCTGACTTGACCATCAATTTCCATGCAGGACGCAGAAGATTCTGATAGATAGGTGAGGTTGCGGAGTTCCACAAGAAAAGATCTGACTACGCCATCCACTCTCAGGATATTGGTCCCACTGGTGGGGTTCCCTGTGGACTTGGCATGCTCCTGTCCTATGGACGGGGTTCTTCACTGCTTTCTGTGTTTCTTCTTCTTCTGGGCGAAATCAGTGTTCTGCACCGGTTCCGGAAATGACCAAACTCGCCACAGTTGTAACACTGGACATCCCTTCTGTCCCGGCGGGACTCAATCCTTTTTGCTACTGCGAGCAGGGTATCCATTGCTATTGACGTGTACTCAGGCCTGGCTACTACCAGTGGTTTCCTGATTGGTTCTCTCAGTCCAAGCACAAAAACCTGTGCCAACATCTGTCTGTGTGTCTGATCATGGGTAATGAGGCCAAAATCTTGAAACACTTGCATCACTCTGTCATGGAACTTCTCCACAGACTCTGTCTTGTCTTGACTCATGTCATGTAGGCTGAGAGTTTGTCCTGTTAGTCTGCTTTTGGCCCATTCTCTGAGCTGCTCAATTAGCTTTGGTCCTGTCTCCCAGGCATACGCATCTAACTTTGCTGGAAGCTTGAAGTGTTCTCTCATAATTGTCCAGAATGCATCACCTGCTTTTATTTCCATTACGGTCCAGAGATCAATCCAGGCTGCTGCATACGTTCGCTGGATCTGCTGCATTTTTTGGCAAAATGGCATGGGGTGTATCCCTGGGTCTGGCAGCATACTGATCACCTATCTTGGGATGAAGGGCTCATAGGATGGTGCCTCTACCTGTCCCTGCTCTATTGGTGCTTGTGTGTTTTCTTCCCTAGTATTGGGCAGCATGTGTGACGTTGCATCTTCATCTTCATCAGATAAGAAGTGACATGGTGTACTTGGTGTATATACTGGGTGAGATTTGGGCTTAAAAGTTGTCTTGCTGCATGGGGATTTCCCACTTCCTTGCTGAGGCTGCGGTGGATCAGTGTCATGGTTCCATGCTGGCAGCCCTGCTCGGCACTGAGGTTCCTCATTTGTGTCTGTAGGTATACTTCCCCCCTGTGAAGCCATGGATGTGGGCTCTGCTAGTTGTTGTGTCTGGGGGCTACATGCAGCGTTTTGTGTAGGGAGATTTGCACTTTCTTCTCCTGATATAATGACTGGCAATCTTTGTACTGTGCTTGGGATAGACAGGGTGCCCTGTGCTGGAGGCACTGAATACAGGGACACCACATTGCTTTGATTGGGCGTTGACCCAGTTGATAACGAAGTAGAAAAAAGAGGAAGAGAAGGGAGCTGTGAGGGAGGAGCGAGAGAAAGAGGAGGGGAGAGAGATGGAGGGGAGAGAGGTGGAGGGGGGGTGAAGAAGAGGAAGAGAATGAAGGAGGGGAGGGAGAGAAGAGTTTAAGGGGAAAAGGAGAGAAAGATGGAGGAGAGAGAGAGGAGAAAGATGGAGGGGAGAAGTAGAAGAAGATGAAGAAAAAGATTTGAGAGTTGGAGAGGAAGAGATAGAAGAAGAGGAAGAGGAAGAAAATGGATGTGTCAGAGATGTGAGGAATGGGAAAGAAGGAATGATATGGAAAGAAGGATAGAGAGGGATGGCAGTGAGGAAAGAGGAGAAAAGTCTGAAGAAGAAGGAGAAAGGGACTGAGAGAAGAAAAAGGAGAGGGTGTCCCCCCTGTGGCTCTTGAGAGGGGACCATTGAAACAAAAATGCCTTCTCCCTGTGGAGAGAGGCAGGGAGCGTGTTTCCCTGTACAAGGCTTCTTATTCAATGAGAGCAGCCTACACCTGTCCCGTGTCTCCACAGGATGGACATGTGATGTGTGTGACTCTGAATTCTGCTCTTGTGACATGTCAGTGATCATTTTCTCACAGACGATTTAACACCTTTTCAATCTTATTCACATAAAAATCACTTCCTGGTCCGTTCAAATTAACTTGCTGTACCTTCTACACGATGCACCACTGCTCTTTTATAGCAGATGGTAATCTATTAGCAAACTTTCCTCTGCATTTCAAACAACAAAAACATGAAAAAAAACATTTCATTATGCAGCGTAAAGGCTGCCTGTCCATTTGCTTCTCACGTACTCTGACCTTCTATTCACATGCCTAGCCCTTCGATTCTTACGTACTGTGTCTATTCCAAAAACCTATTCAACAAAGGTGATTAAAAATCTGAAAACTGCTGCATTCTGGTTCTGTGTGTCTTCGCTGAATGCCTGATGGGAGGGGTGAGGCAAGCCGCTGCGCAGCTGTTATTCTCCCTCAGACTGCAGTTTCCTTATCTGTGCTTCTGACCTTGGTCTAAAGCAAGCTAGTAGAAAGAAAAAAAAAATGGTTGGAGAATAAAACTCTAAAATAAATTGCTTAGAAAAACCTCTCCAAAATTATTTAAAAATGTACTTAAAAGAAAAACTTTAAAAACAAAAGTTAGATTTAGTAAAAAACTCTAGGAAAAGAAAAAAACAAAAAAATTGACCAAAAAGGGGAGGGAAAAAAAATGTATTAATCATAAAACTCTGAAAAAACAACCCTTGTTACTAAAACAGCTAATTAAAAACAGAAAAGAGGTGGAAAAACTGATTGTAAAATGATAAAAACAAAAAGAAAAAATACTTTAAAACTTTTGTCTGGTAGCGTAGGCTGTATCATCCCGCCCTCTGGGAGAGAAGAAAAAAAATAAAAAAAATCTCACTGCTGCCAGCACTTCCCCCCTCCCTTATATCTCTGCTTGCTGCCTCTACAGGCACTGAAATCACGTATTAAAAAAAAAAAAAAATGAATTTTCACGCTACAGCCTGTAACCAAAAAACTAGCTTAAAAAGATCAAAACCAGGAAACAGATGTGACAACGTGATTAGCAGAGGAGGGGGGTCAAAGGGGTTTTCTCGCTGCTGCAGCCAGCAGTGAATGAGATACTGACAGAGCGCACGCTGCTCTGAATGAGATTTAAAGCGACAGTACCTGATACAGACAGTGACACGTACAATGAGACAGACACCCGGGAGAATACGAATCCCTCTTTTGATGATCTGTGACACATACAAGCTGCTCTGGTAACTGATAACTCACCAATTGCACTGAGCACGGCGTTGCTCAAGGTCTACCACTTTCTGAAAACTGTACGCCCTGGCCGGTGCGCCGGTCACAGTAATCTGTAATAGCCTTAATCAAAATTCTCACCATCCACGTCTGATTTGACTGGGATGACCTCCCCCCTTGCGTGGACGATTTTTGTGAGAACTTATCCAAACAAAGCTCCTGCCCCTCACACCTGGATTGATCTGGGATGACCTCCCTCCTGTGTGTGAAAGATTTCTGCAGAAACTTAACCGATTCAAAGCCCTCGCCCCTCACACTTGGCTTGATCTGGGATGACCTCCCACCGATGTGTGAAGGATAACTGCGGGAACTTATCCAGCAATTTGTTTTTTGCTATACAGCTCCCAGAAATCAGCAAGCAAAAACACAGTCACCGTTCCAACTTTCTCCCGGTTCACACAAAACATGAAACATACACAGCACAGCAGCAAACAACTCGGCTTATATCCCAGGGCTTTTGGATAAGGGTATGGACTTTTTACACAACCTGGGAATGCGGTGATGACCACGTCCGACCGGCTAGAAGTGTAGGCTAGGACTAGGCACAGGGAACATTCAGAGAAAACTAGATCTGAACTGAAAAAGTAAGTTAATGTGTATGCAAAATGTAAATGCATATTAACACATGACCATTACACAGAAAAACAGGCACAAAAAAACAAATATCCAAAAATGAAATAAAAAATCTTTTTGCAAAAATGCATGAAGGTAGTAATAATAATAAGGGTATTTAGTAAACATAATTTTGATCAAAATAATGTACAAGCCATCCCCCCACGTCAAGGCAACCCTCTGTGGGACAGTCCTACTCTAATATTGAAAACCTTTCCACTTGTCAAGTGACTTAAATGTGAACAAGGGCAGAGGGACTGAACCCACCAGTTGAAGCTCCGGCCAGACAGGATGGATTATCTCAACTCAGAAAACAGGGCGGTCACACCCTTATATGCACGGAATGCACTATGAACTACATAGAAAACTAGGTCTGAACTGAAAAAGTAAGTTAATGTGTATGCAAAATGTAAATGCATATTAACACATGACCATTACACAGAAAAACAGGCACAAAAAAAACAAATATCCAAAAATGAAATAAAAAATCTTTTTGCAAAAATGCATGAAGGTAGTAATAATAATAAGGGTATTTAGTAAACATAATTATGGTCAAAATAATGTACAAGCCATCCCGCCACGTCAAGGCAACCCTCTGTGGGACAGTCCTACTCTAATATTGAAAACCTTTCCACTTGTCAAGTGACTTAAATGTGAACAAGGGCAGAGGGACTGAACCCACCAGTTGAAGCTCCGGCCAGACAGGATGGATTTTCTCAACTCAGAAAACAGGGCGGTCACACCCTTATATGCACGGAATGCACTATGAACTACATAGAAAACTAGATCTGAACTGAAAAAGTAAGTTAATGTGTATGCAAAATGTAAATGCATATTAACACATGACCATTACACAGAAAAACAGGCACAAAAAAACAAATATCCAAAAATGAAATAAAAAATCTTTTTGCAAAAATGCATGAAGGTAGTAATAATAATAAGGGTATTTAGTAAACATAATTATGATCATTCAGGGAACATTCAGGTAAGATGACAGAGTTTTCTTACCTTACTTATGGAGCTGCAGTCTCCGTCCCGTGTGCCAAGGCCAGGGCCAACACCCCCGTCTCTCCGGTCGGCCGGGTCCTCGTGCGTTTCGTCCAATGCCCCGCGTGCAGGCGCCAACTGTTATGGAAATTTAATTAGGATAAATTTATCCTGAAGTGTTTGCTGGTGCCGTTCCCAATTCTCTATTAGATGTCTTTTTGAGCACTCAGAACGAAATGAAACTGTCCACACGGAAGTGTCAGTATAGCAGTTCGTCAAGACAACACATTTATTATTCATTCAAGGTTTTATACGTTTACAAAAAGGGGCTGGTTAGTCAATTAACATACAATTAAAAGCTGCTAGATTATTGGCTGTTCTAGTGTAAGTATGATCATTATGATAATTATGATAAAAGGGCTGAAGTTGCAGATTTATTGTTTACTGCTCTTTGCCCCAGCATTCTTGCATGACTAGTAAAGTAAACAATAGATATCTACTAAGACTCTATGTACTTGTTCCTTATGAAGGCCAGGGTCGTCTTTAACGACTGATTATAGCTGGCATCAGCTTTTTGCATAGATATGTATGGGCACAGGATTTTTAGCAAGTGAGATCTATCTAACTGTGAATGCATATATATGAATATACTTTGAATATATGGAATACATATATATTTCCATGACACTATATGCTCGGACCCCGGTGTCCGGTCAATACTTGCTGAGGTGAGCTATGAAGGCTCCTCTGCCTCATTCACTTTCCACTCGCCTTCGGCCTACCCGGGCCATCATACGATCACACACTGGCAGTTGGTGGGCTGCCTCTTCGCCGCTCTCTAAGCGTCGGCACGCTTTCTCACTGAGCTGCACTCACTAGATTCAGCTCTGACTAGGCTGGAGTGGTTTCCGTTCCACCTTTACTAGTCTCCACTCTGTTGAACTGAATTGCTCTGCAGCCCTCTCTTCAGACTGCTCCTTCAGACTGCTCTGACTGAGCTAATGTCATGCTGTCACTGTATACAGGAGGTCCGGGGTCTATGCTGACCCTAAGCTGGGGCCCTGACTAATCCCTCTACCTGGAGGTACTGTTGATGGTACAGAGGTTCAGGCCGCCAGCGTAACCCTATCTCCTGTGAATCCCTGATCCTCTGTAATCTAGTCCTGAGAAGGACCCTGATCACCACCACAGGGAACGGGAAGGTAAATGCCTACAAACAGTATAAGACGAACGAGACAGTACAAGGGGTAAAACAAAAGACCACCTTGCATACAAAACTCACTCTACAACTACAGAGGGAACACCAACGGGTAAGGAGATAAATAATAAAGCGAGGAGGGGAGAAAACCACACCAGGTACTCTTCACTTCAGACTTCACAATACCACGATCCGCTCTGCTGGTCTGCATGAATGCTTTCACCGACACTTCCCTAGCAGACTGGCAGGTATTTGAAGGAATCCCATTACTGCAGCATTAACTGCAGCTGGGCGAGGCTGGGCCTTGTCTAGCACAGAGAGAGGAGAATTAACTCCCTCACTGCCGACAAACACCAAGCACCAAAAACTCAGCTGTGAGAAGTCAGGTTGTGTAATCGCGACGATCTTCGTGGCGACACACCCGTGACAGTACCCCCCCCCTTCTACGAGGGGCCTCCGGACCCTCAGGGCCAGGTTTATCTGGGTGAGTTGTGTGGAAGGCCCGAATTAATCGGTCTGCGTTAATATCTGATGCAGGAACCCACGTCCTCTCCTCAGGACCATACCCCTTCCAATGAACCAGGTACTGAAGGGACCGGCGATTCAGACGTGAATCGATGATTTTCGACACCTGAAACTCCAAGTTACCATTGACCACCACAGGAGGAGGAGGTAAAGGTGATGGTATCACCGGCGCCACATACCTCTTAAGCAACGATCTGTGGAACACATTATGAATTTTAAACGTAGGGGGGAGGTCAAAACGGAATGCCACCGGATTAATTATAGAACTGATCCTGTATGGCCCGATGAACCTGGGACCCAGTTTCCAGGAGGGAACCTTAAGTTTTATATTCTTGGTAGACAACCATACCCGATCGTTCACACTTAGGTCCGGACCAGACGCTCTCCTCCTATCAGCCATACGTTTGTATCGGTTCCCCATAGTACTCAGATTATTCAGCACTCCTCTCCACACTGAAGCAAGTGACAACGAAAATCGTTCCTCCTCAGGAACCCCAGAAGAGCCCCCCCTATTGAAAGTACAAAACTGGGGTGAAAACCATATGCCCCAAAAAACGGGGACTTACCAGTGGACTCGCTCCGCCTATTGTTAAGAGCAAACTCTGCCAGAGGCAAGAAAGAAGCCAAGTCCTCCTGGTTCTCTGACACAAAACACCGGAGATATGTCTCCAAGCTCTGGTTCAGACGCTCTGTCTGACCATTGGTCTGCGGATGAAAAGCCGATGAAAATGACAACTGCATCCCCCGCCGTGTACAAAATGCCTTCCAGAATTTGGACACAAACTGAGACCCCCGATCCGACACCACATCGGAGGGTACCCCGTGAAGTCTCACAATCTCCCCAATGAACACCTGCGCAAGAGTTTTAGCATTAGGAAGAGCAGGAAGAGCGATAAAATGTGCCATCTTGCTGAACCTGTCCACTACAACGAGTATGACTGTTTTACCCGAAGACGGCAGGAGGTCCGTAATAAAGTCCATAGACAGATGAGTCCACGGACGCTCCGGTATCTTCAAAGGTAAGAGGGCACCAGACGGACGGGTATGTGGGGTCTTAGAGCGCGCACAAACCCCACAGGACGCGACAAAAGTTACCACCTCCCTATGTAAGTTAGGCCACCAAAACCGGCGCGAGAGGAGATCCACAGTTGCTTTACTCCCTGGGTGTCCTGCCAAAGCTGAATTATGGTGTGCCTCGATTACCTTTTGTCTCAACTGATCTGGAACAAACAGTCTCCCTGGAGGTCCAACAGGGGCGTCCCCCTGAGCCTCCAATACCTCCTCCTCAAGTTCAGAGCATACTGCCGACACTACCACCCCCTCCTGAAGGATAGGAACCGGGTCATCCGTCTTCCCGGCCCCAGGGAAACTGCGAGATAAGGCATCCGCCTTTACATTTTTTGACCCAGGACGATATGTGACGACAAAATTAAACCTGGTAAAAAACAACGATCACCTAGCTTGTCTGGGATTCATACGTTTTGCAGACTCTAAATATAGCAGGTTCTTGTGATCGGTAATGACGGTGACCGGGTGTACTGCCCCTCCAAAAAATGATGCCACTCCTCAAAAGCTAACTTAATGGCCAAGAGTTCCCTATTGCCGACATCATAATTCCTCTCAGCGGACGACAATTTTTTAGAGAAGAAGGCGCACGGATGCCATTTACCAGGGGACGGACCTTGAGATAATACCGCTCCACCCCTACCTCAGAAGCGTCTACCTCCACAATGAACGGCTGTGAGGCATCTGGTTGAATGAGTATGGGTGCCGAAGCAAAACATTTTTTCAAGGAGGAAAACGCTTGACAAGCCTTGTCAGACCACCTTGAAAAATCCGTCCCTTTTTTAGTCATGTCTGTGAGAGGTTTAACTATGGACGAGAAATTATGAATAAATTTCCGGTAGTAGTTAGCAAAACCCAGGAAACGTTGTAATGCCTTAAGATCCTTTGGCAGATCCCACTCAAGAACTGCCCGCACTTTCCCAGGGTCCATACGAAAACCGGATGCTGACACCAGGAATCCTAAAAACTGAAGTTCCTGTACGGCGAACACACACTTCTCCCATTTGGCGTACAGTTTATTATCCCGCAAGATCTGCAACACCTGTCTAACATGTTCCTGATGAGACACAAGATCCGGCGAGTAAATTAAGATGTCATCCAGATATATGACAACAAACTGTCCCACCAGGTGGCGAAAGATGTCACTAACAAAATGTTGAAACACCGCCGGGGCATTAGTCAGACCAAATGGCATGACAAGGTTCTCATAATGCCCCTCTGGAGTGTTAAACGCCGTCTTCCACTCATCCCCCTCCTTCATCCTAATCAGATTATACGCCCCCCTGAGATCCAACTTAGAGAACCATTTGGCGCCCACGATCTGATTGAATAGATTGGGAATAAGTGGGAGCGGATACGGATCTCGGACCGTAATCCGATTAAGCTCACGGAAATCCAGGCAAGGGCGTAGGCCTCCATCTTTCTTCTTCACAAAGAAGAACCCCGCGGCCACCGGGGAAGATGAAGGTCTAATATGCCCCTTAGCCAGACTCTCCGAAATATAATCCTTCATGGCCTGCCTCTCAGGACCAGAAAGGTTATACAACCTAGATTTCGGTAACTTGGCCCCAGGGAGCAATTTTACAGAACAGTCATACGCGTGATGAGGAGGTAGTTCTTGACACCCTTTCTCCGAAAATACATCCTCAAAGTCCACCAGAAATGGAGGTAAGGCCCTAGGCGCGATCGCACCGATGACCGTGTTCATGCAGTTTTTATTACAGAATTCACTCCACTGGCTTATCTCTCTGGATTGCCAATTAATAACCGGGTTATGCTTAGTTAACCAAGGAAGGCCCAACACTATAGGAGTGGGAAGACCCTCCAACACATAACACGACAACAATTCTTTATGTATCGCCCCCACTCGAAGATCTATGTTATGCACGGCTTGCAAAAAACTACCTTGACCGAGAGGCCTGGCGTCGATCGAGAATATGGGGATGGGTTTAGCCAATACACTCAGTCGCACACCTTGAACCCGGGCAAACCGAGCGTCCACCAGATTAGCCCCGGCCCCACTATCCAGAAGAACAGATATCCTCTCAGTTCTCGTACCCACCACCACCTCCGCCGGTACGAGAAATTGAGACGGACCTGGGGACGAAATACTTACTCCTAGATTGTCGTCCACCACACACCCTGGGATCAATAGTTTTCCGGCGACTTCTCACTCTGCAAAGGACGGGATGGACACCCCCCAATAAAATGTCCCTTTCTCCCGCAGAAGAAACACCTTCCTGTCTTGCGGCGCACTGCCGATCCCCTCCCTCGGAATGATGTCCCTCCTAACTGCATAGGCTCCTCTGGACTGACCAGGGGAACCTCCATATAAGGGGCCCAATTAGAAGGTGGAGTCATCACAGGGGGCGGAGTTACCCCGCACCTCTCCCGAAGCCGTCTGTCAATGCGAATAGCAAGGGCCATAGCGGCTTCCAGTGACGTGGGAGGGTCATACTGTGCCAGCACATCCTTTAATTTGTCAGATAATCCTTGACAAAACTGGCTCCTAAGAGCCGGGTCATTCCACTGGGTGTCCGTGGCCCACCTACGGAACTCCGAACAGAATTCCTCCGCCGGACGATCTCCCTGCTGTATCTTACGTAACTTAGATTCAGCAAGGGAGACCCGATCCGGGTCATCATATACAAGACCCAGAGCTGCGAAAAACCTATCCACTGACTGGAGAGCCGGGGAGCCCGGGGGAAGCGAGAACGCCCATGATTGGGGGTCCCCTTGTAGGAGCGAGATGACGATTCCCACCCTTTGATCTTCACTCCCCGATGACCGAGGTCGCAGCCGAAAGTACAATTTACATGCATCCTGGAAAGCAAAAAACTTGTCCCGCCCTCCAGTGAACCTGTCAGGGAGAGCTACTTTAGGTTCAGGTCCGGCTTGCTCCAGGGGGTACAAAACCTTGGACTTAACGTCCGCCAGCTCTATGGACAAACTCTGCAACTGCCGAGCTAGACTGGCTACTGGATCCATGGTGGCTGGAGAGAATCTTTAGTATGGTTGGTGAAAATGTCACGCTGTCACTGTATACAGGAGGTCCGGGGTCTATGCTGACCCTAAGCTGGGGCCCTGACTAATCCCTCTACCTGGAGGTACTGTTGATGGTACAGAGGTCCAGCGTAACCCTATCTCCTGTGAATCCCTGATCCTCTGTAATCTAGTCCTGAGAAGGACCCTGATCACCACCACAGGGAACGGGAAGGTAAATGCCTACAAACAGTATAAGACGAACGAGACAGTACAAGGGGTAAAACAAAAGACCACCTTGCATACAAAACTCACTCTACAACTACAGAGGGAACACCAACGGGTAAGGAGATAAATAATAAAGCGAGGAGGAGAGAAAACCACACCAGGTACTCTTCACTTCAGACTTCACAATACCACGATCCGCTCTGCTGGTCTGCATGAATGCTTTCACCGACACTTACCTAGCAGACTGGCAGGTATTTGAAGGAATCCCATTACTGCAGCATTAACTGCAGCTAGGCGAGGCTGGGCCTTGTCTAGCACAGAGAGAGGAAGAATTAACTCCCTCACTGCTGACAAACACCAAGCACCAAAAACTCAGCTGTGAGAAGTCAGGTTGTGTAATCGCGACGATCTTCGTGGCGACACACCCGTGACAGCTAACTGAGCTAACTTTTCTGTCTTCACTCTCCTTTTACATCACTATCGGAGCTCCCTCTGATGGACTTAGGGATGAGTGAAGGTGTGTGTGTGTATATAATGACCTCTAGTGGTGTATTCCTTCAGTGCACCCTTCTGGGAGATATGAATCCAGTCGCAGCTGGGCTCCACATTCCCCCCTAGTAGAACTCAGCACTCCGGGGCTGAAATACAAAACAGAAAAACAATAAAACATTGTATAATTTAACTCTTCCCTTACGGGAGGTGAGGATCTTAAACTGTTGCATAAAAGGTGAATGAATAACTATATACACATGTAAAACAATGAGGAAATGAGCAACCATAAAAGTCCCAGTCTCTTTTGGAAAAAGGCTGCTCAAAGGGTAGAGGGAACAAGTAAAAATAATGTCCATTCCACTTGTTTCAGTATCAAAAAGGAAAACATAAATAACGGTATGTTAAGGCATAATGTAAGCAACAATATATACATTTATGTACAATGACTCTAGACAATTATTTACATTTGTTAGGTCTTACTCTCTGTACCTAACAGGTAATTTCCCCCTTGTTATGCGTACTGACCTACGTGGTGTAGTGGTAGGTGAGGTGTCAGTTAACCTGTTTGTCCTGCGTGCAGGTAGGTTGTAGTACTGCCTTAACCTCTCTAGGGATTTGGCAAATATACTTCCAGCTGGGTGAACCGGTTCTGTCTCGACAGGGGATCCTTCTTCCTGAGATTCAGCTTCTTGAGAATCTTCTTCTTGGGATTCCACTTCTTGGGGTTTTGCTGGAGCAGGTTCCTCTGGAACTGACTCTACTGCAACAACCGGCTCAACTGGTTGGAGAAGTTCTCCTTGTGGTTGATAGAATTGGAGTACGGGAATGATTACGGCTTCTCCAATGTGGGGCCAATCTGCGGGGAAATCTCCTAAGTCTGTATGTATGACTGCTTCATCACGCTCTTTCTTATTGACAACAGGTTCTTCCTCTTGAAGCTTTAACGGATCCGGACACAACTTTAGGTGATCTCTTGTTACAGTTGTAGTCGTTCTTCCTCCATCTTTGCTAATTATACAAGTTTTCTTGTTGTCAAACCTTGAATTCTGTACAACATAGGGCTCTCTTTCCCATTGATCGTCGAGTTTGTGTATCCTCCTCTTTCTTTTAAGCACGACTTCACCAGGTGCGCCAAGGTTCAGCTGGCGCCCTTTTGTTGTAGTGATCTTCTTGCTTGTCCCTTACTCGATTGAGACTATCTTCAACGCAGGCCTGTACTTTTCTGTACTGTTCCTGTCTGTTTGTGTCCCAGTCTTCCGTAGTCACATCTGCTTCTGGTTCTACAACACCAAGCTCCAGATCCATGGGCAGCCCGCATGAGAGAGGCTGGGGTGCAATTGGTGGAACTCACAGGTATGTGATTGTACTGATCTACCAGATCAGGTAGTAAGTCTGGCCACCGATTTCTCTCCTCGAGTGGTACAGTCTTCAGCAGGTCAATGATGATGTGATTCATCTTTTCACAGAGACCATTGGTTTGGGAGTGGTACGGTGTGGTTCTTATCTTCTTACACCCGTACAAGTGACAGAACTCTTTGAACAATTCGGCCTCGAAGGCTGGGCCTTGGTCAGTTAGCACCTGCTCAGGATATCCATGTGGTCTGCAGAAATACGCTTGGAACGTCTTGGCTGCTGTCTCTGCCGTCAGATCTTTGATAGGTGCGACCACCAGGAACCTGGAGTAGTGATCCACCATGGTCAGGGCATAGGAGTATCCTGACCGGCTGGGTGACAACTTGACATGGTCCAGGGCCACGATCTCCAAGGGACGAGTCGTCTTGATGGGTTGCAGGGGTGCCTTCTGACTGCTGTAGTCTTTTCTTCTGAGGCCACAGGGTCCACAGTTCTGGCACCACCTCTCAATGGAGCTGCGCATTCCCACCCAGTAGAAACGACACTTCAACAGGGTCTCCAGCTTCTTCCAGCCAAAGTGTCCCGCTTGATAGTGGTAGGCTTCCAACACCATCTGGATGTCTGCTCTGGGGACTACTATCTGCCATACCATCTCATGGGTTCTTGGATTGACGTACCTCCGGCACAGCTTCTCACGATAGATAAACAGCCGGCTTCTCTCATTCTACAGCTGCTTTGCTTGCGGAGACGCATCCTTCTCCAAGGAGGAACCTTCTTGAGTTATCAGCTCCTTGATACGGCTGACAATGGGATCGCTGTCCTGAGTCTCCTTCCAGCTGTGGTGAGGTAAAGGATTTAATGTCTTACCACGCTGCCTCCTGCAGGCTTGTTGCTCGTGGATCATCCCATTCCTGTGAAAGGCAGGTAGTTCAATCTCTTCCAGATCATCCACTTCTTCCTCTGTGTCCGATTCATGAGGCATCCTGGATAGGGCATCAGCGTTGACATTCTTGCGGCCCGCTCGGTACTTGATTGTGAATTGGTAGTTTGACAGCCGAGCCATCCAGCGTTGTTCCATGGCTCCCAGCTTAGCTGTTTCAAAATGCGTCAAGGGGTTATTATCAGTGTAGGCAGTGAACTTGCTGGAGGCTAGGTAATGCTTAAACCTCTCCGTAATGGCCCAGACCAGTGCTAGGAACTCCAACTTGAAGCTGCTGTAGTTCTCTGGGTTCCTCTCGGTCGGGCGGAGCTTCCTGCTTGCATAGGCGATGACTTTCTCCAGGCCATTTTGCTTCTGACTGAGGACAGCTCCCAATCCTTCACTGCTGGCATCAGTATACAGCAGGAATGGTTGGCTGTAGTCAGGGTAGGCTAGGATCTCGTCACCTGTCAGGATCTCCATCATTTCCTTGAATGCCTCAGCCTGTTCTTTACCCCAGTGGAATGGAGAATTCCTGGTCTTGAGGGACTGTCCCACCAGGAGGTCTTGCAGAGGTGCTGCTTTCTTGGTGTAGTCCTTTACAAACCTCCGGTAGTATCCTGTCAGTCCCAGGAACTGTCGCACCTCCTTGAGATTTTTCGGCTCTGGCCATTTCTGGATGACGGTGACCTTCTCGGGGTCTGGCGCTACTCCTTCTGAGCTGACAATATGCCCCAGGTACTGTACCTTTTGTTTTTAGCAGATGGCACTTTGAAGGCTTCAGTTTCATCCCATACTTGGACAGTGACTCGAATACCTCCGCCAGGTGCTTCAAGTGATCTTCATACGTCTTGGAGTACACAATTACGTCGTCCAGGTACAGTAACACAGTTTCGAAGTTGAGATGTCCCAGGCAGCTCTCCATCACTCTCTGGAACGCTCCAGGGGCACTGCTGAGTCCAAACGCATCCTGTCGAACTCACAGAGTCCCATCGGGGTGGTGAAAGCCGTCTTCTCCCAATCCTCCTCAGCCACAGCCACTTGCCAGTACCCACTAGTGAGGTCATGGGTGGAAAAGTAATTAGCAGTCTTTAAGGCAGCTGAGGATTCCTCAATGCGTGGTAAAGGGTATGCATCTTTATGTGTAATGCGATTTACTTGTTTGTAATCTACACACATTCTCATGCTTCCATCCTTTTTCCTGACTAGGACTAGAGGTGCTGCCCAGGGACCACAACTATCCCTTATCACCCTGCCTCCTTCATGTCACAAAAACATCTCCTTGGCTTTCTGGTAGTGTGCTGGTGGTATAGGCCTGTACAGTTCTTTAATGGGAGGATGATTGCCTGTGGGGATGTGATGTTGGACCCCTTTAATTTTCCCAAAGTCGAGTGGGTGTTTGGTGAATACCTGTGCATACTCCAGAACTACTCGATATACTCTTTGTTTCTGGTGGGCTGGAGTGGTGTCCGTCCCGACATGGAGCTGTTGACACCAATCCTCCACCTTGGTGGTCGGACCGTTATCCTCCACTGGTTGTGGGGAGGTTAAGGGCTCCGTCGGGTGAATGGAGTTATTATCCACAGCATGTAACTTAGCAACAGTGGCATAACGTGGTAATTTGACTTCATCCTCTCCCCAGTTGAGAAGACGCACTGGCATTATGTACCTCCACTACCCCTCTGGCAGTCAAGAGTGTAGGTCTGTGCTCCGAACAATGGGGCTTTACTACTGCTTGGTAGTTCTGTCCTCTCAGACCTATTGCTGCTCTACACCAAATAAGCATTTCACTCATTGGGGGTATCACAATGGGGTTCGGGTCTGTTACTCGTACATTATCAATCTCACCACCGGTCAGTTTCACTTGCTGCTGGCACATCAGGGTCCGGATCTCCTTCCGGATCACTCCCTTTTGCCTTGGTCTGGCAACATCGGCGAGCTGTTGGAGTAAAATCACAACGTCCTCCAAACAGTTACTAATAATGTTAGTGCCTAAAACCACATTCAACCCATTTTCCTCATTAACAGTCTTCACTACAAGAAGTCTCTGATCCTTAAGCTCCACTCTCCCCACTTTTACATCTACGTTTTTAGCCCCCAGTAAGTCAAGAGGGAGACCATTAGAGGCATATACGGCAAAGTCAGGGTCTGGGGGTTGGAGACCGTCCATGGACCAGTATCTATTGTAGAGAACATCAGGTATGATGGTTACCTGAGATCCAGTGTCCAGCAGGGCAGGGATTGCGATCCCGTCCAGTATGATGGACAGGTATGGTCTTCCTCCCACAAACCTGCGGTTCCAGTCTGAGGGGCCTGAGGAGTCTATTCCTGGGTGTTGGCCCTCGGACCCAGGATCTGCTCGTTTAAAGGACACCGACGTGCTGGGTGACCTCCTCTGTGGCAGCGGTAGCAGACGATCTCTCGACGAGGATGATGCTGGTCGCAGGTCCTTCCTGGGGGTGGCGTTGTCCTCCTTCGGTGGGGTGACGTCCTCCTACGCCTCCGATTCATCCAGGGGACATCCTCTGGGCAGTCAGCTAGCAGGATCTTTCCTTCCTCCTCCGTCGGCAATTGCAGGGCACTCATTACAGTGGCCAGGTTTTTGGTCAGCTGGCGCACTTCTGAGCGCAGACAGTCCAGCTCAGTAGGGGGCGCCACCTGTGTTTTGGCTTCAGCAACCAGCGGGGAAGAGGTGGATGCTGCGGGCATTAGATTGGTCTCACCCGGGTGACGCTGGGTTGCCATCTCGGGTGTTTCCAGGGTCGCAGTCCTTTTATAGCCATATCCTTAAGGGCATCAAAGGTAGCGTCAGGATGATCCAAGGACCACCAATGAACAGTCCTGCTTTCAGCTTGGGACCTCAGTCCCCGTACAAATTGTTCTTTTAACATTTTATTCTCTTTGGCGACATTCATAGGGTTTAAGTGCTCACAGGGCCCCCTGTAGTCGGCAGGTGTAGTCCCGTATACTGTCCTCTGGCCTTTGAGAACATTGATAGAACCTCATTCGGAGGTCTGTTTCAGTGCGGTCCTCAAAGATAGTCTGTAGCTTTAAGAAAATTGCAAGCACTGACTCTTGGTCTGCAGCTGACCATGTCTCTACTTCTCTCCTGCAGCACCAGTCAATTGTCCCACTACTACTGCAGCTCTCTGCTTTTCTGACATAGGGTACATGTCCATTATACTGCATATTTTTTGCTTGAACCCTGACAGGGTGTCTGGCTTACTGCTGTACTGAGGGAGCCACTTCGCTCCAGGCATATATGGCTGTGACATGTCTGTGCCCCCCTAGTTAAGCGTGGCCTACCTTCTCTGTAGGCCGCAGCTCTGCAGGGCACAGTAATGAGAAGGACCTGCGTCACCGGCGCTCTGACGTCAGAGTTCACTGAAGCTCTCCACAGGACCTGCCGCCTCGTCAGCGTTGGGGGCGTGTCCAGGACTCAGCGCGCTTTTGCAGGTACGCCCACTAGTTTTTCACGACGTGGCACTGTAAATGGCGGGCAATGGCGGGCAAATGGCGGGAAATCTTCACCACTATATGCGACAGTCTTTTAGTGAGGCACACAGTACCCGGTGGCAACGGGCACGAGTTACTCCGTTGCTGCAGGGCACGAAATCCTGTTTGTGACGCCAAGTTTAAAGATGAGTCGCCCTCCAGAGCAATGGGAACTCGGATCTGAGCCTGCAGACTACTATGGGGGATGTCACGGCAACACAGCTCAGTCCGTGGCTCTGGGGCTCACCTTTTAATGTGGGATATTTATAGGTGAATTGAATATTGGTATGGGGATTCGTGACGGGTGACCAGCGCTGCTGTGCAGATCCACTGAAGGGTTAATATTGTGCAGCTAGATGTTAAGCCTTCCACAGGTAAGGCTGAGTCCTTCAGGGCAGATAGATGTGTAGGGATGCAGGACAGACGGGACCCGGCAGTTAGGGGTAATAAGGTAGACACACACATAAGTCACTTTGGTACCTTTACTGAAGATGTTGCAGACACTCACCGGAGCACTGTAGGGTGAAGGGTGCACATCCAGATTCCTCTACTGAGTAGGTGTGTGGCCTCCTGTTCCTTGCCTTTTTGTAATAAGTCCTGGCCTGCGTGTAGCTGGCCTAACTTGGTCTCCGTCTTGTACCTGGCTGACCTTGTGGTTGGACCTTCTCTCTGAAAGGACAGGGTCTTTTATGGCGGATCCTGCCAGACTCCGTCCTCCTGATCCTGATACGTATCAGCTCTGTGGTACTCCTGGGACTTGTAGTCCTCCAGGAACTCTGGTGTTCTCCTAATGGGTCGTGGAGATCCCTATAGGCTCGGACCCCGGTGTCTGATCAATACTTGCTGAGGTGAGCTATGAAGGCTCCTCTGCCTCATTCACTTTCCACTCGCCTTCGGCCTACCCGGGCCATCACACGATCACACACTGGCAGTTGGTGGGCTGCCTCTTCGCCGCTCTCTAAGCGTCGGCACGCTTTCTCACTGAGCTGCACTCACCAGATTCAGCTCTGACTAGGCTGGAGTGGTTTCCGTTCCACCTTTACTAGCCTCCACTCTGTTGAACTGAATTTCTCTGCAGCCTCTCTCTTCAGACTGCTCCTTCAGACTGCTCTGACTGAGCTAACTGAGCTAACTTTTCTGTCTTCACTCTCCTTTTATATCACTATCGGAGCTCCCTCTGGTGGACTTAGGGATGAGTGAAGATGTGTGTGTGTATATAATGACCTCTAGTGGTGTATTCCTTCAGTGCACCCTTCTGGGAGATATATGAATCCAGTCGCAGCTGGGCTCCACAAATACTATACCACACAGTGGAAAACAGCAGAGATCTGCAACATGTACTTGCAATGATCAGAACACCCACCCAGATGGCTGTCTTTCACCCACTCTCTCTCCCTCCTATTATATCTCTCACTTCTACTGAAATCTCCACCTAAGGGCCCCATCTCACATAGTGAGATCGCTAGTGAAATCGCTGCTAAACAGCGATCTCAGCAGAGATCTCGCTATGTCTGACACGTACCAGCGATCAGGCCGCTGCTGTGAATCGCTGGTCGTGTCAGAAATGGCAGGAATTTTTTTTGATCGCTGGTCTCCCGCTGGCCAGCTTGCATCACTGCGTGTGACAGGCAGGAGACCAGCGATCTACTGGTAACCAAGGTACACATCGGGTTTCCAGGCGCATGGCTGTGCCTGGAAACCCGATGTGTACGTTGGATACCAGCGCGCTGCTGCAGGGGAGCTGGTAACCAAGGTACACGTCGGGTTTCCAGGCACCGCGCCGCGCCTGGAAACCCGACATGTACCTTGGTTACCAGCTCCCTGCATCAGCGCGCTGGTATCCAACGTACACTGCGGGTAACTAGGCGACGTTACCCGCACTGTCGCTGTCCTGATCGCTGCCTGAGCTACCTGTTTGGCAGCTCAGCAGCGATCATGTAGCGACACACCAGCGATCCTGATCGTTGTCGGGATCGCTGGTGTGTCGCTATGTGAGACGGGGCCCTAACAAACAAGTAATCTAATCTCTTCACAATCTCCAGCTCTTAAAAGAGCTTTTTGGAATGAATAAACACTCAGTATAAACTCTTATCACTCTCCCTACACTACTTTCACTTTCCATACACTAAAACTACGCTCTCTCTAAGCTGTTTCCGGCTCTCAATGTAAACAAGATGGCACCGGCAGCCTTTAAATATTCCCTATGATGCTGGAAGGCCAACCAATCACAGTAATGCTTCAGTAATTGCTGCGTGTTTGACGCTGTGCGCTGGCGCAGCGTCAAACATGCAGCGTCCAGATGTTACAGCATAGTGGAGGGATTTCAAGAAATCCCGTCTCCACTATGCTTAAAAACACGCAGGCGGCAGAAATGCGTTAACGGACATACAGCGCGTCTTTTTAGACCGCAGCATGTCCTATTCCCTTGCGGCGACCCTGCCGGTCCGGATTGACCTCGCGTTCACTAGGGGGCGGGGCTTTGGGCGGAGCGGACTTTCCTCTCCGTCCAAAGCGCTGTGGTTCTGGATCGTGGAACCACAGCCTAAAGATGGCGCTGACATTACCGTGATTGGCAAGCGACCCCAGCATGTTCATTGGCTGCAAATAAAGCACCAAACATGCTGGGTGGGTCACTTGAAAATACTGGGACGAATACCTAATTACTTGCTGAGTAACGAATAGTGCCGAATGTATTCGCTCATTACTATAAAGCATCAACTGTGTACACTTAATCCAAGATGGTAACTTTCATCTATCTCTCTGTAGAAGTGACAGCATAATCTGGAGATGGCAAGTAACTTTTAAATGTCCCATATGCAAAAGCCTCCTGTAAATACTATTGGGTTAGTGGTGCAGCTGAGCTCCATAGAAATCATGTGCTGACACATTGAACACTATAAAAATAGTTAGAAAAGGTTTTACATGATAGAACTAAATTGCTAAGTGCTTTGACTTCCTTAAAACTTTTGCATCTGCTAAACCTACTGAATGATGTGTGAAGCTGTCATTTCCTTCCTTTCAAGAATGTTCCCCTCCTGCAAGCTCCACAGTTCTCAGCAAGAAGCCGCTCACAGTGCAAAACAAAAAAGAAGCCTTTCATCATGCTGTTTACATATTCACATTCATATAGTTATTCAGATGCATGATGTGATTAAATTCAGGGTGCATAGGCACAACCAAATGTGTAGCCCCATCCGGTAAACAAAAATGGAAGGAGCATAGCTTCCCTATATTAAAGGGGTTATCCGCTATTTAGACAACCCTTTCTCAATCTTCATGTTCCCCTTTGTAAAATAACACTTACAGTCATCTGTAGCTTTCTGGCTCTCCCTGGTGATTGCGTAACATTTTTATGTCACGTGATCCCTGTGGCCAATGAGCTCGGGCTTCACTCTCCGCATCTTTGGACAAAGCACATACATCCAGAGGAAATAAGAGAGCAGCAGTTCTCATTTCTTCCAAATGTATTTGATTTGTCTGAAGACAGAGAGAGTGAAGTCAGAGCTGATTGGCCCACAGGGATCACATGATATAACAATGTTTTGCGATCCCCAGGAGCAAGGGCAGATTAAGGGTAGCTAGGATCTTGAGCAGTTTAGGGTGCATGGGCCCACCAGCAACCAATGTTTCACGGGACATGTCAAATGATATTTTTGGGAGGTCATATGATGAACATACATGCTCTGGTGCACATCTGTAGACCCAAAATTTTTTCGCTTAAGTACAGTGCTAAACATAACAATATAGGATACTATGAAATAAGGGTTGGGGATATACATAACAAGAGGGGAAGCTATGGAAGATGGGAAAAAATTTTCACTTAAGTACAGCGCTGAACATAATAAGAGAAGACCATATATACTAAGGGTTGCTGCTTTATTATTAAGAATGTTACTTTGGCCAACAAAACTATTACTACAAACATCTCTATGCAAATAAAGTTGAATTGAAACTAAAAGATAACACTATGTAACAAATTTTTATTTATTTTTTGTTCCTGGGTCCAAACTGTGTTTTTCCTAACCCGTTATGCCTAAAACAAATAGAAAATAGTTGTTGTTCCACAAAAACTTTGCTTTTGTGATCAGGACAATGACATTTTGAAAATTGTCTGTTTTCAGGAAAACATTCAAAATAAAACAATAAAAAAAATCACACATACACATATTTTATATAGCAATGGTAACCAAATCATTCATCCTCTGAATTGATCCTCTCTGCATGTATGCACTCCATTTATTATCAGCAAGCAGCTGAATGACACAAGCCCCTTCTGTCTTGCATGTGGAAATATATAGCAATAGTATGCACTCCATACTTCTGATTGCTGCCAACCACTGCTGTACCATTTTGCAACATAGTTTAATGTGCCTGGTAAAACTTTAGTATAATTCATTTTTTGCACTGTGCTTAATACTTACTGCTGTGTATTCGTGTGACTGGGGCCTCTGTAGATGCTATCAGGTGGAAAGTGCTATAACATATAGATGTTGCCAGGTCTAGTGCCTTTGATGATCTAACCACCCCCTGGTGTGCTGGCCCCAGCTGGCAAATTATCCCAAAGCATTTCCCACAATCCCACTTTCCTGACCCTGTAGTGTGGACTATATATTTAGGAGTAGTCTAAGGGGCGCATGCATTGTGGGGGCGCATGCATCCCAGAAGTTAAGCATCACAGAAGAAAAGCATCTTGAAAACGGCAGTTATTCATGGGAGTTAATCAGGGCTGGAATCAGGTACCCCACACTTTGCCTTATTTTTCATTATGTACTTTATCTATTTCCTCCTGTGTTCCATTGCCATCCACATTCACCGCCCCATCCCCCCTCCATCACGACTCATACACATCAGCCCCTCTATCCTTCCCTCTCCCATGTACAGCTCCCATGCACTCCTCACCTTCCTGAAAAACCTCAGCCCATCTTGCCAAAACACATCACATAAAAAACCTACTTACAATTCCAACAACTACCTGCTCTTTATCTTCCTACTCCTACTGATTTCAGGGGACATCTCCCCCAACCCTGGTCCACCATCCCCCAACCTCAATCCCTACCCTACCTCATACCGAAACCATAATAATCTTATTAATATTACTTGCACTCCCTCATCTCCTTCTTTCAATTGTGCCCTCTGGAATCCACGGTCTGCATGCAACAAGTTATCCTTCCTGCACAACTACTTTCTGAACCACTCTCTTAATCTGTTGGCCCTCACTGAAACCTGGATTCAGGATTCTGACACTGTCTCTCCTGCTGCCATTTCCTATGGTGGTTTACAGTTCTCCCATTCCCCGAGACCCACAAACAGACATGGTGGTGGAGTTGGCATACTCCTGTCCCCACAATGCACTTTCCAGGTCATCCCCCCAATTCCATCACTCTCATTCCCTTCTTTTGAGGTCCACACCATCAGGCTCTTCCATCCCCTCTCCCTCAGAGTAGCGGTCATATATCGGCCCCCAGGCTCACCCACCCAGTTCCTTGACCACTTCTCAGCCTGGCTGCCGCACTTCATGTCCTCAGAACTACCAACCCTTATCCTTGGAGACTTCAACATCCCCATTAACAGTCCTACTTCCACATCTGCATCTCAGCTTCTATCACTAACCACTTCTCTAGGTCTCTCACAGCTTTCAACCTCTGAGACACACAAGGATGGCAACACCCTTGACCTGGTCTTTGTCCGCCTCTGTTCAATCTCCCACCTAAATAACTCACCGCTTCCACTCTCTGACCACAACATTCTCTCCTTCACGCTCACAAATCCTCCACCACCCCAGCGCACTCCTACCTACCACACATTCAGAAATCTACAAGCCATTAACCCTCAGACACTTTCAGACTCCCTACACTCATCGCTGTCCCCAATCTCCTTTTTTCCTGTCCTGATCTGGCTGTTCATCACTACAATGACATTCTTAAAAGCACCCTTGACCAAGTAGCACCGCTCACCCTCAGAACCTCCAAACACACAGTAAAACAGCCCTGGCTCACATTGCAAACTCGACTTCTTCAGCGATGCTCTAGGAGTGCTGAACGCCTCTGGAGAAAAACCCGCACACCAGAAGACTTCATCCACTTTAAATTCATGTTAAGAACTTATAATGCTGCCCTTCACCTCGCCAAACAGACCTACTTCACCACACTGATCTCCTCACTAGCCAACAACCCCAAGAAACTTTTTGACACTTTTCACTCCCTCCTCAGGCCAAAAGCACAAGCCCCTATCACAGACATTTGTGCTGAAGACCTGGCCTCCCACTTTATAGAAAAAATAGATACTATCCGTCAGGAAATCTGCTCTCAACCACCAAGTGCTGTGACTCCCATCCCACCCTGCATTTCCACTGGCTCACTTTCCACATTTGATCCCATCACAGAAGAAGAAGTCTCCAGACTCCTCTCTTCCTCTCGTCCGACTACATGCACTACCGACCCCATCCCCTCACATCTCCTCCAGTCTCTCTCTCCAGTTGTCACAACTCACCTAACTACAATCTTTAATCTCTCACTCTCCTCTGGCATTTTCCCATCCTCCTTCAAACACTCCATCATTACTCCATTACTAAAGAAACCCGCTCTTGACCCTTCCTGCACAAACAACTACAGACCGGTCTCCAATCTCCCCTTCATCTCTAAACTTTTGGAGCGCCTAGTCTACTCCCGCCTCACCCGTTACCTCTCCACTTACTCCCTCCTAGACCCTTCACAGTCCGGCTTCCGCCCCCTACATTCGACTGAAACTGCACTCATCAAAGTGACCAATGACCTTCTTACAGCAAAACGTAACGGCGACCACTCTCTGCTCATTCTTCTCGACCTTTCTGCAGCTTTCGACACGGTTGACCACCGTCTCCTACTCTCTAGGCTCCAGTCACTAGGTATTAAGGACACTGTTCTCTCCTGGTTCTCCTCCTATCTTTCTGACCGCTCCTTCAGTGTTTCGTTCTCTGGCTCCACGTCATCTCCTCTTCCTCTCACTGTCGGTGTACCCCAGGGCTCAGTCCTTGGCCCCCTTCTCTTCTCTCTCTACACGGCCCCAATTGGACAGACCATCAGCAGATTTGTCTTTCAGTACCATCTTTATGCCGATGACACACAACTATACACGTCATCCCCCGACCTTACCCCCGCTGTTCTACAGAACACCACCGACTGTCTGTCCGCAGTCTCCAACATCATGTCCGCTCTCTATCTGAAACTTAACCTCTCCAAGACTGAACTCCTTCTGCTCCCGCCGTCTACTAACCTCCCTAAATCTGACATTTTCCTCTCTGTGGGCGGCACCATAATAACACCCCGGCAGCAGGCTCGCTGTCTGGGTGTTATGTTTGACACCAATCTCTCCTTCACCTCCCATATACAATCTCTTGCCCGCTCTTGCCGTCTACACCTAAAGAACATCTCTAGAATCCGCCCTTTTCTCACCATGGAAACAACAAAAACCCTCACTGTAGCATTGATCCACTCCCGCCTGGACTACTGCAACGCTCTATTACTTGGCCTCCCCATTACTCGACTATCCCCTCTCCAGTCCATCCTTAATGCAGCAGCCAGGGTCATCCATCTGGCTAATCGGTACTCGGACGCGTCCGCTCTTCGCCAGTCCTTACACTGGCTGCCCATTCATTATAGGATCCAATTCAAAGTACTGGTTCTCACCCACAAAGCTCTCCACAGTGCAGCACCCCCCTACATCTCCTCCCTCATTTCTATCTATCGGCCTAACCGACTGCTGCGCTCTGCAAACGACTTTCGACTAACCTCTGCACTAATCCGTACCTCCCACTCCCGACTCCAAGACTTCTCCCGCGCTGCGCCAATCCTCTGGAATGCTCTACCCCAAGAAATTAGGACTATCCACAATTTGCATGGTTTCAGGAGCTCCCTCAAAACACATTTGTTCAGAGTGGCCTATCACATTCACTAACCAAAGTCGTTCTATGTTTAAGTGTGTATGTGTAGCCCATTCACTATCTCCATCCATGCCTCACTCCCTCAAGATGGCTGGACCATTATTGTAAATGCACCATTGTATATACACACCTGTACTTTGTATCTCCCCCACCTCATTGTAGATTGTAAGCTCTCACGAGCAGGGTCGGCTTATTTTGCTTTAATTATTGTATTGTTAACGTTGTTACCTATGACTTGTGTTTTGAAACTGTTAAACTGTAAAGCGCTGCGGAATATGTTGGCGCTATATAAATAAAGATTATTATTATTATTATTATATATTGGTATCGCCGAGTTCAGAATCGCCCTATCTATCAAAAACAAGGATTAATCTGATCGCTAAACTGCGTAGCGAAAAAAAAAGTAAAAACACCAGAATTACGTTTTTTTGGTCGCCGCAACATTGCATTAAAATGCAATAACGGGCTATCAAAAAAATAACATTTCTGCACAAATGTGGTATCATTAAAAACGTCAGCTCGGCACACAAAAAATAAGCCCTCACCCAACCCGAGATCACGAAAAATGGAGACGTTACAGGTCTCGGAAAATGTTGCAATTCTTTATTTTTTTTTAGCAAACTTAGGATTTTTTTTCACCACTTAGATAAAAGAGAATCTAGACATGTTTGGTGTGAATGAACTCGTAATGACCTTGAGAATCATAATGGCAGGTCAATTTTTCAGTTTTAGCATTTAGTGAACCTAGCAAAAAGCCAAGCAAAAAACAAGTGTGGGATTGCACTTTTTTTGCAATTTCACTGCACTTGGAATTTTTTTCCCGTTTTCGAGTACACGACATGCTAAAACCAATGGTGTAGTTCAAAACTACAACTTGTCCTGCCAAAAATAAGCCCTCACATGGCCATATTGACATAAAAATATCTGAAGGTGCTGATGCCACCACTGCATATCAAGTTAGGCCTCATCAAGCAATTTGTCACGGCTCTTGACAAGGAGTCAGCAGCTTTCAAGTACCTCCAAGATCTCTTTCCAAAGGCAAAGGTCAAGGCTGTTATCTTCGTCGGACCACAGAGCAAGAAGATCATAGAATGTGACGAGTTCGGCAAGTTACTGAACAGGACAGAGAAAGTGGCTAGGAACAGTTTCGTTGCAGTGGTTAATGGCTTCCTGGGTAATCACAAGGCTGAAAACTATGTGCAGTTGCTTTAGACTCTCATAAAGAATTATGCCAAAATGGGATGCAGAATGTCTCTCAAAGTCCATATCCTTGACACTCATCTTGACAAGTTCAAGGAGAACATGGGATCTTACTCAGAGGAGCAAGGCAAGCGCTTTCATCAAGATATATTGGACTTTGAATGTCGTTACCAAGGACAGTATAATGAAAACATGATGGGGGACTACATTTGGGGACTTCTTCGAGAAAGAGATTTGCAGTACACTCGCAAATCTAGAAAAACTACTCATTTCTAAACCTTTTTGAGTGATTTTTGACTGCCTTTGTCTATTTACTATGCAAGTGTTGCTTTTTATCAGACCGCATGAACGAAAATATAATAATTTCCTTTTTTTGACACAATAAATGCAAAATTTTTCTGGCCTGTGGTCATAAATTCAAAGTTTGTGCTGAATGCAGTCATTTTTCTATAGTCTTTAAACATAAGCAGTTGAAATATTACACTTGGAAGCCAGGAACAAAAATTGTGTTACAAGAAGCGTTCTTATGATAAATCCTTCAAGTGTGAACAGGCTGCTGATCACTAGTGTTGAGCGATACGATACCGATATTAGCTGTTTCGGCCTTTCGATACTTAGTTCCGATATTTTCCATATATCGTATACCGGAATCGGAAGTTCCCATAATTCTTTGAGAGGCAATGTGATTTTAGTCAGCCAATGAGGAATCCTAAGAAGTGCGGGCACATCCTGTACTGCTGCGGTCATGTTAACTAATGGCATGGCTGTGATTGGATGCTGAAATGATGTCAGAATGCACTATAAAAGGCGCCGCCGCCATTTTAGCGTCACTGTGCTGTGAATTCAGTAAGGGACAGAACGCTGCTGTGCTGACTCTGAGGGACAGTTAGAGATTGCGATTTAGTGTACTGTGCTGTAGGCAGGCTAGCACCAACCGCTGTGTAAAGCTTCCTTTTGCCTGCAGTGTTGTTTTAACAGCTCTGCAAGGTGTGTGTGAGTGCAGGTGACGCTGCAGTTTGCTCTGCATGCAACGCTGTCTGTAGGCATCTGCACGTGTCACTCACAGACTCTTTTTTTTTTCTTCAGTGTAATTCTTGCTGCTCCATGCAATTTAACTATTAGTGTGACGCGCTTCCATCCGTATCCAATACATTGGTTGCAAACACTATAGAAGTAGACAAAGGAGTAGCCTTTCACAGATTGTGAACAGTTGTGTTTCAGTGTTCACTTCAGTCTGTGTTTTTTATTTTTTGAGTGCACATCACGCTCCAGTTACTTGTTCAAGCACTGCTGCTTGTACTCTGCTGAGCGTGTCTCAGTGCCTCATCCTTTTCATTTCTCTCCAATTGGTTCTGCTCCATTCCATTTAAAATAAATATAATCTATTAGTGTGACGCGCTTCCATCCGTATCCAATACATTGGTTGCAAACACTATAGAAGTAGACAAAGGAGTAGCCTTTCACAGATTGTGAACAGTTGTGTTTCAGTGTTCACTTCTGTCTGTGTTTTTTATTTTTTGAGTGCACATCACGCTCCAGTTACTTGTTCAAGCACTGCTGCTTGTACTCTGCTGAGCGTGTCTCAGTGCCTCATCCTTTTCATTTCTCTCCAATTGGTTCTGCTCCATTCCATTTAAAATAAATATAATCTATTAGTGTGACGCGCTTCCATCCGTATCCAATACATTGGTTGCAAACACTATAGAAGTAGACAAAGGAGTAGCCTTTCACAGATTGTGAACAGTTGTGTTTCAGTGTTCACTTCAGTCTGTGTTTTTTATTTTTTGAGTGCACATCACGCTCCAGTTACTTGTTCAAGCACTGCTGCTTGTACTGTGCTGAGCGTGTCTCAGTGCCTCATCCTTTTCATTTCTCTCCAATTGGTTCTGCTCCATTCCATTTAAAATAAATATAATCTATTAGTGTGACGCGCTTCCATCCGTATCCAAAACATTGGTTGCAAACACTATAGAAGTAGACAAAGGAGTAGCCTTTCACAGATTGTGAACAGTTGTGTTTCAGTGTTCACTTCAGTCTGTGTTTTTTATTTTTATGTGCACATCACGCTCCAGTTACTTGTTCAAGCACTGCTGCTTGTACTCTGCTGAGCGTGTCTCAGTGCCTCATCCTTTTCATTTCTCTCCAATTGGTTCTGCTCCATTCCATTTAAAATAAATATAATCTATTGGTGTGACGCGCTTCCATCCGTATCCAATACATTGGTTGCAAACACTATAGAAGTAGACAAAGGAGTAGCCTTTCACAGATTGTGAACAGTTGTGTTTCAGTGTTCACTTCAGTCTCTGCGTAATAACCACACTTAGGCCTTATAACTTTTCTGACTTTCTTTATCAATCTACCAAGATGAAGAAGGCAGGGAGTAAGGCACGTGGTCGTGGCCGTGGAGTTTCAGCAGGGAGAGGACGTGGGGATTCTGTGGCTGCTGCCGCCCTCAGTGACACAGCATCCACCAGTTTTACCCATGAGCGTTCCTTTATGCGCACTTTGGTAGGAGCTCGGCGTGCCCCCCTGCTGCGGGAAGAACAAATTGAAGCCGTTGTTGGTTCGATGGCAGCCAATGCATCGACTTCAATTCCTTCCACCTCCTCTCAGGAACAAAACACTGTTGAGCAACCATCTGTCTGTTCACCGCCTGTCAAATTGCCCAGGCAGTCAGAGAGTTCTGTACAGGAGCCAGCTGAGTCTCTGCTTCTGTTCTCAGAATCTGTTGGCTCGCAAACACGGGCACAGGCAAGCAGCATTCTGCAATTTGAAGAAGAGGGAGTATGCAGTGATGCGCAACAGCTGTGTCTCTCTCAATCTGAAGAGGCGGGTGAGCCAGTGCCGATGGACAGCACACCGCAGAACGCATCTTATGATGATGATGAGACTCAGGTGCCAGGTTTTGTGGAGCATGGTGCTGCCCAGACCATCCAACAGCAGCAGGTGTTGGAAGAGGGTAGTGGAGATGATGAAGTCCGGAGACCCAACATGGCGTGAGCAACAGGAAGGTGGTGGGAGCAGCTCTGAGGAAGAGATTGTCAAAGCCGTACAAAGAGGAGGGAGAGGTAGGCTGCAGACTCGCTTGCCTGTAGCCTCCAGTTTTGCACCTGTTGGGAGCAGTTCTCTTAGAAATGTCAAAATTGGCGCTCCCATGACTTGCACAGCGTGGTCCTTTTTTGACAGACTTGTAGATGATATTTGCTATGTTCAATGCAAGCTGTGTAAGCAAAAAGTTAAAAGAGGTAAAAATATCAGTAACCTGAATACCACAAATATGTGGAAACATGTACGGACAAAGCACGTAGCTGAGTTACAAAGACACACTGGAGATGTAGGCCAACCTACAGCAGCACCTACATCTTCAGGTCGTGTTGGAGCCTCTACCTCCAGCTCACACACACCTGGTTCGGCTTCCTCACAGGATCTCCATGGAAGAACCTTGGTCACTGTTGTCCATAGACAAACTGTTATTCCACCCACAGCAGCAAGTTCACAGTCATCGTCACACTCCCAGACCACAAAACAGCCATCGGTACCACAGGCATGGGATAAAAGACGGCCATACTCGGCAAACCATCCACGAGCACAGGCTCTGAATGCTGGCATTGCAAAACTCCTGTCCCTTGAAATGCTGTCATTCAGGCTGGTGGAGACTGACAGTTTCAGGAACTTTATGGCATTGGCAGTCCCACAATATAATGTGCCAAGCCGATTTTATTTCAGCAGGCAAGCCGTCCCTGCTCTGCAAAAACATGTCGAGGGAAACATTAAACATGCGCTACTAAACGCCGTCAGTAGCAGGGTCCACCTGACCACCGATGCGTGGATCAGTACCCATGGCCAGGGACGATACCTTTCCCTCACTGCCCATTGGGTCAATGTTGTGGAGCCGGGTACAGATCTTGCCAGTGGCGCTGTACGTGTTCTGCCAACTCCAAGGATTGCAGGAATCCAGTCTGTACACATTGATTCCTCCTCCTACTCCAGTTCCTCAGAATCATCGCTGCACGAGCCGTCACGGTATACCTCCACATGGACCCGTGAACACTTACCTGTTGCGACCGATATGAGCACAGCCGTGGCCAAACGTCAACAGGCCGTCCTGAAATTAATTTCCATGGGGAATCGAAGCCACACAGCGCAGGAGCTCTGGGATGCCATCAAGCAGGAGAGCGACGTGTGGTTTTTGTCAGCTAATCTCCAGCCAGGCTTGGTAGTGTGTGACAATGGCCGAAATCTGGTGGCAGCTCTGGGCCTTGGCAACCTCACTCACATACCATGTCTGGCACATGTGCTCAACTTGGTCGTGCAGAGCTTTTTGAGGGACTATCCGGATCTTGATGCACTGCTGCACAAGGTCCGCCTAGAGTGCGCTCACTTGCGACATTCCAGCATGGCCAGATCGAGCATTGCAGCTCTGCAAGTCAGATTTCGCCTTCCTGAACATCGCATCATATGTGACGTACCCACCAGGTGGAATTCCACGTTACATATGTTGGAGCGGTTGTGTGAGCAGCAGCCAGCAGTAATGGAGTATCAGCTGCAACAGGTGCAATCAACTCGCAATTTGCGCCGTTCACACTTCACCACTACTGAGTGGGCCTCTATGAAGGACATCTGCCACGTTTTGCGTGCGTTTGATGTCTCAACGCGGATGCCGAGTGCAGATGATGCACTAGTCAGCATGACTGTCCCCCTTATCTGCCTGCTTCAGAAATCACTGAAAGCACTAAAGGAAGAGGTTTTGGAAGAGGTGGAGGATGAGGAGTCACAAATTCAATTACCTTCAGGACAGTCAGCGCAACGTGGTTCCTCACAAAGGGCTGGGCAGGGCTCACTTTGTGAGGAGGATGAGGAGGAGGAGTCAATGGAGGAGGAAGAAATCCCTACAGAGGGAGGTACACAACGCTCTAGTCAGTATGTAGAGCGAGGGTGGGGTGATGCAGAGGAGGCAGAGATGACGCCTCTTCCAGAGGACAGCCTTTGTTGGCCAGTTGGGAGTCTGCAGCACATGGTTGATTTCATGCTTCCGTGCCTGAGAAACGACCGCCGCATTGCCCACATTCTCACCACGTCAGATTATTGGGTGTACACCCTCCTAGACCCTCGCTACCGGGACAACTTACAAACCCTCATCACACCGTGAACCGGGACCGTAAAATGCAGGAGTACCAAGACACACTGGTGCAATCCATACTGTTGTACATTCCAGTCGAGAGAGCTGCTGCTGCTGCTACTGCTTTACAAAGCAGCTCTGTGCGTCGAGGCAGTGTAGACACCTCTACAACAAGAGGGAGCAGAAGCAGCGCCTCTGCACAGGGCAAGAGCTGTATGTTACAAATGTGGCGAAGTTTTGTGACAGCGCCAGCAAGGTCTACACCATCCGAGACGGCTCCAGTCACCAGGAAGAAACGTTTCCGTAAGATGGTGACGGACTACTTGGCTTTCCCTCTAAGTGTACTCCCAGATGCCTCTTCCCCTTTCAAATTTTGGGTCTCTAAGTTGGATACATGGCCAGAGCTTAGCCAGTATGCATTGAAGGTGCTGGCTTGCCCTGCTGCCAGTGTATTATCTGAGCGCGTCTTTAGTGCTGCAGGTGGTGTAGTAACAGACCGTCGCATGCGACTATCCTCAGAGAATGTAGACCGGCTTACTTTTCTGAAAATGAACAAGGCATGGATCTCACCTGAATTTGCCTGTCCGTTTTCAGATTAAATAACTGTTTGGCAACGTTTTCCATGTCTCCTGTTATGTTCATCTTTCTACCACCTGAACTCTACTCCCTGGGCTACAACACCGCCATTTGTTGCTCGTAAGTAATTGGCAGGGGTACTGACTCCTGGCCAGCCTGGTTACAGCACGACAGCTGTTTCCTGGCAGTGTGAACGTCAATTATCCTCCAATAAGTTGTGCTGTCGTGTTGCATTCGGGTTAGCCGACTCTATGGTGCCTGCAGTTTAGGTGATTCCTATGTGTGCTGTGGGATATGTAAATAAAGGCTGTTTCCATTGTGACAATAGGACAAGCACCCACTGTAGGACTGTGTGATTCGTTAACTGCGGACGGCTTGCGTCCTGTCAACTTACATTTTCATGGGTGCGTTCTGCTACCCGTCCGGGGTCCAGTATCGTCAACTGGTTCTCCCCAGTGCCTTTGGCCTAGGTGCCTCCATCTCCGTATCCGAGTTCCACCAACGTCTGCTGGTCCTTGGTAGTGCTTTGGAGCACAGGTACCTCCTGCTTAGTAACCGTGTCACAGTAACGTCAGCTGGTACTCGGTTGTGACATTGCCTCTTTTCCTTCTGCTACCCGTCCGGGGTCCAGTACCATCAACTGGTTCTCCCCAGTGCCTTTGGCCTAGGTGCCTCCATCTCCGTATCCGAGTTCCACCAACGTCTGCTGGTCCTTGGTAGTGCTTTGGAGCACAGGTACCTCCTGCTTAGTAACCGTGTCACAGTAACGTCAGCTGGTACTCGGTTGTGACATTGCCTCTTTTCCTTCTGCTGCCCCTCCGGGTTCCAGCACAGTCAGCTGGTCCTCGTTACTTCCATTGTCTCTTGCTCCATCTGATACCCGTCAGGGTTCCAGTAACGTCAGCTGGTTCTCGGAAATTAGACGACCTTAAAGACCACCCAGAAGAAGATGACGACAACAAGGACGACGAGCATGAAGCCAACCAGCCTGAACACCATCACAAAGAAAAAATAAAAGATTACCCAGAAGAAGATCACCAACAGGACAAAGAAGGTTAAGACAAACTACAAGATACAGAACAAGAGACAGAAGAACAATAAGCAGAAGATCAAAAAGCAGAAGAACATGAAGTATAAGACCAAAATGAAGAGCAAAATATATGCTCTAAATTCTAAGCAGAAGAAGACTAAGCAGTGTATGGGGGTGAGTCCGTTCCTCCTCGTGGTGCCCCTGGAAAATGCCTGCTGCTGCAGGCTAAACTGAACACGGACAAATACTGTTGTAATTTAAATCTTTTGTGACAGCAAGAACGGAAGGATGAACAATTCATACTTTTACAGATTACAAGTACAGGAATCTCTGTCACAAATAAGAATATGATGAAGAAGATGAAGAGGAAGAAGATGAAGAATTTGAATATGAAGAAGATTAATTAGTTTAATAATAACAACAATATGAGTAATGTAAACAAAAACATGAATAGCAAGAAGTTTAAGAAGAAGATTAAGAAGGTGAAGATGAAGAATAATTTGATGAGAAAGATGATGCTGCTGAAGATTATGAAGGAGAAAGTGTGGCACTGGCAAAAGTTAAAAAGGTGAAGAGCATGGAAGTTGTGAAACATACATATTTGCCAAAATAGAAAAAAGGTTAACAACATTGTCAATTTGTTAGTCAATCCAAACGTATTTCAAAAAAAAAATATATTAATGCTATTCCAATGCATTGGGTTAAACATGTATGCCTTTATTGTCTCCTCAACCTCCCCCAATACATTCTACATTAGTCTTTGTTGTTTTCCTTCATGTACAATTAACCAACAAGGCAAGAATGGGTTTTTTTAATGTCGATATTTGGTTCCCATAGACTTACATGGGACTTCCGGTATCGGAATCGGATATCGACGATATTTAGTGATATCGGCGATACCATTCCGATCCGATATTTTTAGATATCGAGCAGTATCGCTCAACACTACTGATCACCCAATTAATGAGCATCAGGTGAAATTATTTTTGTAGAGCACAAAAGATCGTCATCCTCTGTAAAAAGGACTTGTACTGCCAATGATCGTGGTTTGCTAATCATTGGTGTTTAGTGCCACTGATCACCCATGTAAACCTTTGAATGCTGGCGATAAAGAATAAATATTTGACACCAGTAACTTACCACAGATGTCTTGACTCATTACAGCCATTCTCTTTGTTTTCTTGTCCATCTTGTTAAACCTTCTTGTCAACATCTTAAAGCCGTGATGTGGTCACTGCAGAGTTTGCCATATAATTACATTCACCCAATCTAATATATACTTACCTTGTAATGTCTTCACATCCTGTTCCATCCAGATGTGTCTGGATCTCAGAATTCCAAGCGGCGGAAGTTCACCGACCGCTATATTTGGACACCCAAGTGATGGGTAATTAATTAACAAAAAAAGGTAGCACACTGTAGCGCTATAACTTGCGGACACAAAATATGAAAATATGAAAAATATGAAAAATGAATTGCATCACTGCCTTAGAAATATGAAAAATTGAGAAGTCTTAGCGCATAAAAAGGCCAATTTATGTGTACCTGGGAGCCACGTTAAGGCTCTTCTCGTATTCTAGGTCCTAACTATGCCAACCTCACTTAGAAAAGTCTGTCTGTATGGGAACATATGAATCCTCTCTTCAGACTAAAATCTACATCTCTGTGGAGGGGTAATGAACCTGGTGTAATTAAAAAGCCTGTGACCAACAGGTGGAGTGCTCAGGTAGAAGGTAAATGAATACACATCAAAAAACTGACCGGCACATCCAAACATAGATCCAATGTGAACAGGTGCTAAAACCTAGAGTCACCAACTCATACATATTTAAGAAAAAAAGGTAGCACACTGTAGAGCTATAACTTGCGGACACAAAATATGAAAATATGAAAAATATGAAAAATGAATTGCATTAATGCCTTAGAAATATGAAAAATTGAGAAGTCTTAGCGCATAAAAAGGCCAATTTATTTTTAGCACCTGTTCACATTGGATCTATGTTTGGATGTGCCGGTCAGTTTTTTGATGTGTATTCATTTACCTTCTGCCTGAGCACTCCACCTGTTGGTCACAGGCTTTTTAATTACACCAGGTTCATTACCCCTCCACAGAGATGTAGATTTTAGTCTGAAGAGAGGATTCATATGTTCCCATACAGACAGACTTTTCTAAGTGAGGTTGGCATAGTTAGGACCTGGGATACGAGAAGAGCCTCCCAGGTACACATAAATTGGCCTTTTTATGCGCTAAGACTTCTCAATCTTTCATATTTCTAAGGCAGTGATGCAATTCATTTTTCATATTTTTCATATTTTCATATTTTGTGTCCGCAAGTTATAGTGCTACAGTGTGCTACCTTTTTTTCTTAAATATGTATGAGTTGGTGACTCTAGGTTTTAGCACCTGTTCACATTGGATCTATGTTTGGATGTGCCGGTCAGTTTTTTGATGTGTATTCATTTACCTTCTGCCTGAGCACTCCACCTGTTGGTCACAGGCTTTTTAATTACACCAGGTTCATTACCCCTCCACAGAGATGTAGATTTTAGTCTGAAGAGAGGATTCATATGTTCCCATGCAGACAGACTTTTCTAAGTGAGGTTGGCATAGTTAGGACCTGGGATACGAGAAGAGCCTTAACGTGACTCCCAGGTACACATAAATTGGCCTTTTTATGCGCTAAGACTTCTCAATTTTTCATATTTCTAAGGCAGTGATGCAGTTCATTTTTCATATTTTTCATATTTTCATATTTTGTGTCCGCAAGTTATAGCGCTACAGTGTGCTACCTTTTTTTCTTAAATATGTATGAGTTGGTGACTCTAGGTTTTAGCACCTGTTCACATTGGATCTATGTTTGGATGTGCCGGTCAGTTTTTTGATGTGTACCCAAGTGATGGGTGTCTCAAAATGGAAACTGCTGGTGGTACCAGCCTCTTTCACGATACCACCAGCGGAACACCGTCGCCCCACACACACACACAAACACTGTATACGCCGTACACACCATACACACACACAAACACACTGTATATGCGCAAGCACCACACACACTGTATACGCCGTACGCACAACACATACACACACTGTATACGCCGTACGCACCACACACACACACTGTATATGCCGTACGCACCACACACACTGCATATGCCATATGCATGACATACACACCCAAATACTGTTTACGCCGTACGTACCACACACACACACACTGTATACACTGTACACAAAACACACACACTGTATATGCCGTACACACCACACACACACACACTGTATACGCCGTACGCACAACACACACACTGTATACGCCGTACGCACCACACACACACTGTATACGCCATATGTAGCACACACACACTGTATACTCCATACACACACACTGTATACGCCGTACGCACCACACACACACACTGTATATGCCATACGCAGCACACACACACTGTATTCGCCATACACACACACTGTATAATCCGTACGCACCACACACACACTGTATATGCCATACGCAGCACACACACACAGTTTGCGCCGTACACACACACTGTATATGCCGTACGCACCACACAAACACACACACATTGTATATGCTGTACGCACCATACACACACACTGTATACGCCTATGCACCACACACACAGTATACCCCACACACACACTGTATACGCCATACGCACCAAACATACACTGCATACGCCGTACACACCACCACACACACACTCTGTATACGCCGTACGCACCACAAAAACACACACACTCTGTATATGTTGTACACACCACACACACACACACTGTATACGCCGTATGCAGCCTCTTGCGCGGTACCACCAGCGGAACACCGTCGCGAACACGCCGCCGCCGGGATCAGCCAAATGATTCACTGTCCGTCGCCATCTTTGTACAGGAGGAGCGCATGCGCAGTTTTAATGTGACCGCCGCTATCTGTCTGCACAAAGATGGTGGTGGTCTGATTTACTGCGCCTGCGCGAATTCCGCGCAGGCACTGTGAATTATTCAGCTGATCCTGGCGGCAGATGCGTGATGTGTCTACAGGCAGAGGAAGCCGGTCACATTAAAGGGGTTTTCCCATGAACGAAAGTTCATTTTAAAAATTGTCTGTGTCTGACCATGTACGGAGCATGCCACATCTCCTGGGCAGGGGAGGAAGCAAAAGACAATATTGACATTACAGCAGGGGATCACAGAGGATTCATTTTATGAGGTAAAATATTTCACTGACTGTTTTTAAACAATATTTTACCCCACAAAATGTATTCTCTGCGATCTCCTGCTGTAATGTCAGTATTGTCTTTTTCTTCCACCCCTGCCCAGGAGCTCTGGTATGTTCTGTACATGGTCAGACACAGACAATTTTTAAAATGAACTTTCGTTCGTGGGAAAATCCCTTTAAAAATCAAATATCAACGCCAACATGGCTACTCCTAAAAAGTACGCCATTGACAATGAAAGGAAAGCAGCAAAGTCACAACATCGAAGACAACAATGGGCAAATGAGACTCTTAAAGAGCAACAGCATTGCTGGGACAAAAACAATGCATATAAGCGTAAATGTCAAGCACATGAGTCCCCTGATGCAAAAGTCATTAGATTATCACAGGATGCCATTAGACAACAACAGCGCCGCAAACAGAAATCTGCAGTCTTAACAGCAATACCATGCTCACAAGATGACCCATTGGAACTAGCACACCACACCAACGAGTCTACAACTTCAAAGAGTATGAGGTTAACTAAGAAGGCACATCGGGTAGACACGTCAAATAAAAGAGCACAGACGGGAGAAGTCAGCACATGGGGAAAGAGAGAGTGGATAGGTGGGTGAGCACATGGGGGAAGAAATTCTCAATGCTGCAAAGCCTGCCCCCATCGTGACATTACCGCCCTCAGGATGCGATAGCATCGGGCCTCCATATAAGCCGAGATTTTCAGCACCTTTTTTCGTGCTGAAAATGCCCCCTCGGCTTATACACGAGTTATAGGGCAGAAACCAGCGGGGAGGGGATGCCGCGGCAGGAGCCGGTGGCTGGGATCATACTCACCCCTCCCCGTGCCATCGCTGAGCGTCCCTGCAATCCTGCGTTCTCCCCGTCTTCCTGCAGCTCTTCAGCACTGAGCGGTGACGTAATACCCGCTCATTAAGGTCATGTAATATGGACGCGACGCCACTCCCATGGGCGTGGCCTCCATATTCATGGCCTTAATGAGCGGTATTACATCACCGCTCAGTGATGAAGAGCTGCAGGAAGACAGGGAGAACGCAGGATTGCAGGGACGCTCAGCGATGGCACAGGGAGGGGTGAGTATGATGGAGGAGAGGACAAGGAGCACGGAACAGGACGGGGGGGAGAACGGTGGACAGGGTAAGCATAGAGGAGGACGGGGAAGCATAGAGGAGGACGGGGGAAGCATAGAGGAGGACGGGGGAGAACGGAGGACGGGGGAAGCATGGAGCTGGACGGGGGGGAGATCGGTGGACGGGGAAGCGTGAAGCAGGACGGGGGGGAGATTGGTGGACGGGGGAAGCGTGGAGCAGGACAGGGGGGAAATCGGTGGACGGGGGAAGCGTGGAGCAGGACGGGGGGGAAGATCGGTGGACGGGGAAGCGTGGAGCAGGACGGGGGGAGATCGGTGGACGGGGGAAGCGTGGAGCAGGACGGGGGGAGATCGGTGGACGGGGGAAGCGTGGAGCAGGACGGGGGGGCGATCGGTGGACGGGGGAAGCGTGGAGCAGGACGGGGGGGAGATCGGTGGACAGGGGAAACGTGGAGCAGGACGGGGGGGAGATCGGTGGACGGGGGAAGCATAGAGGAGGACGGGGGCAGCACAGAGCAGGAGGGCAGTTTATACACCCGGCTTATACATGAGTCAATAATTTTTCCCAGTTTTTTGTAGCAAAATTAGGGGGGTCGGCTTATACACGGGTCGGCTTATACACGAGTATATACGGTAGTTCATTATATTTACATATATTTACACCCGCAACCCATTTCATTATAATGTAATATCTTATCCCCCATCCCATCCCCCAATTCATTCACTCTAAAGAAAAAATAAAAATAATAATAACTTACCTCTCCTGGTGATCCCATGCAACTCTGCTTCCTCCATCTTCTTGCCAGTGCGCAATAGTAAACAACACAGGTGCTCGATGACATCATCGCTTCAACTGAGGCATAGAAACTTCCCTGCCCACGATAAGTGCCACCAAAGGGGGCAAAAAATATTATAATGAGGGCAATCTGGGCTCCGTGCAGTAGCCCAGATTGTCCTCATTATAATCTGCCTATGCAGCCAGTGATTATATTGCTGGTATGGCGCCGCCAGCAGAGGTGAGTATAAGTGTTATTATTTTACAAGGAGAAATATGATCATTGGAGGTTCCAGAAGTCATATACTCACTGAGCAGATATTGATGGCCTATTGCTACCGTTTTGTTTTGAACACCACTCACTCACGACACACATCTCAGATGCCACTGTAAATGGGGACCACGGTTCCCACTCACTTGTCGACTCACCTTCCACAATAGGCTGAAAATGAGCTGAGTGAACCCCACAGTCAGTTCACACATCCACCACACACTTTTTGCTGCCACCAGTTGTCATCCTGATAGACCTGGGTAACACACTGCCACACATGCCACCCAGCATTCCTGAGCAACTTATAGGCACTCTTCTTCCACTCTGGTATACACAGGGTAAAACAATAAGATTCCTCATAGACAAATAGATATTGACCCCTTCTTATATAACTAGATATACACCAATAGCGGAAAACTGAAGGAGTGATACATCAACAATAACAATAATCATGCACAGAAATCCCGGTGTCTGTGTGACACAATTTATATAGGCACAGGTATCAAAAAAGTCCGTAATGCAGCATCAAAGCATAAGAGAAATACTAAATAGATCACCAATGATTAATTATATATACTGTATATACTCGTGTATAAGCTGACCCGAGTATGAGCCGAGACCCCTAATTTTGCCACAAAAAACTGGGAAAACTTATTGACTCATGTATAAGCCGAGGGTGGTGCTGCACAAGGGTTAATGGTGGTCCAAAAAGATGCTCCATAGATAAATACCCCCCATAAAATGCTGCACAACGTTTAATGGTGGCCCAAGAAGATGCTCCATAGATAAATACCCCCATAAAATGCTGCCCAAGGGTTAAAGGTGGCCCAAGAAGATGCTCCATAAATAAATACCCCCCATAAAATGCTGCCCAAGGGTTAATGTTGGCCCAAGAAGATGCTCCATAGATAAATACCCCCCATATAAAAATGACATACTCACCTCTCGTCGCTGGGGGCCAGGTGCCGGTGTCGCCAGTGGCTCAGGCCCCCGGCACTGGCGATGTTTACCGGTCCCCGTTCCATCGCTGTGCGCCGCTCTGTCTTCTGGGTCTCTGCAGTGAGGTTTAGCAGAGGGCGCACACTGACTACATCATCGTGCCCTCTGACCTGAACGTCACAGTCAGAGGACCGGGAGGACAGAGCGGCAGTGGAACGGGGACAGGTGAATATTGCTCTGCTCCCTGTCCTCCCCCCGTCATACTCACCCCTCCTGGCGCACAGTCTCTGCAGCCCCTGATTCTTACATGGTCTCAGCGGTCACATGGTACCGCTCATTAAAGTCATGAATATGCGCATATTCATGACTTTAACCCCTTAATGACCAAGCCATTTTGTAGGTTAAAGACCAGGCCAATTTTTACAATTCTGACCACTGTCTCTTTATGAGGTTATAACTCTGGAACGCTTCTAAGGATCTTGGCAATTCTGAGACTGTTTTCTCGTGACATATTGTACTTCATGATAGTGGTAAAATTTCTTTAATATAACTTGCGTTTATTTATGAAAAAAACGGAAATATGGCAAAAATTTTGAAAATTTTGCAATTTTCAAACTTTTAATTTTTATGCCATTAAATCAGAGAGATATGTCACAAAAATTAGCTAACAAATAACATTTCCCACATGTCTAATTTACATCAGCACAATTTTGGAACCAACATTTTTTTTTGTTAGGAAGTTATAAGTGTTAAAAGTTGACCAGCGATTTCTCATTTTTCCAACAAAATTTACAAAACCATTTTTTTTTAGGGACCACCTCACATTTGAAGTGAATTTGAGGGGTCAATATGACAGAAAATACCCAAAAGTGACACCATTCTAAAAACTGCACCCCTCAACGTGTTCAAAGCCACATTCAAGAAGTTTATTAACCCTTTAGGTACTTCACAAGAATTGAAGCAATGTGGAAGGAAAAAATGAACATTTAACTTTTTTTCCCAAAATTTTTCTTTCGACACAATTTTTTTAAATTTTGTCAAGGGTATCAGGAGAAAATGAACCACAATATTTGTTGTACAATTTCTCCAGAGTACACCGATACCCCATGTGTGGGGGTAAACCACTATTTGGGCGCATGGCAGAGCTCGGAAGGGAAGCAGCGCCATTTGACTTTTTTGGCTGGAATTGAGATTGGACGCCATGTCGCATTTGGAGAGTCCCTGTGTGCCTAAACAGTGGAAACCCCCCACAAGTGACCCCATTTTGGAAACTGAACCCCCCAAGGAACTTATCTAAATGTGTTGTGAGAGCTTTTAACCCCCAAGGGCTTCACAGAAGGTTATAACGTAGAGCCATAAAATTAAAAAATCATATTTTTTCCACAAAAATGATCTTTTCATCCCAATTTTTATTTTCCAAAGGATAAAAGGACCCCAAAAGTTATTGTGCAATTAGTCCTGAGTACGCTGATACCCCATATGTGGGGGTAAATCACTATTTGGGCGCATGGCAGAGCTCGGAAGGGAAGCAGCGCCATTTGACTTTTTTGGCTGGAATTGAGATTGGACGCCATGTCGCATTTGGAGAGTCCCTGTGTGCCTAAACAGTGGAAACCCCCCACAAGTGACCCCATTTTGGAAACTAGACCCCCCCAAGGAACTTACCTAAATGTGTTGTGAGAGCTTTTAATCCCCAAGTGCTTCACAGAAGGTTATAAGGTAGAGCCGTAAATTAAAAAATCATATTTTTTCCACAAAAATGATCTTTTCATGCCAATTTTTATTTTCCAAAGGATAAAAGGACCCCAAAAGTTATTGTGCAATTAGTCCTGAGTACGCTGATACCCCATATGTGGGGGTAAACCACTATTTGGGCGCATGGCAGAGCTCGGAAGGGAAGCAGCGCCTTTTGACTTTTTTGGCTGGAATTGAGATTGGACGCCATGTCGCATTTGGAGAGTCCCGGAGTGCCTAAACAGTGGAAACCCCCCACAAGTGACCCCATTTTGGAAACTAGACCCCCCAAGGAACTTACCTAAATGTGTTGTGAGAGCTTTTAACCCCCAAGCGCTTCACAGAAGGTTATAACGTAGAGCCGTAAATTAAAAAATCATATTTTCTCCACAAAAATGATCTTTTCATCCCAATTTTTATTTTCCAAAGGATAAAAGGACCCCAAAAGTTATTGTGCATCTAGTCCTGAGTACGCTGATACACCATATGTGGGGGTAAACCACTATTTGGGCGCATGGCAGAGCTTGGAAGGGAAGCAGCGCCATTTGACTTTTTTGGCTGGAATTGAGATTGGACGCCATGTCGCATTTGGAGAGTCCCGGTGTGCCTAAACAGTGGAAACCCCCCACAAGTGACCCCATTTTGGAAACTAGACCCCCCAAGGAACTTACCTAAATGTGTTGTGAGAGCTTTTAACCCCCAAGCGCTTCACAGAAGGTTATAACGTAGAGCCATAAATTAAAAAATCATATTTTCTCCACAAAAATGATCTTTTCATCCCAATTTTTATTTTCCAAAGGATAAAAGGACCCCAAAAGTTATTGTGCATCTAGTCCTGAGTACGCTGATACCCCATATGTGGGGGTAAACCACTATTTGGGCGCATGGCAGAGCTCGGAAGGGAAGCAGCGCCATTTGACTTTTTTGGCTGGAATTGAGATTGGACGCCATGTCGTATTTGGAGAGCCCCTGTGTGCCTAAACAGTGGAAACCCCCCACAAGTGACCCCATTTTGGAAACTAGACCCCCAAAGGAACTTATCTAGATGTGTGGTGAGAGCTTTGAACCCCCAAGGGCTTCACAGAAGGTTATAACGTAGAGCAGTAAAATTGAAAAATCATATCTTTTCCACAAAAATGATCTTTCCACCCCCAATTGTTATTTTCCAAAGGGTAACAGGACCCCAAAAGTTATTGTGCAATTTGTCCTGAGTACGCTGATACCCCATATGTGGGGGTAAACCACTATTTTGACGCATGGCAGAGCTCGAAAGAGAAGGAGCGCCTTTTTCAAATGCAGACTTTGATGGAATGGTCTGCGGGTGTCATGTCACATTTGGAGAGCCCCTGATGTGCCTAAACAGTAGAAACCCCCCACAAGTGACTCCATTTTGGAAACTAGACCCCCAAGGAACTTATCTAGATGTGTGGTGAGCACTTTGAACCCCAAGTGCTTCACAGAAGTTTATAACGTAGAGCCGTGAAAATAAAAAAATCATATTTTTTTCCACAAAAATAATCTTTTTGCCCCCAAATTTTTATTTTTCTAAGGGTAACAGGAGAAATAGGACCCCAAAAGCTATTGTGCATTTTGTCCTGAGTACGCTGATACCCCATATGTGGGGGGGAACTACTGTGATCGCCTTACTGCGATCTTTGGGAGGCACAATGAACAAATCCACAAATTCGTGCGGTTTTAGTGATTAGGCGACTTTATTCCTCGGATCGGTGCGATTACAGCGATACCAGATTTACATCCTTTTTTCATGTTTAGCTTCTGTCACACTCTAAAAGACGCTTTTTTTTGGAATAATTTTTTGTAAGAAATTTTTGCATCGCCGTATTTTGAGAGCTATAATTTTTCCATATTTCGGCCGACAGAGTTATCTGTGGGCTTATTTTTTGCGGGACGAGCTGACGTATTTATTGGTACCATATTCGGGCAAATAACGTTTTTTGATCGCTTCCTATTCCGATTTTTGTGGAAGCAGAATGAACAAAAACAAGCAATTCAGGAATTGTTTTTTTTTTTTTTTTTTTTCCTCCGTTCCGCGTGTGGTAAAATTGATAATGCAGCTTTATTCTTCGGGTTACTACGATTACAGCGATACCTCATTTATATATTTTTTTTTATGTTTTGGCGTTTTTTACACAATAAAAAATTTTATAGAAGAAATAATTATTTTTGCACCAGTTTATTCCGCGAGCTATAACTTTTTTATTTTTTCGCTGATGATGCTGTATAGTGGCTTGTTTTTTGCGGGACAAGATGACGTTTTCAGCGGTCCCATGATTATTTATATCTGACTTTTTGATCGCGTGTTATTGCACTTTTTCCAAGCGGTATGATGATACCGCTTGGAAAAAGTATAATTTACTACTTTTTTGTGGTTTTTTTTTACGGCTTTCACTGAAGGGGTTAACTAGGGTTACGCTTTTATAGATGGGATTTTTACGGACGTGGCGATACCTAACATGTGTATTTTTTTGTTTTTTATTTTTTTTATTACATAAAAATGTGTATTTTTTAGGGGATTTTTTTAAAATTATTTTTTAATATTTTTTTTACAATTTTTTTTAAAAAATGATTTTTTTTAACTTGTCCCTTTATGGGACTTTCACTTTTTTTACTTTTTATTGCAGTTACAATGCATTGCAATGCTCCAGCATTGCAATGCATTGTACCTATGGGGAAAGCTGATGTGACATGATCACAGCAGCTTCCCGTAGCCAGATGACCCGGAGGTTGTCATGACTCTCGACCCTCTGCCTCCCCCCCTGAGCTCTGCGATCGCGCTGGATCGCAGCAGTCAGGGGTTAACAGCCAGGGGCGGTGGGGGGCTCCGCTCCTGGCTGTCTGTGCAGGAAGCCTGGCCACTGCAGCGCCGGCTCCTGCACTGATCGCGCTGGAGAAGCTGAAATTTCAGCTTCTCCTGCGCGATCGCTGCTGTGTTTGGTCAGTCAGATTGACTGACCAAGCACAGCGCTGTGGGTGCGGGGACCGACGGCAAAGGTCCCCGCACCGCTTGCCGTGCCTGTCAGCTGTCTGTGACAGCTGTCGGCACTGATCTACCACTGCGTGTTTACACGCAGTGGTAGATCAAAGGCATGACGTGCACAGTCCGTCCTGGTGCCGGAACTGGCACCTTGCCATGACGGACTGTGCACGTCAGTGGACATTAAGGGGTTAATGAGCGGTACCACATAACCCCGAACACAGGAACCGGAGACCTTGGGAGAAGCAGGGACTGCAGAGACCGTGCCAGGAGGGGGTGAGTATGATCTCTGACACCTGCGCTCCCCCTCCTCCGCCGACCCCCGGTATATCAAGGAATATAATTCACCGCACACATAAACTGAATGAATGCAAAAAGTGATATTTATTGTAATTCTCCACATCCAAGAGAAAAAGTGCCATGTAACATGAGCAGGATAAATAGACATAAATACCCATACATAAACTAATACCCGACGTTTCGATCCTCCCAGATCTTAGTCATGGGGTACTGTAGAGAAATTAGAGAAAGCAGTCAGTGAGATACAACACATCATCACATACAGTACAGACCAAAAGTTTGGACACACCTTCTCATTCAAAGATTCTTCTGTGATTTCATGACTATAAAAATTGTAGAATCACACTGAAGGCATCAAAACTATGAATTAACACATGTGGAATTATACATTACACTTTACAAAAAAGTGTGAAACAACTGAAAATATGTCTTATATTCTAGGCTCTTCAAAGTAACTACCTTTTGCTTTGATTACTGCTTTTCACGCAGAAAAGGTGAACGGATGGACTCTACATGCCTGGTTCCCACCGTGAAGCATGGTGGAGGTGGTGTGATGGTGTGGGGGTGCTTTGCTGGTGACACTGTTGGGGATTTATTCAAAATTGAAGCAGTGAGCGGTCCAGCTCACCCCAAACCATCTCGATTGGGTTCAGGTCTGGTGACTGTGGAGGCCAGGTCATCTGGCATAGCACCCCAACACTCTCCTTCTTGGTCAAATAGCCCTTACACAGTCTGGAGGTGTGTTTGGGGTCATTGCCCTGTTGAAAAACAAATGATGGTCCAACTAAACGCAAACTGGATGGAATAACATGCTGCTGCAAGATGCTGTGGTAGCCATGCTGGTTCAGTATGCCTTCAATTTTCGATAAATCCCCAACAGTGTCACCAGCAAAGCACCCCCACATCATCACACCACCTCCTCCATGCTTCACGGTGGGAACCAGGCATGTAGAGTCCATCCGTTCACCTTTTCTGCGTGCAAAGCAGTAATCAAAGCAAAAGGTGGCTACTTTGAAGAACCTAGAATATAAGACATATTTTCAGTTGTTTCACACTTTTTTGTAAAGTGTAATGTATAATTCCACATGTGTTAATTCATAGCTTTGACGCCTTCAGTGTGATTCTACAATTTTCACAGTCATGAAAATATAGAAAAATCGTTGAATGAGAAGGTGTGTCAAAACTTTTGGTCTGTACTGTTATATATATATATATATATATATATATATATACATATTGTGAGACAGTGAAGGGGTGCGTACTGGACGGCGTGTATATCTCGCCCAGGTTTCTTAGCTGGGGCGCATAAAAAATAGGTTGTCAGTACGGTGTTCACTCCATTCCCATCCGGGACAGACTTCCAGTTCAACCCTGAGTGAACACAGCTGCTTAATTAGACAGCCAGAAGTAGCTGCTTGGGGAGTACAGACAGGGCTCTCAGTCTGGATCTGACTTCAGACGCTGTTGGAGTCTCCTGCAAACCTCACGCTGGTAACTACAGATTATATGTGTTATTTTGGGCCAGGCTATTAGAGTCTGGTCCCTGATAGTGAGGGTAATTATCTATGTGTAGTAAGTAGCCGGAGAGGCTCAGGAATTTATGTTTATGATTTGGTTTTGATCACGTTCTGTTTGCTGTGGATTTTAATAAAGCTGGTTGCGGCCAGTTTACACCAGAACTGCTGTCTGTGAATGAACTGTTTGTGCCACTCCGTCTGTCAGGACGGCGATCCCAGAGCTATATCCCCTGAAAAGCTTACAATTGGTGCTCGAATGCTGGGGCAGCACAGTGGCTGAAGACAGCAGTAAAGAAATGTCTGTTGAAGCAGTCTTAAAGAGACAGTAGCCCTAATAGACTTTGCAAAGAAAAAAAAAAAAAAAAGGTGTCTGCACCGCAAAACTGAACTTGTTGTGGAGAGGACTGTGGAGTGTATATGTCTTGGGTGAAGGCTGTCAGCCAGCCCAAGATGTCTGGCAGTATGGAGGAGCTCGTTAAGCACCTGGTCCAGAACCAGCAGGCCATGCAGCAGCAACATCTACAGGCCCAGCAGAGCATGCAACAACAACACCTACAGGCCCAGCAGAGCATGCAGCAACACATGCAGAGCCAGCAGCAACAGCAGGAGACCAATCGGTTATTACTGGAGCAGGTTGCAGCACTAAAAAAAACTCTTAGCACCTCGTCCCCGAATGAAAACGCCGGGTCACCGGCATTATCCGCTGTAAAGAAGGCGGTAAAACAGACCCTGCAGAAGATGACGCCTCATGACGATGTGGAGGCATATCTAGCTATATTTGAGAGACTGGCAGAGAAGGAGAATCTGCCACAATCTGAATGGGCTATGGTGGTCGCGCCCTATCTGACTGGGGAACCCCAAAAAGCCTATTTTGACCTCAGCGAGCAGGACAGCAAAAACTATACTAAGTTGAAAGCGGAGATTCTTGCCCGCCTGGGTGTGACGAGGGCAGTCCGTGCCAGGAGAGTCCATAACTGGAGATACAGGCGAGACAAGCCTGCTCGCTCACAAATGTATGACTTGATTTCTTTAGTAAGGAAGAGGTTGGAATCTGACTTCAGCACCCCTGCCCAAATGGTCGAAAAGGTAGTGCTGGACCGGTACATCTGGGCCCTTCCTCCTGAGGTACAGCTCTGGGTCGGACAGGGAGACCCCAAAGATGCCGATCAACTGGTCAGCTTGATAGAAAGGTATTTCGCCACCAAAGACTATCTACGTGACCAGCCGTCCGAGCGATCATCAGTTCGGAGTACCCGGCCTCCGTCATCTCCCGGTAAGAGAGTTCCAGCTGTGGGGGCAAGGGGGTCTGTTGATAGTCCGGGTCAGCCCCGAGGGGACATGTGTGAGCGAAAGGGTGATACTTCCCTGTCAGGAGACCCCAGGTCTAGAAAGGTCTACCCGACTGAACACCCCAACCTGAGACAGTGTTGGAGATGCCATGAACAAGGTCATATTTCAGCCAATTGTCCACTAGTGGGGGAACCTATGGACTGTGACGCTGGACAGTCCCTCTCTTTCCTCACGGAACCTGTGTGTGTGGCCACCCCAGTCGAGGAGACGGGTCCACAGCTGTCTCCGGTGGTTATAAATGGCTGCCCAGTACAGGCCCTCCTAGACTCAGGGAGTCGAGTGACTCTGGCACATGCCAGCATGGCTGATAGGGACTTCATCCCCGATAAACACCTGAGCGTGGTGTGCATACATGGAGACACAAAAGTCTACCCGGTAACTTCCGTGGACTTCGTCACCAAACTCGGGGAGATCTCGTATGAAGTGGGGGTAGTGAAGAACCTGATGCATCCCGCCATATTGGGTCGTAACTTTCCCCTGTTTTGGGGTCTTTGGAAAAAAAACGGTTCTACGGGATAGTGTGATGAAGCCCCTACTGATGGTGCGCAGTCCCGAGGGGCGGAACACAATGCTAGTGGGCCGTTAAACTTATGTGATAATAATGATGATGATGATCATGATAATGATGATGACCATGATATTGATGCTGATACTGATAAAAATGAATTTCCATTACAGGTGATGTTGGGGGAGGGGAGGATGTTTCTCTAGAACAGAATGTCCCTGACCTACCGGTGTCCGTGGCAATTTTGGGAGTGAGCAATTGCAAGACCCCACTCTTAAACATGCCAGGGAGAATATAACTGTTCTGAATGAGATCCCACAAGAGCCCGGCTCTGATGAAAAATTTCCCCATTTTGCCATGAACAATGACCTGCTATACAGGGTCACTAAAGTAAAGGGAGAGGCCGTGAGTCAGCTCCTAGTACCTAAGCCATATAGAAGTATGGTGTTAGGTTTGTCCCATAACCACGTGCTGGGTGGGCACCTGGGGATGGACAAGACCCAGGAGAGAATCCTCCAGAGGTTTTACTGGCCAGGGGTTTATCGAGATGTGGAGGATTATTGCAAAACCTGCCCCACGTGTCAGATAAATGCTCCGGTGTCTCACTTCCGCAGTCCATTAATCCCGCTGCCGGTTATAGAGATACCATTTGAAAGGGTAGCGATGGACTTGGTAGGTCCTATTGTAAAATCAGCCAGGGGGTACCAATACATACTAGTGGTACTTGATTATGCAACCCGGTACCCCGAGGCTGTCCCTTTAAGAAATATGGCATCTAAAAATATTGCACGGGAACTCTTTCATATGTTTTCCAGGACAGGAATCCCTAAAGAGATCCTCACGGACCAAGGCACACCTTTTATGTCCAAGGTGATGAAGGAACTGTGTAAGTTGCTTAAAATCTTGCACCTTCGGACATCCGTGTATCACCCACAGACGGATGGGCTGGTTGAACGTTTTAACAAAACGTTGAAACATATGTTAAAGAAAGCAGTAGAGAAATATGGGCGGGACTGGGACTACCTGTTACCCTACTTAACCCCTTCAAGACCCAGCCTATTTTGACCTTAAAGACCTTGCCATTTTTTGCAATTCTGACCAGTGTCCCTTTATGAGGTAATAACTCATGAACGCTTCAACGGATCCTAGCGATTCTGAGAATGTTTTTTCGTGACATATTGGGCTTCATGTTAGTGGTAAATTTAGGTCGATAATTTTTGTGTTTATTTGTGAAAAAAATGGAAATTTGGCAAAAATTCTGAAAATTTTGTAATTTTCAAATTTTTAATTTTTATTCTGTTTAACCAGAGAGTTATGTGGCACAAAATAGTTAATAAATAACATTTCCCACATGTCTACTTTCCATCAGCACAATTTTGGGAACAACATTTTTTTTTGTTAGGAAGTTATAAGGGTTAAAAGTTGACCAGCGATTTCTCATTTTTACAGCAAAATTTACAAAACCATTGTTTTTAGGGACCACCTCACATTTGAAGTCACTTTGAGGGGTCTATATGGCAGAAAATACCCAAAAGTGACACCTTTATAAAAACTGCACCCCTCAAGCTACTCAAAACTACATTCAAGAAGATTATTAACCCTTCAGGTGCTTCACAGGAACTAAAGCAACGTGGAAGGAAAAAATTTTTCCAACAAAAATTTTCTTTTAGCATAAATTTTTCATTTTTACATGGGCATCAGGATAAAATGGATCCTAAAATTTGTTGGGCAATTTCTCCTGAGTACAGAGATACCTCATATGTGGTCATAAACCACTGTATGGGCGCACGGCAGGGCTCAGAAGGGAAGGAGCGCCATTTGACTTTTTGAATGGAAAATATGCTGGAATATTTAGCGGTTGCCATGTCGCATTTGGAGAGTCCCTGTGTGCCTAAACATTGGAGCTCCCTCACAAGTGACCCCATTTTGGAAACTAGACCCCCTAAGGAACTTATCTAGATGCATAGTGAGCACTTTGAACCCCAGGGGCTTCACAAATTGATCCGTAAATAAAAGAAAGTACTTTTTTTTCACAAAAATTTTCTTTTAGCCTCAGTTATTTTCATTTTCACATGGGCAACAGTATAAATTGGATCCTAAAATTTGTTGGGCAATTTCTCCTGAGTACAAAGATACCTCATATGTGGTCATAAACCACTGTTTGGGCGCACGGCAGGGCTCAGAAGGGAAGGAGCGCCATTTGACTTTTTGAATGGAAAATATGCTGGAATATTTAGCGGTTGCTATGTCGCATTTGGAGAGTCCCTGTGTGCCTAAACAATAGAGCTCCCCCACAAGTGACCCCATTTTGGAAACTAGACCCCCTAAGGAACTTATCTAGATGCATAGTGAGCACTTTGAACCCCCAGGTGCTTCACAAATTGATCCGTAAATAAAAGAAAGTACTTTTTTTTCACAAAAATTTTCTTTTAGCCTCAGTTATTTTCATTTTCACATGGGCAACAGTATAAATTGGATCCTAAAATTTGTTGGGCAATTTCTCCTGAGTACACAGATACCTCATATGTGGTAATAAACCACTGTTTGGGCGCACGGCAGGGCTCAGAAGGGAAGGAGCGCCATTTGACTTTTTGAATGGAAAATATGCTGGAATATTTAGCGGTTGCTATGTCGCATTTGGAGAGTCCCTGTGTGCCTAAACATTGGAGCTCCCCCACAAGTGACCCCATTTTGGAAACTAGACCCCCTAAGGAACTTATCTAGATGCATAGTGAGCACTTTGAACCCCCAGGTGCTTCACAAATTGATCCGTAAAAAAAAGAAAGTACTTTTTTTTCACAAAAATTTTCTTTTAGCCTCAGTTTTTTTCATTTTCACATGGGCAACAGTATAAATTGGATCCTAAAATTTGTTGGGCAATTTCTCCTGAGTACACAGATACCTCATATGTGGTCATAAACCACTGTTTGGGCGCACTGCAGGGCTCAGAAGGGAAGGAGCGCCATTTGACTTTTTGAATGGAAAATATGCTGGAATATTTAGCGGTTGCCATGTCGCATTTGGAGAGTTCCTGTGTGCCTAAACATTGGAGCTCCCCCACAAGTGACCCCATTTTGGAAACTAGACGCCCTAAGGAACTTATCTAGATGCATAGTGAGCACTTTGAACCCCCAGGTATTTCACAGAAGTTTATAACGCAGAGCCGTGAAAATAAAAAATCATTTTTTTTTCTCAAAAAATGATTTTTTAGCCCACTGTTTTTTATTTTCACAATGGTTACAGGAGAAATTGGACCCCAAAAGTTGTTGTCCAGTTTCTCCTGAGTACGCTAGTACCCCATATGTGGGGGGGAACCACTGTTTGGGCACACATCAGGGCTCGGAAGGGATGTAGTGACGCTTTGAAATGCAGACTTGATGGAATGGTCTGCGGGCATCTTGTTACGTTTGCAGAGCCCCTGATGTGCCTAAACAGTAGAAACTCCCCACAAGTGACCCCATTTTGGAAACTAGACCCGGCAAAGAACTTATCTAGATGTGTGGTGAGCACTTTGAACCCCCAAGGGCTACACAGAAGTTTATAACGCCCGGGCATGAAAATAAAAAAATCATATTTTTTCCACAATCAGGATCTTTTAGTCCCCAATTTTTTTATTTTCCCAAGGGTAACATGAGAAATTAGACCCCAAAAGTTGTTGTCCAATTTGTCCTGAGTATGCTGATATCCCATATGTGGGAGAAAACTACTGTATGGGCACACGTCGGGGCTCGGATGGGAAGTAGTGACGTTTTGAAATGCCCACTTGATGGAATGGTCTTCGGGCGTCATGTTACGTTTGCAGAGTCCCTGATGTGCCTAAACAGTAGAAACTCCCACAAGTGACCCCATTTTGGAAACTAGATCCCCCAAGGAACTCCTATAGATGTGTGATAAGCACTTTGAATCTCCAAGTCCTTCACAGAAGTTTATAACGCAGAGCCGTGAAAATATAAAATCATTTTTTTTCCACAAAAATAATTTTTAGTCCCCAATTTTTTTTCCCAATGTTAACAGGAGAAATTAGAACCCCCAAAGTTGTTGTGCAATTTTTCCCGAGTACGCTGATACCTCATATGTGGGGATAAACCACTGTTTGGGCATACGTCGGGGCTTGGAATAAAGGGAGCACTGTTTGACTTTTTGAACGCAAAATTTGCAGGAATCAATGGTGGCGCCATGTCGCGTATGGAGACCCCCTGATGTGCCTAAATAGTGGAAACCCCTCAATTCTAACTCCAACCCTAACCCCAACACACCCCTAACCCCAACCCTAACCCCTACACACACCTAACCCTAATACAAACCCTAATCATAACCCTAACCCCAACACACCCCTAACCCTAATCCCAACTCTAACCATAAATCTAACTACAAGCCTAACCCTAATTCCAACCCTAACCCTAATTCCAACCCTAACCCTAATTCCAACCCTAACCCAAATTCCAACCCTAACCGTAATTCTAACCTTAACCCTAATGCTAACCCTAACCCTAGTTGTAACCCTAAGGCTGGGTTCATATTGCGTTTTACCAGCCCGTTCAACAAGTAGCGTTGACGGCTGGTAATGGTATAGCATAACGGAATCGCGTTATGCTATACCCGCTAGCGCAGATGAATCAGCAGATAATCAGCCGCGGATCCGCAGCAAAATCCGCCGCGGATCAGCAGCGAAATCCGCTGTGGATCAGCAGCGAAATCCGCCGCGGATCCGCAGCGAAATTAGTCGCGGATCCGCAGAGAAATCAGTCGCGGATCAGCAGCGAAATCAGCCGCGGATCTGCAGCGAATCAGCAGCGAAATCCGCCGCGGATCAGCAGCGAAATCAGCTGCGGATCAGCAGCGAAATCAGCCGCGGATCAGCAGCAAAATCAGCCGCGGATCAGCAGCGAAATCCGCTGCGGATTCGCAGCGAATCAGCAGCAAAATCACTCGCGGATCAGCAGCGAAATCCGCCGCGGATCAGCAGCGAAATCAGCCGCGGATCCGCAGCGAAATCCGCCGCGGATCAGCAGCGAAATCAGCAGCGAAATCAGCCGAGGATCAGCAGCGAAATCCGCCGCGGATCAGCAGCGAAATCAGCAGCGAAATCAGCCGAGGATCAGCAGCAAAATCAGTCGCGGATCAGCAGCGAAATCCGCCGCGGATCCGCAGCGAAATCCGCAGCGGATCAGCAGCGAAATCCGCTGCGAATCAGCAGCGAAATCCGCCGCGAATCAGCAGCGAAATCCGCCGCGGATCCGCAGCGAAATCAGTCGCGGATCCGCAGCGAAATCAGTCGCGGATCCGCAGCGAAATCAGTCGCGGATCCGCAGCGAAATCAGTCGCGGATCAGCAGCGAAATCCGCCGCGGATCAGCAGCGAAATCAGCCGCGGATCTGCAGCGAATCAGCAGCGAAATCCGCCGCGGATCAGCAGCGAAATCCGCCGCGGATCAGCAGCGAAATCAGCCGCGGATCAGCAGCGAAATCAGCCGCGGATCAGCAGCGAAATCAGCCGCGGATCAGCAGCGAAATCCGCTACGGATTCGCAGCGAATCAGCAGCAAAATCAGTCGCGGATCAGCAGCGAAATCAGCCGCGGATCAGCAGCGAAATCAGCTGAGGATCAGCAGCAAAATCAGTCGCGGATCAGCAGCGAAATCCGCCGCGGATCCGCAGCGAAATCCGCAGCGGATCAGCAGCGAAATCCGCCGCGAATCAGCAGCGAAATCCGCCGCGAATCAGCAGCGAAATCCGCCGCGGATCCGCAGCGAAATCAGTCGCGGATCCGCAGCGAAATCAGTCGCGGATCCGCAGCGAAATCAGTCGCGGATCCGCAGCGAAATCAGTCGCGGATCCGCAGCGAAATCAGTCGCGGATCCGCAGCGAAATCAGTCGCGGATCCGCAGCGAAATCAGTCGCGGATCAGCAGCGAAATCCGCCGCGGATCAGCAGCGAAATCAGCCGCGGATCTGCAGCGAATCAGCAGCGATATCCGCCGCGGATCAGCAGCGAAATCCGCCGCGGATCAGCAGCGAAATCAGCCGCGGATCAGCAGCGAAATCAGCCGCGGATCAGCAGCGAAATCAGCCGCGGATCAGCAGCGAAATCAGCCGCGGATCAGCAGCGAATCAGCAGCAAAATCAGTCGCGGATCAGCAGCGAAATCCGCCGCGGATCAGCAGCGAAATCAGCCGCGGATCAGCAGCAAAATCAGCCGCGGATCAGCAGCAAAATCAGCCGCGGATCAGCAGCGAAATCCGCCGCGGATCAGCAGCGAAATCAGCCGCGGATCCGCAGCGAAATCCGCCGCGGATCAACAGCGAAATCCGCCGCAGATCAGCAGCGAAATCAGCCGCGGATCAGCAGCGAAATCCGCTGCGGATCTGCAGTGAATCAGCAGCAAAATCAGTCGCGGATCAGCAGCGAATTCCGCCGCGGATCAGCAGCGAAATCCGCCGCGAATCAGCAGCGAAATCAGCCGCGGATCCGCCGCGGATCAGCAGCGAAATCCGCCGCGGATCAGCAGCGAAATCCGCAGCGGATCCGCAGCGAAATCAGTCACGGATCCGCAGCGAAATCAGTCACGGATCAGCAGCGAAATCCGCCGTGGATCAGCAGCGAAATCCGCCGCGGATCAGCAGCGAAATCAGCCGCGGATCAGCAGTGAAATCCGCCGCGGATCAGCAGCGAAATCCGCCGCGAATCAGCAGCAAAATCCGCCGCGGATCAGTAGCGAAATACGCAGCGAATCAGCAGCAAAATCAGTCGCGGATCAGCAGCGAAATCCGCCGCGGATCCGCAGCGAAATCCGCAGCGGATCAGCAGCGAAATCCACCGCGAATCAGCAGCGAAATCCGCCGCGGATCCGCAGCGAAATCAGTCGCGGATCCGCAGCGAAATCAGTCGCGGATCCGCAGCGAAATCAGTCGCGGATCAGCAGCGAAATCCGCCGCGGATCAGCAGCGAAATCAGCCGCGGATCTGCAGCGAATCAGCAGCGAAATCCGCCGCGGATCAGCAGCGAAATCCGCCGCGGATCAGCAGCGAAATCAGCCGCGGATCAGCAGCGAAATCAGCCGCGGATCAGCAGCGAAATCAGCCGCGGATCAGCAGCGAAATCCGCTACGGATTCGCAGCGAATCAGCAGCAAAATCAGTCGCGGATCAGCAGCGAAATCCGCCGTGGATCAGCAGCGAAATCAGCCGTGGATCCGCAGCGAAATCAGCCGCGGATCAGCAGCGAAATCAGCCGCGGATCAGCAGCGAAATCAGCCGCGGATCAGCAGCGAAATCCGCTGCGGATTCGCAGCGAATCAGCAGCAAAATCAGTCGCGGATCAGCAGCGAAATCCGCCGCGGATCAGCAGCGAAATCAGCCGCGGATCCGCAGCGAAATCCGCCGCGGATCAACAGCGAAATCCGCTGCGGATTCGCAGCGAATCAGCAGCAAAATCAGTCGCGGATCAGCAGCGAAATCCGCCGTGGATCAGCAGCGAAATCAGCCGTGGATCCGCAGCGAAATCAGCCCCGGATCAGCAGCGAAATCCGCTGCGGATTCGCAGCGAATCAGCAGCAAAATCAGTCGCGGATCAGCAGCGAAATCCGCCGTGGATCAGCAGCGAAATCAGCCGTGGATCCGCAGCGAAATCAGCCGCGGATCAGCAGCGAAATCAGCCGCGGATCAGCAGCGAAATCAGCCGCGGATCAGCAGCGAAATCCGCTGCGGATTCGCAGCGAATCAGCAGCAAAATCAGTCGCGGATCAGCAGCGAAATCCGCCGTGGATCAGCAGCGAAATCAGCCGTGGATCCGCAGCGAAATCAGCCGCGGATCAGCAGCGAAATCCGCTGCGGATTCGCAGCGAATCAGCAGCAAAATCAGTCGCGGATCAGCAGCGAAATCCGCCGTGGATCAGCAGCGAAATCAGCCGTGGATCCGCAGCGAAATCAACCGCGGATCAGCAGCGAAATCAGCCGCGGATCAGCAGCGAAATCAGCCGCGGATCAGCAGCGAAATCCGCTGCGGATTCGCAGCGAATCAGCAGCAAAATCAGTCGCGGATCAGCAGCGAAATCCGCCGCGGATCAGCAGCGAAATCAGCCGCGGATCCGCAGCGAAATCCGCCGCGGATCAACAGCGAAATCCGCTGCGGATCCGCAGGGAATCAGCAGCGAAATCAGTCGCGGATCAGCAGCGAAATCCGCCGCGGATCAGCAGCGAAATCCGCCGCGAATCAGCAGCGAAATCAGCCGCGGATCCGCCGCGGATCAGCTGCGAAATCCGCCGCGGATCAGCAGCGAAATCCGCAGCGGATCCGCAGCGAAATCAGTCGCGGATCCGCAGCGAAATCAGTCACGGATCAGCAGCGAAATCCGCCGCGGATCAGCATCGAATCCGCCGCGGATCAGCAGCGAAATCCGCCGCGGATCTGCAGCGAAATCTGCCGCGGATCCGCAGCGAAATCCGCCACACGTTGCGGTTTTGCTGCGGATCTGCGGCGTATTTTGCTGCGGATCTGCGGCGGATTTCGCTGCTGATCCGCGGCGGATATCGCTGCGCATCCGCGGCTGATTTCGCTGCTGATCCGCCGCGGATCAGCAGCGAAATCCGCCGCGGATCAGCAGCGAAATCCACCGCGGATCAGCAGCAAAATACGCCGCGGATCCGCAGCAAAATCCGCAACGTGTGCACAGGGCCTAATAGGAAAAAAAAAAAAAAAAAATCTTTATTTTTTTTATTTGTCCCTACCTATGATAAAGGGGGGGTTCATTTACTTTTTTTTATTTTGATCACTGTGACAGTTTATCACAGTGATCAAAATAAATTTTTGGACACTGGGGGGCGCACTGCGCATGCGCCCGCCATTTTCCAAGATGGCGGCGCCCATGAAGAGGCCCGGGCGGACGCCGGGACCGATCCAGGGACATCGGTGGATCGGGAGAGGTGAGTAGGGTGGTCGGAAGGTTAGGGGGGAGATCGGAAGGTGGGGGCAGCGGAGCAAAGGAGGAGGGGAGCTGTTAGTGACGGCGGTGACCAATCGCTGCCATCTTTTGGTGGCTACGTGTGGGGGGGTCAGGTCCCGGTGTCCAGCCATGGCAGATGCTATTGCAGCATCGGCCATGGCTGGATTGTAATATTTCACCAATTAAATTGGTGAAATATTACAGATTGCTCTGATTGGCTGTTTCACTTTTAACAGCCAATCAGAGCGATCGTGGCCACGGGGGGGGTTAAGCCAACCCCCCTGTGGTGAAGCACAAAGAGTCCTGTAACTGCGGGTCGGGTGACCTTTGAGTGACCCCGGTCTCCCGGCCCGCAGGAACGGGATCCTTTCATGACACAGGGTATGCGTCATAGGTCGGATTGGCACCGACTTTCATGACGCATACGCTGTGTCAAAGGTAGGGAAGGGGTTAATGTTTTCGGTCAGAGAGGTGCCCCAGGCCTCTACGGGGTTTTCTCCCTTTGAGTTGGTATATGGTCGGCACCCGCGGGGCTTGCTAGACATAGCCAAGGAAGTATGGGAAACCGAGACAACTCCATATAAGAGTGTTATAGAGCATATTGCCCAGATGCAAGAGAGGATGGCTAAAATTATGCCATTGGTTAAGAATCATCTGCAGAGAGCCCAAGAAGCTCAAAGCAGGGTATATAATCGGTCAGCAAAAATTAGGACTTTCAACCCCGGGGATCGAGTCCTAATCCTAATTCCCACGGTGGAAAGTAAGTTTTTGGCCAAGTGGCATGGCCCATACGAGATAGTACAGAAAATGAGCGAGGTCACTTACAAAGTACACCAACCTGGGAGACGAAAGCCCTACCAGGTGTACCATGTCAATTTGATCAAGTCCTGGAGGGACAGAGAGTCATTGTTGGCCTCGGGTGAAGTAGAGAAAGGGTTGAAACCATCTCTACCTCCTGTGACCATTGGTGAGACATTGTCCGTGCACCAAAAAACAGGAAGTACGGGAGTTTCTGCAGAAAAATCAGCAGAGGTTTTCTGACTTGCCCGGCCGGACTTCTCTCGTAAAACACCATATCGAGACCGAGCCCGGTACTAAGGTCAAGATAAAACCGTACAGAATTCCAGAAGCCCGCAGAAAGATAGTCTCTACTGAAATCAAACGCATGCTAGACCTCGGGGTCATTGAGGAGGCCCAAAGCGAGTGGTGTAGCCCGATTGTCCTGATCCCAAAACCTAATGGAACCTGGAGGTTCTGTAATGATTTCAGAAAGTTGAACGAAGTGTCGAAATTTGACGCATACCCGATGCCACGGGTAGCGAGGTAATCGAGAGGTTAGGGGGTGCCCGTTATATTACAACCCTCGATCTGACAAAAGGGTACTGGCAGATACCCCTGTCTGAGGAAGCAAAAGAAAAAACGGCCTTTGCAACCCCGGAAGGTTTGTTTCAGTATCTTGTGATGCCATTCGGGTTGCATGGGGCCCCAGCTACCTTTCAGAGGCTTATGGATCTGATCCTGCGCCCGCATCAAGCCTATGCAGCTGCCTACCTGGATGATGTGGTAATTTTCAGTTCCGATTGGGAGAGCCACCTCGCTAAGGTACAAGCCGTCTTAGACTCGATAGGCGGAGCTGAGCTGAACATAAACCCAGAGAAATGTGCAATTGGACTAGAAGAGGCCAAGTACCTGGGATATGTCATTGGCAGGGGACTGATCAAGCCACAAATCGATAAGGTAGAGGCAATTCGGAACTGGCCTGTACCCCTCACAAAACGACAGGTTAAAGTGTTTCTGGGCATCACTGGGTACTATTGTAGATTCGTACCAAATTATGCCTCCATTGCTGCCCAATGTCACGCTGTATATATGAGATGTCAGTAATCTATATCAAAAAGGGCAACATACTATATAACATGCGCATAGATATATTATAACATGGATTTACCTGACAGAATGTCCAGTGGGTCAAAACGGGATCCGTTAGACGCTGTCTCCGGCTAGAGGGTGACCGGGGTCTAAGCTGACCCTGAACTGGGGTCCTAACTAATCCCTCAACCTGGAGGTACTGTTAAAGGTACAGAGGTCCAGGCCACCAGCGTAAACCCTGTCTCCTATCAATCCCTGCCAACTGTATTCTAGTCCTAAGAAGGACCCTGAATACCACCAAAGGGAATGAACAGGTAACGGATAATGAACAGAAAGACAAACAAGAAAGAGAAGGAATAAAGTAAATAAAGTCTTACATACAACACTCACACACAGTAGGAACACCTAAGGTCTCAGAGATAAACTATAAGCTATAAGAGTAAAAAACAACTAATGAACTCTTAGCTTAAATATTCTCAGAACCGATCCAGTCTGCTGAACTACATGAATGCTTTCACCGGCGTCTAACACCCAGACTGGCAGAAATATAAAGGAAACTAATTAGAACATAATCAAAAGCAGCCGGGCGAGGCTGCACCTAGCCTTAGCAAAGAGCTAGGAAAAATTAACTCTCACATTACCAAAAAACAAAGAAACAGCAGATCAGCTGTGAGAAGTCAGAATGTGCAATCGCGACGATCTTCGTGGCGATGCACCCATGACAGTACCCCCCCTTCTACGAGGGGCCCCCGGACCCTCATGACCAGGTCTGTCCGGGTGAGTTGTGTGAAAGGTCCGTCCACGTTATCATTGACCACCACTGAAGGAGGTAGAGGTGACGGTATGACTGGTGCCACATACTTTTTAAGTAATGACTTGTGAAACACATTATGAATTTTAAACGTAGGAGGGAGGTCCAGACGAAATGCCACAGGATTAATTATGGAACTGATCCTGTACGGCCCGATGAATCTGGGACCCAACCTCCAGGAGGGAACTTTAAGTTTAATATTCCTGGTAGACAACCACACCAGATCATTCACCTTCAGATCTCGACCAGAAACTCTCCCCCCATCAGCCATCCGTTTGTAACGGTTCTCCGTAACCTTCAGTCTTAACTGATCTGGAACTATCAGTCTCCCTGGAAGTCCACAGGGGCGTCCCCCTGAGCCCCAATACCTCCCCTCAAGCTCAGAGCATACAGCTGACACTACAACTCCCTCCTGAGGAATAGAAACCGGATCATCCATCCTCCCGGTCCCTGGGAAAGTACGAGATAAGGCATCAGGAAGCAACTTTATTGAGCAGTCATATGCACGATGAGGAGGTAACTCTTTACACCCCTCCTCTGAGAACATCTCCCCAAAGTCCTCCAGAAAAGGAGGCAAAGTCCTAGGCACAACCGAACCGATGACCGTGCTCATGCAGTTATTCTTGCAAAATTCACCCCACTGGCTTATCTTTCTGGATTGCCAATCAATCACTGGGTTATGTTTAGCCAACCAAGGAAGTCCCAACACAATAGGAGTAGGTAGACCCTCCAACACATAACAAGACAATTGCTCTTTATGTATTGCCCCTACTCGAAGATCTATGTTATGAACAGCTTGAACCAAGCTACCTTGACCAAGAGGTCTAGAATCAATAGAGAGTATAGGGACCGGTTTGGCCAATACACTCAGTTGCATACCATGCACCTGGGCAAACCGAGCGTCCACCAGATTAGCCCCGGACCCACTATCAAGAAAAACAGAAATCCTCTCAGTTCTAGTACCAATCACCACCTCCGCAGGCACGATAAACTGAGAGGGATTTGGGGACGAAATACAGACTCCCAGGTTAACTCCTTGGGTCAAAGAGGTCCGGGATGGACAACCCCCAACAAAATGTCCCTCTCTCCGCAAAAGAAACACCTTCTAGTCTTGCGGCGCACCGCCGATTCCCTCCTACAAAATGATGTCCCTCCCAACTGCATGGGTTCCTCAGAACAGACCAGGGGAACCTCAGTATAAGGGACTTTAGTAGTAGGTGGAGTCATCATGGGGGGCGGAGTTACCTCGCGTCTTCCCCGAAGTCGTCTATCAATGCGAATAGCGAGGGCAATAGCAGCCTCCAGTGATGGAGGAGAATCATACTGAGCCAACACATCTTTTAATTTGTCAGACAACCCTTGACAAAACTGGCTCCTAAGAGCTGGGTCATTCCACTGAGTATCTGTTGCCCATCTACGGAACTCAGAAGAATATTCCTCCGCTGGACGATTTCCTTGCCGTATTTTACGTAACTTTGTTTCAGCAAGGGAAACTCGATCCGGATCATCATATACCAGACCCAGGGCAGTAAAAAATCAATCCACTGACTGGAGATCTGGGGAGCCTGGAGGAATAGAGAACGCCCAAGATTGAGGGTCCCCTTGTAAGAGCGAGATAACAATTCCCACCCTCTGCTCTTCACTCCCAGATGACCGAGGCCGCAGCCGAAAGTACAATTTGCATGCCTCCCGGAAAGTAAAAAATTTGTCCCGCCCACCAGTGAACCTGTCCGGGAGAGCAACCTTAGGTTCAGATTTGGTTTGCTCTGGGAGGGACAAAACCTTGGACTTAATGTTGCAAATTCCATGGACAACCCCTGCAACTGTCGGGCCAGCTGGGCTACTGGATCCATGACAGCTGGGGAGAATCTTTAGTTTTGGGCCGGTGAAAATGTCACGCTGTATAGCAGATATATATATGAGATGTCAGTAATCTATATCAAAAAGGGCAACATACTATATAACATGCGCATAGATATATTATAACATGGATTTACCTGACAGAATGTCCAGTGGGTCAAAACGGGATCCGTTAGACGCTGTCTCCGGCTAGAGGGTGACCGGGGTCTAAGCTGACCCTGAACTGGGGTCCTAACTAATCCCTCAACCTGGAGGTACTGTTAAAGGTACAGAGGTCCAGGCCACCAGCGTAAACCCTGTCTCCTATCAATCCCTGCCAACTGTATTCTAGTCCTAAGAAGGACCCTGAATACCACCAAAGGGAATGAACAGGTAACGGATAATGAACAGAAAGACAAACAAGAAAGAGAAGGAATAAAGTAAATAAAGTCTTACATACAACACTCACACACAGTAGGAACACCTAAGGTCTCAGAGATAAACTATAAGCTATAAGAGTAAAAAACAACTAATGAACTCTTAGCTTAAATATTCTCAGAACCGATCCAGTCTGCTGAACTACATGAATGCTTTCACCGGCGTCTAACACCCAGACTGGCAGAAATATAAAGGAAACTAATTAGAACATAATCAAAAGCAGCCGGGCGAGGCTGCACCTAGCCTTAGCAAAGAGCTAGGAAAAATTAACTCTCACATTACCAAAAAACAAAGAAACAGCAGATCAGCTGTGAGAAGTCAGAATGTGCAATCGCGACGATCTTCGTGGCGATGCACCCATGACACCCATTGACCAACCTGACAAAAGGGGGGAAGTAAAAAATGATGAATTGGAATCCAGAGGCAGAAAAAGCATTTCTGTCGTTGAAAATGGCTTTGTGTCAAAGACCAGTTCTGGTCACCCCTAATTTCAGGGTAGAGTTTCTTGTTCAAACTGATGCCTCTAATGTGGGGTTAGGGGCGTGTTGTCACAGGTCGTGAAGGGTGAAGAACACCCAGTCATGTATCTAAGTCGAAAATTGACACCGGCTGAACAAAATTATGCCATTGTGGAGCGAGAGTGCCTTGCAATCAAATGGGCGCTGGACTCGCTGCGTTATTACCTCATGGGTAGAAAATTTAAATTGCAGTCAGACCATGCTCCTCTGGCATGGATGAAGCAGAACAAGGAAAGGAATGCCAGGGTGACAAGGTGGTTCCTTTCGCTTCAAGAATTCAATTTCTCGGTCGAGCATAGACCTGGGAAATTACAGGGTAATGCGGATGCTTTGTCCAGAGTTCACTGTCTCTTTGGAGTTGTTGACCAGCCCTCCGGTCTGGAGAAGAGGGGGGGATATGTGAGACAGTGAAGGGGTGCGTACTGGACGGCGTGTATATCTCGCCCAGGTTTCTTAGCTGGGGCGCATAAAAAATAGGTTGTCAGTACGGTGTTCACTCCATTCCCATCCGGGACAGGCTTCCAGTTCAACCCTGAGTGAACACAGCTGCTTAATTAGACAGCCAGAAGTAGCTGCTTGGGGAGTACAGACAGGGCTCTCAGTCTGGATCTGACTTCAGACGCTGTTGGAGTCTCCTGCAAACCTCACGCTGGTAACTACAGATTATATGTGTTATTTTGGGCCAGGCTATTAGAGTCTGGTCCCTGATAGTGAGGGTAATTATCTATGTGTAGTAAGTAGCCGGAGAGGCTCAGGAATTTATGTTTATGATTTGGTTTTGATCACGTTCTGTTTACTGTGGATTTTAATAAAGCTGGTTGCGGCCAGTTTACACCAGAACTGCTGTCTGTGAATGAACTGTTTGTGCCACTCCGTCTGCCAGGACGGCGATCCCAGAGCTATATCCCCTGAAAAGCTTACAATATATACAATATTAACAATATTTACAATCTTCTAAAGTCTAGATGTGGAGAATTAGTAGATAATTCCAGACATAGACAAAAGTATAACAGTATGCATGCAACAATAGTATGGAGTCTACTGTAATAGACAGTATGTAAATTGTTGGCCATTATAAATAATTATACACACAAGAAAAGTTTAGGGAGAATGTAAAAGTACCTTAAAAGTGGGTATTTCAGAGATAAGGCACTTAATGGAGACAACTAATGAATGCCCCTGTAAATAATTGCCAGGTACTAGGGTAGAAGAAAAGTACATAGGTAAATACATAAATAGATCAATGTGGGGATATATGATAAAATGTATCATAGAAGAATCTATCCAGCTACGAGGCTTCTGTTACCTGTCACTGTGGCTAGTAAGGTAGACACTGAAGGCATTATGGGCCAGAGGAGGAATAATGCTGGAGGAGGAGAGAGAGTAATATGAAGACCCCTGAATCGCTGTATCATGGTGGAGTGCGATAGCACATCTCTATAACACCTATATGTACCTGTATGGTGGGGCGTTCAGTGAGGCGGCGCTCCCGCGCCCTGCCACGGCTGCTAGATGCGGCTGTAGGTGGACACAGGGCGAGCCCTGTTTAAGTAATCGCGCCGTGTACCGCCTGCCCGGAAGTGCATCAACCGGACCGGAAGTGACAGCGCTATGGTATTGAATGATCGCGCATGCGCGATGTCAGTCTCCGACACCATATTGGTTGTTGGCAAGGAGTAGATGGGCGTTTAAAGCGGAGGAGAACAGAGATGAATGGGAAAGCGTGGAGGAGATCTATATAGGGAGAGTAACATGTATTGGTGGTAGGAAAATGAAACAGCAGAAAGGCAACATACAGTAGAATGTAGGCCGGTAAGTAGTTAAGCAGAGGAATAAATATAAAATCTTCATGATGAATAAAGAGGAGAATGGTATTAAAGTCATGAGTGGAAAAATAAAGGAAAATAAAGAAATTAACCATAAACTGTATTCCTTATTTTCAAAGTTGCTGAAAATAAGAAAAAATTGAAAAAATATATAAAAAATTGAAAATTAATGTAAAACGAAAAAGATTAGTAAAGCCAAATGAGGAAAAACGGAAAAATATAAAATAGATAAAAGTAAAAAACAAATAAAAGAAGTAAAAATAAAAGTAAAAATTAGGAATGAGATTGATCAGAAAATGGAAAAATGAAAATAAAAATAAAATAAAAATAAAAATATATATAAAAAAGATATAATAAAATAAAAATAGAAAATAAAAATAAAAAATGAAAAAAATGAAAAAAATAGAAACAAAGAGGAAATATTTATTGTGAAGGAAACTTACCGGTTAAGGATAGTAATCAGCGAGTCTGAAAGTTGAATAAAAGATATGATTAGAGAAGCCAGTTGATTTCCCTATTGAGACCCCTAGGGGACAAGGTGTCCAGTTTATAGATCCAGTACGACTCCCTGAGTTTCAGACATCTGATCTGGTCACCACCTCTCTTTAATTTCGGTACCTGTTTGATTACTTGATATTTCAATTGTGCTACTGAGTGTTTGCACTTGATGAAGTGATCTGGAAGGGGTAGCCATATTTTGTTGGTGCGTATTGTAGATTTATGGCTTGCAATCCTGTCTCTCACATGCTGCGTGGTTTCACCCACGTACAGGAGGCCACAAGGGCATTTTATGACGTAAACCACAAAATTAGAATCACATGTGTAAAAGCCTTGTATGGGAAAGGACTTTCCTGTACGTGGGTGAGTGACCATCTCAGACTTGATGACATTGGAGCAGGAGGCACAGTTTAGGCAAGAGAAATTGCCATTCCGACGTGAAGCTACATAGCGTTGTGTTGGGGTAGAATGTGTGCTGCCAATATCTGCCCGTACTAATTTGTCCCTGATGTTGGGTGCCCTTCTACTGCACATAAGAGCAGGATTGGAAAATGCTGAAATGGATGGATAGGCTTTTGTTAGTAGTGTCCAATGTTTACGGATAATAGAATGAATTTTGAACATCAGGGGATGGTAGGTATGGACAAATGGCACTCGCTCATGTTTGATAATGGGTGGATTTGGATCTGGGGGGTTTGAATACGTGCTCTCTCAGAGTCAAGGAGTCTAGAGCGGTAATTGCGTTCTTCAAATTTAGCCGACCTCTGATTTAAGCGAGTATTGAGAAGGTCAAGATCAGTCACTATTCTGGCAATGCGTGAAAACTGTGACGTGGGTAGACTATTTCTTGTTGGTTTTGGGTGACTGCTAGAATAGTGCAGGAGACTATTACAGTCGGTTGGTTTCACGTATAAATCGGTGTTGAGTTTACCTTGCGAATCCTTCAAGACCAGGGTGTCTAGAAATTGAATACTACCAGTATCATGGTGGATTGTGAAATGTAAATCAATATCTATTGAGTTCAGGTAAGTATGGAACGATACCAGTGATTCGTGAGGGCCCGTCCAAATGAAAAAGACATCGTCAATGTAACGATGATAGCATTTAACATAGTCTTGGTAGGTCTGAGTTGAATATATGTGATCCATGTCAAAGGAATTCATAAAAGCATTGGCGTAAGCTGGCGCGACATTACTTCCCATTGTGGTCCCTCGTGACTGAACATAATATGTATCCTCGAATAGAAAGAAATTCTCATAGAGGATCAGATTGAGAAGGTCTAGACAGAACTTAATGGAGTCGTTTGACAAATTAGAGGTTTCTAGCAGTTTTTTCGTTGCTGATATGCCCTTAATGTGGGAGATAGAAGTATATAGGCTGTTGACATCCATTGTAACTAGCAGACATAATTCTTTTCGGCAGAAGAAATGCAGACGGAGGAGAAGAGTAAGAGATGTTGTACCATGGGAAAACACCGCTCCAACTCTCAGAGGCATCTACCTTTACCATAAAAGGACATACTAGGTGTCATGATCCAGGACGGAGTTGTGGATTTGTCCCGTCCTGGTCAGACTGGGGTTAATGGTTTCAGCCTCTCTCTGGCGGAGGGCAGTTATTTAGTTGCCAATTGACCTAGGTCTGGTGTCAGTTATACTCCTGCCCTCGGCTGAGTTAGTTGACCTCCTGTGTGCTTGTGCCTTGTGCCTGATCTTGTTGCTTGTTTGGTTTTGACCCGGTCCGTCTCTTCGTTGTGAGTTTGTCTACTGTCTTGTTACTGTGTATTTGCCCATTTTGGTTTTCTGATCCCTTGGCCATGTTCTGATTACCCTCTGTCTGCTCCTCTTGTACTGCACTGCTCTCTCTGGTATGACCCCTTGGCTACGTCCTGACGATCCATTTTGTCTATGCCCCTTGGTAACTTTGTCCCGTAGTTACCACTCTAGGAGTTTTCCTTCTGCTCCTAGCTCTCGGAGCTTAGGTCACGCCCCCAGCAGTCAGGTGCTTCAGGTCCTGTTTGGCCTGAAACAATCTCTCTCTGCTCCTGCTTCCTCTGAGAGACCTGTGGCCGGCGCCACCACTTGGCAGTCATGTGCTTTGGGTCCTGTTAGTCTAAAACACACATCTTCACTGCTGCTGCCCGGCTCCACAGGTATCTTTGAGTGCAGTCTATCTTACTCAGAACACGTGCACTGGCTCGGTAAGCAAGTGCAGTGCTGTGTTCGTGATATTAGGTCAAGCTGTACCAATACTGGGTCAGATGAAAATTGTTCCTTCAACTCCAGGAAGGCCTGGATAGCCTCAGATTTCCAGATAACCACATCACCCCCCTTGTTAGCCAAATCAGTTAATGGTTCAGCCACATTGACATTTTTTTTTTATAAGTTTACGATAATAATTTGAAAATCCAAGTGAGTGTTGCAAGCCTTTCAGAGAATTTGGTTACACCCTTTTCTTAAAAACCTGGACCTTAGAGGGCCACAATTAATAAGGAAGTCAAGCCTCATGGTTTTATCAAGGTAAAATAAACAGGGAGTAATTCTTTAGAAGCATCAAAGGGAAATACCTGTGTGCCCAGATGGCCATTCCCAGACCCTCTTAGGCGCCAGAGATTTCTAGCGGCGGTCATCTTGGGCAAACTCGTATCTGGTGACCAGATTACCCACAATAGGAACAAAGGTCCCACTCTCGCCGCTTGACCCTCTGTGATCATTGCAAGTAACTCCAATTTGCCTGGACTCCTCAGAAGAGGTTAATGTGAACTGTATGTCAAAAGGCGGAGTTGGGTTGGTCTAACGATCACATCTGCATTCACGAAGGTGTTGATCTAGCCAGATTTCCAGGCACATGACTGTGTCAAAGGAGTTAGGAGTAGGAAGCTACACCAATGAGTCTTTAATCTGGTCTGAAAGTCCAAGATAGAACTGTTGGTGAAGGGCTTAATTGTTCCATTTTGAGTCAGTAGCCCAACGCTAAAACTCTGTGCATTATTCTTCAGCAACACATTACCCAAGGTGTTGGGTTGTCAGCTTATTTTCCACAAATGCTACTTTGTCAGTTTCGTCATACAAAAGACCAAGGGCCCTAAAAATGTGTTGACCGAGAAGACTTGGGGGCATCAGGAGGAAGGGAGAAGGAACATGCCTGGGGGGCACCTTCAGCAATGACATAACAAGTCCCACAAGTTGATTTTCGGACCTTGAAAAGTATGGACAGAGATGAAGTATGGAAGAGATGAAGCTCTTATTAAAAATCTTGTAGTCACCAAAAAAGTGGTCTGGTAAGTTCATCTTCAGTTCTGCTGCTTGTGCCTGAACAATTTCGTGAAGTTGGAGGAGTACCAATCGGTCCTGAACCAGCTGGGTGAGGGACTGTATCTGCTCAACTACTGCTAAAAGTTGCTCCATGTGGATTCTTTTTGGGCCAGTTATAATGTAATAAACAGAGGCAGCAGGCAGACAAGCAACGGAAGGTTAGGTAAGCTGCGTAAAAAAATAGGATATCCAGAAACGATGGCAGAATTGTCAGGCGAGAGAGTAGTCAGAGATCAAGCCTGGGTTAAGTACAGGAAATAGTAAAGTACAGCAGAACAGCACAACCAGGTAGCAACGCTCATGGCAAAGCAATAACTGGCAGCCATGGACTGACTGCTGAGGGTTTAAATAACCAGGGACCCCGCCCATGGCTCCAGCAGAAAGCTAATCAAGGTTAACCCTAAAGTATAAAACAAAAACAGAGAACAGAAAGAGCACAAGTCCTGCAGGTCTAGGATTTAGCTGAGCAGTGCTTACACTGCCCAGTGGCAACTGTTGCCTTAACACCGTGCTGCCTAGTTAATGTGACCAGCTTGTTGGGAGAGTGTTCACAAATGGATATACCTCTTGGAAATTTTATGCTAATTCAGTGTAAGTGCAGTGGAGCTTGATGTTCCACTTGATTTTTTTTCCATGGCTCAGCCTCACTCCAGTGTATTACTGAAAGGTCAATGCTTTTTCAGTGACCTACCTGTTATGAATGTGCTAGAGATGGTTTCTGAGCAGAGGCTCCCTCTGGTGGTTACAGACAGTACTGAACCTTTCAGTGAGGAATGGCAATCTGGGATCACTGACTGGTCTGATATAAGGGAGGTTCCCTCCCATGATGGTTGCCGGTGATCAATTGTTCTTGTCTCAATTGTGGTTCCTGGTTCATTTGGAAGTTTGCTGAGACTTGCCTGCATCTTCTGCTATCAGATAAGATATGTTCTGCTTTTATTTTTGTGCTTGCTTTTTGCATTGTTCCCTGCACTTCTGTGGAGGTCAGCCAGGTCCCCTCCGGGGTGCTTGTGCTCCTCTCAGTTTATCTGAAGCCACTGTTATTTGTTCATTTGCTTTTTCCTGTTTTTTCAGTGGCTGCGGCTTAGTTTTGTTACACCAGAGATCTGATTTAGGTGGTAGAGATCGTGTGATCTCAGGTGTTTTTGCAATCAGAAGAGTTGGTATATTTTAGGTTTTTTTTTTGGATTGCAGTGAGTATCCTTTCCTGTACTTTTCTGTCTAGACAGATTGGGCCCCAGCGTTTGCTCATTCTATTTTCTGTCTGTGTCCGTGTTTCTTCTTGTCTAACCGCCATTACATGTTTGGGGGCTTCCTATTTTCTTTGGGGATCTGCTCCGGGGCAGATAGCTTTCATCTTTCTGCCTTTAGATGTAGTTATCTCTCAGGCTGTGACGAGGATTCTAGGATCAACGTAGGAACGCTCCATGGCTACCTCTAGTTGTGTGGTTAGTTCAGGTTACTGCAATCCAATAGGTTCCAGCCTCTCTGGTGTATTGCCGTTTTTGCTTATTCTCCTCAGCTACCATAACACAACACCTACCTACTCTAAACAAAATTTTGTGAAGGCGCTGTCATTTTCTGGGTAGTGCCTGCATAAAAATCGATTTCCCAGCTCAAAGACATTATTTGAAGGTGCCTCCATGAGATTTTGGTCAAACAAGGCACGTCACTGAGAAAATCTAGAGAAGGAGATTACATCAACTCACTGATAGGGTTAGTTGCTCCTGTATGCATGCGGTGCAAGGAAATCCTGAGTCCGGTTCCCAGGTGAAACAAGGTAAGTATAAAGAAGGAAAAATCCAGGTACCCCTAAAGGATTATACTATTAATAAAAAATGTATAATTTATTAACACATGTTAAAAAATAGTTCAAAACATTGGAAACACTAGGCCTAAGCATTTTAAACAAAAAAGCTCTTAGTTGAGAGTTGACTAAGAGTTTTTTTTTCAGAGCAGAATCCCTCACCCCCTCAAGTGACCCTATTTTGGAAATTATAACCCTTTGGGAATTTATCTATAGGTGTAATGATGATTTGACTACATGGGTGTTTTCCAGAAACAAGCAACAGTGGATGTTGCTAATTGAAAATCTGCTAGTGTAGTGCCCGTACATTGTAGTGCCTGTAAATTAGGAGGGATCTCATCACTACAAAAAGGTCAAACATGTGGACACTAAATGTGTAACCAGTGACAGACCAGAGTGGGTACTTGCTGTTTTTGTAGATTGAATTTAAGCTTTTATTGGTAGCATTTTGCATAACATTTGGGATTACATTTATCCTGTGCTTTACGCTGAGCACTTACATAAGGGTTTCCATCTAAATTTCCAAATGACTTGATTCAAATAAACCCCCCGAGGGATCCATTCACTATAATGAGGTAGCAGAGTTACTCTGGACTCCATCTGGCCTCTGTTTAGCGTTGTCCTTCTTTTCAGAGTTGCACAAAACTGTGGCTGACCCCAGTTTTATGCACGCCTAAAAAGACAGATACCACCAGATCATAGATCATCCAAAGTGCCTACATCTGCCTCATTATAAGGAATCTTTCATCAGGTGTTCCATTTGAATCTCATATTTCAGAGATTTACACAGAAATCTTGGTGTGAGCGCTCAGCGCAGAGTGCAGGATAAATGTGCACCGAGCCTTACTGTAATCTTTGGGAGGCAGAATGAACAAATCAACAGCAGGTCAAGAATTGTTTTTTTTATCTATTTTCTATGCCATTCCTCATGCAGTATAAGTGATTAGACTACCTTATTCTTCTGGTAGGTGCGATTACTGCAATATCAGGTTTATATATTTTTTTTTATGTTTGGCTGCTGTCACACACTAAAAGATGCTTTTTTTGCAAAAACTAGCATTGCAATATTTTGATAACTATAATTTCTGTTGTCAGAGTAATATGAGGACTTGTTTTTTTGAAGACTTGACGTTTTTATTGGAACTATTTTCATGCAAATTACATTTTGTGATCGCTTTCTATTCCGATTTTTGGGAGGCAGAATGAACAAAAACCATAGATTCAGGATTTTTCTTTTTTTTTATTTCATTCCACGTGTGGTAAAATTCAAAAGGCAGCTTTATTCTTCGGGTCAGAACAATTACAGCAATACCACATTTACAGGTATATTTTTTTATGTTTTGGCGCTTTTACACAATATAAAACTATTTTATAGAAAAAAGAATTATTTTGGCATCACTTTATTCTAAGAACTAGAACTGTTTAATTTTCCACTGATGGAGCTGCATGGCGTTTATATTTTTATGGACAAGATGACATTTCTTCAGTAATACCATTTTTATTTACATTTGTCATTTTTATCACATTTTATTCCACTTTTTGTTTGGCGGTATGATGAGAAAGCATCGTTTTTTGCCTCTTTTTTTGCGATATTCACTAAAGGGATTAACTATTGGGACAGTTTTATAGGTGGGTTTGTTCTGGATGAGACGATACCAAATATGTAAATGAAAAATAGATTCCAAATAGCGCTATCAATCTCTCTGGATGTGAAGGTTTACCTACCAGGAAACCTTCTTTTACATTTGTAATATTCATTAACCTTCTTTTTCATTTGTCATATTCATTGGAATCTATTTATTTACTCAATATAGTCACCTTATTCCTGGACGTTGTCATGTTTAGAAAATACACATATAAGCTAATAAGTACAACCCCTGTATATTCTTCCCATAGCACTATTTGGAATCTGTTTTTCATTTATAGGTTTTATTCATTTTTAGCAACACATGGACTTTGCTATCCAAACAGGCTGCTCAGGATTGAATTAAGTGCCAAGTGCCAGTGCCGTATATTCTGTCTGTTTAGATACCAAATATGTGTCCTTTTTTTCATAAAAATATTTATTTATGTGTACAATATATTTTATTTTTTATATATATATATATATATATATATATATATTTACATTTTTTTTACTTTGTTTACTTTTTCATGGACTGCTCTCACCAAAGATTCCCTGTTTTATAGCTTCGAAACGAAAACAGCTTTTCTCCAATACAAATTAATAAAATAAAGAGTCCTTCAGGCATCATCATACAATACCAATCTCTGTGTTCCAGGCAGTATCAGATCAAGCAGTTTAAACGTGTTCACCAAACAAACACATCTCTGTTCAGCTACAACATAACTCCACAGCTGCTGTAATTAGACCTGTAAACACCAGGCTGGATTATGGGAACAACCTTTTTCCTAGACTCTTTTGGTTGCTCCTTAATCCCAGACCCAAAATCTAGTCAGATTAACCCTCTCAGTAACCTAGTGTTATGAATACAGATTTGACATAACCTGGCCCAACCACCTTGTTGACATGTATCTGCCATTGCGAACCTAACCTTCTGCTTTCTTACACAGGATATTTGAAAAAGATGAAAACATAGCATTACATACTTGTGCACCATATCTCTACTTTTTCATACGACTCATTATGGATTGGTAGAAAATATTTAGAATTGGGAGTCCTCAGTGGTAGATACCTTTTAATGGCTAACTGAAAAGATGGTAACAAATTGCAAGCTTTCGAGACTACGCAGGTCTCTTCATCAGGCTAGACTAATACAAAATCTGAAGAATCACATATTTATACACAAAACAGCACAGAACGCAATAGATAAGACAAGTGACGTGAAGCAGAATTGTCATCATGGGAGAGGGATAAGTGGTCTTTTGAGTAGTCTCGAAAGCTTGCAATTTGTTATCATCTTTTCAGTTAGCCATTAAAAGGTATCAACCGCTGAGGACTCTCAATTCTAGAGTGCCTTGCAAAAGTATTTGGCCCCCTGGAACTTTTCAACCTTTTTTTCCACATATCATGCTTCAAACATAAAGATACCAAATGTAAATTTTTGGTGAAGAATCAACAATAAGTGGGACACAACTGTGAAGTTGAATGAAATTTATTGGTTATTTTAAATTTTTGTGGAAATACGAAAACTGAAAAGTGGGGAGTGCAATATTATTCGGCCCCTTTAAGTTAATACTTTGTTTCGCCACCTTTTGCTGTGATTACAGCTGCAAGTCGTTTGGGGTATGTCTCTATCAGTTTTGTACATCGAGAGACTGAAATTCTTGCCCATTCTTCCTTGGCAAACAGCTCGAGCTCAGTGAGGTTGGATGGAGATAGTTTGTAAACAACAGTTTTCAGCTCTTTCCACAGATTCTCGATTGGATTCAGGTCTGGACTTTAACTTGGCCATTCTAACACCTGGATACGTTTATTTGTGAACCATTCCATCATAGATTTTGCTTTATGTTTGGTATCATTGTCTTGTTGGAAGACAAATCTCCATCCCAGTCTCAGACCTTTTGCAGACTCCGACAGGTTTTCTTCAAGAATGTTCCTGTATTTGGCTCCATCCATCTTCTCATCAATTTTAACCATCTTCCCTGTCCCTGCTGAAGAAAAGCAGGCCCAAACCATGATGCTGCCACCACCATGTTTGACATTGGGGATGGTGTGTTCAGGGTGATGAGTTGTGTTGCATTTACGCCAAATTTATCGTTTGGCATTGTTGCCAAAAAGTTCGATTTTGGTTTCATCTGACCAGAGCACCTTCTTCCACATGTTTAGTGTGTCTCCCAGGTGGCTTGTTGCAAACTTTAAATGGCACTTTTTATGGATATCTTTGATAAATGGCTTTCTTCTTGCAACTCTTCCATAAAGGCCAGATTTGTACAGTGTACAACTGATTGTTGTCCTATGGACAGACTGTCCCACCTCAACTGTAGATCTCTGCAGTTCATCCAGAGTGATCATGGGCCTCTTGGCTGCATCTCTCATCAGTCTTCTCCTTGTTTGAGATGAAAGTTTAGAGGGATGGCCGGGTCTTGGTAGATTTGCAGTGGTATGATACTCCTTCCATTTCAATATGATCGCTTGCACAGTGCTCCTTGGGATGTTTAAAGTTTTGGAAATCATTTTATACCCAAATCCAGCTTTAAACTTCTCCACAACAGTAACATGGACCTGCCTGTTGTGTTCCTTGGTCTTCATGGTGCTCTCTGTGCTTCAAACAGAACCCTGAGGCTATCACAGAGCAGGTGCATTTATACGGAGACTTGATTACACACAGGTGGATTATATTTATCATCTGTAGTCATTTAGGACAACATTGGATCATTCAGAGATCCACAATGAACTTCTGGAGTGAGTTTGCTGTACTGAAAGTAAAGGGGCCGAATAATATTGCACGCCTCACTTTTCAGTTTTTGTATTTCCACAAAATTTTAAATAACCAATAAATTTCGTTCAACTTCACAATTGTGTCCCACTTTGTTAAGGGCCAGCGGAACTCACCTAATAGATATTAAGGAGAGGTGCGTTTGCAGCCCGGGTCCACCGTGCAGGCAGAGCCTGCTGCTAGTAAGTTGGTGCAAATAGGCAGTATGAGCGAACTCTGTTATCCCGCAGAGTCGCAGATGTAAATGCCGTAGCACTATATGGCGGTATAAGCGAACTCTGTTAGACCACAGAGTCGCTAACTAAAATGCTGTGGCGCTATATGGCGGTATAAGCGAACTCTGTTACTTCACAGAGCCGCTGTGAAAGACTGTGTCCTGTCAGACTCACAGGCGACACAGATGACTGCTAAGCGATTGCAGTCTATGGTCATGCCATACACTCAGCAAACTCCTCACCGGAGGTGCCGGTATTCTAGGTGCTTATTTCAGCCGGGTCCCTAACCACATGCATAAGACCACACTGGCACAAGCACGTAACAGATATGATACTAGCGCACAGCCGTGCGGTTATGCAACCCTTTTATAGTAGCCACGAGTACAAGACCTTCCATAACAGACAAATAGGAAACTGCTTCAGAACACAAACAGCTTCAGGACCTTCCTGGAGGACCAATAGGAGGCTCAGCACTATCCGAGCATGTGACCCCTGATCTCCAATGGGAGATCTTGCCCTGGGCATGCTCAGATGGAGAAACAGAGGACTTAGTTCCAAAGCTGCCTGCTCCAATGCTGGTTACAACAGAGGATCCAGGAGAGGCTGCAGCAAGTCTCCGCACAGTATCAGACTGGGCGAGATGCTGGGACCCACGTCTCTGCTGAGCAGGCTCCATTGCGGCCGGAGGTAGATGGGAGACAGCAGCGGGAATAGCTCGAGATTCCCCTGTGCAGAAGTGGGAACTCGAACCCTAACACACTTGTTGTTGATTATTCACCAAAAATTTACATTAGGTATCTTTATGTTTGAAGCATGATATGTGGGAAAAGGGTTGAAAAGTTCCAGGGGGCCGAATACTTTCGCAAGGCACTGTAAATATTTTTCTATCTACTGGCTAACATGGTACAAAGATATACATCTTTCCTGTATCAATATGGACTGGTAGTGAGAAATACAATTTTTTTTTTAGTGGCAAAACATTTATAATACTGAAACAGTAACATTAGATTTTCTAAAGAATCACCAAAAACTCCTTTATATACAGTGCTGGACTGACACCAGACTTCTGATCATCTGAAAACTAATTTTAATTCTTTAGAGTTTTCTAAATGTTAATTCTTAAAGGAACAAACCTCTGAAGTTCGAATAGGAAGCATAACCATAGCAATCTATATTATCTGCATCCTCCATGAGTTTCCTCCTTCCTCTCATTGCCAGAAAATTTCTTCCCACTTACACATTTGAAACTAATAGCAAGCTGCAGTTAGTGTTTTTTATTATTATCCCAACAGAAGGTATTCACATGATTGTACCAGCTTAAAACATTCTGAGGTGTTAAAAATGGGGTTTGGTTGTTTAGTTTACATTTATGCCACTTTTATACCCTATTTTTCATTGTTATGGTAACAAAAGACAAAGTGGAAGCAACAAACTCTTCTGTTTCAAAACTGAAAAATTCCTATAATTTTGGCAAAAACTTTCTTGGACTTAACAAGTGTAATGCCTGCGTTGGAACCTCAGCCTGCAAGAAGTTTTTTAAAGAAGAAATCAGGTCAGAAATCTGTTGTAACTATTTCATATTATGTGATAATTGTGATAAATGCAGTAGACAGATTGATAGATAGATAATAGGCAGATACATATGAGGTTGATTGATTGATTGATTGATTGATTGATATGATTAGATGTCAATAGATTAATGCAATAGATAGATAGGTAAACAGACAGATGTGAGATCGATAGATAGCTATGAGATAGGGAGATTATCAATGAGATTAATGGATAGATAGATATGAGATAACTAGATAGATATAGATATGACATCTATCTATGAGATTGATGGATAGATAGATAGAAAATAGGCAGATAGATATGAGATTGATGATAGTAGATAAGATAGATAGATAGATAGATAGATAGATAGATATGAGATTGTTAAATAGGTGAATAGATAGATAGCTATGAGATAGGGAGATTATCTATGAGATTAATGACAGATATGAGATTGATGGATAGATATAAATGAGATTGATAGATAGATATGAGATAGATAGATATGAGATAGATAGATAGATAGTAGATAGATAGATAGATAGAAATAGATAGATAGATAGAATAGAGATAGATAGATTGATAGATAGATAGATAGATATGAGATTGATTGATAAATAAATAAATAGATAGATGTGAGATAGATTAGATAGATAGCTATATGGATATGAGATTAATTGATAAATAGATATGAGATTGATAAATAGATAAATAGATAGCTATGAGATAGAGAGATTATCTATGAGATTGATAGATAATAGATAGATAGATAGATAATTGTGATAGATAAATAGATAGAAAATAGGCAGATAGATATGAGATTTATTGACAAATAGATAGTTAAGAGATTGATAAATAGGTAGATATGAGATTGATAAATAGATAAAATAGAGAGATTATGCCACACCCTTTGGTGCCTCTTTCACATGACCACGAGGCGCCAATGGATTGGCATGACAGCCTGGGGTCTGCTGGAGACCCCTGTGGTTGTTATTGCCAATCTGTCAGATGACAGCGTCAGACCTCAGCTATGACCAGAGGTAAAAAGTTTACCTCTGTTCACTGCTGCCGCTGATAACAGCTAGAGCAGGTGCCGCTGATGGGTGTATTCATCAGCTGGCGCCTGCACTATAGATACAGTACAGACCAAAAGTTTGGACACACCTTCTCATTTAAAGATTTTTCTGTATTTTGATGACTATGAAAATTGTAAATTCACACTGAAGGCATCAAAACTATGAATTAACACATGTGGAATTATATACTTAACAAAAAATTGTGTAACAACTGAAATTATGTCTTATATTCTAGGTTCTTCAAAGTAGCCACCTTTTGCTTTGATGACTGCTTTGCACACTCTTGGCATTCTCTTGATTAGCTTCAAGAGGTAGTCACCAGAAATGGTTTTCATTTCACAGGTGTGGCCTGTCAGGTTTAATAAGTGGGATTTCTGGCCTTATAAATGGGGTTGGGACCATCAGTTGTGTTGTGCAGAAGTCTGGTGGATACACAGCTGATAGTCCTACGGAATAGACTGTTAGAATTTGTATTATGGCAAGACAAAAGCAGCTAAGTAAAGAAAAACGAGTGGCCATCATTACTTTAAGAAATGAAGGTCAGTCAGTCTGAAAAATTGGGAAAACTTTAAAAGTGTCCCCAAATGCAGTTGCAAAAACCATCTTAACTGTTAAGAGGAGACTTTGTGCAGCAGGTCTTCATGGTAAAATAGCTGCTAGGAAACCACTGCTAAGGACAGGCAACAAGCAGAAGAGACTTGTTTGGGCTAAAGAACACAAGGAATGGACATTAGACCAGTGGAAATCTGTGCTTTGGTCTGATGAGTCCAAATTTGAGATCTTTGGTTCCAACCACCGTGTCTTTGTGCGACGCAGCAAAGGTGAACGGATGGACTCTACATGCCTTGTTCCCACCGTGAAGCATGGAGGAGGAGGTGTGATGGTGTGGGGATGCTTTGCTGGTGACACTGTTGGGTATTTATTCAAAATTGAAGGCATACTGAACCAGCATGGCTACCACAGCATCTTGCAGCGGCATGCTATTCCATCCGGTTTGCGTTTAGTTGGACCATCATTTATTTTTCAACTGGACAATGACCCCAAACACACCTCCAGGCTGTGTAAGGGCTATTTGACCAAGAAGGAGAGTGATGGGATGCTATGCCAGATGACCTGGCCTCCACAGTCACCAGACCTGAACCCAATCGATATGGTTTGGGGTGAGCTGGACCGCAGAGTGAAGGCAAAAGGGCCAACAAGTGCTAAGCATCTCTGGGAACTCCTTCAAGATTGTTGGAAGACCATTTCTGGTGACTACCTCTTGAAGCTCATCAAGAGAATGCCAAGAGTGTGCAAAGCAGTCATCAAAGCAAAAGGTGGCTACTTTGAAGAACCTAGAATATAAGACATATTTTCAGTTGTTTCACACTTTTTGTTAAGTATTTAATTCCACATGTGTTAATTCATAGTTTTGATGCCTTCAGTGTGAATGTACAATTTTCATAGTCATCAAAATACAGAAAAATCTTTAAATGAGAAGGTGTGTCCAAACTTTTGGTCTGTACTGTAAATAAAATAACAAGACGTTGGTTCCCTTGAGTTGTTGATAAATAGCAAAGCAAAACTGGCAGCTGTAGGCTACAACCCTCAGCTGTCAGTGTTAGGAAGGTTGGTTATCAAGAATAGAGCAGTCCCACTCTGTTTTAAGTTATTTACATAAATAATAAAAAAAAGTTGTTGGGTCCCGCACATTTTTGACAACCAGCCAAGCTAAAGCAAATAGCTGGGGGCTGGCATTTTTAAGCTGTGAAGGAGCAATGGAGCCCACAGCCACCCCAGAAAAGGCTTGATGTCACCGGACAATAAAAAGGTAACACCAACCTTACAAGTATGAACTCCATTTGCCACCTCCACAGGACAAATGAGACAAGCAGGGCAAAGTGCCAGATTTGGTGCATTTAATGGATGCGCTTTTTTGGGATGGCTACGTGCTTCTATTTTTAGACTGGGGACAATATCCATGGTCCCTTACCAGCCTGAGAATAGCAGCCCCCAGATGTCTGCTTTAGCTTGGCTGGTTGTCAAAAATACATACTAATGCTAGTACACACTGACACATTGATGGTGAAACATTACTTAATATTTATATATCCTATTACACATTTTCACACCCTCCTATATCTAATCAGTGCCTTTATATATATTTGTGGGTATTCAGATTATTCTCAGACTCTATGGGTGCAAACTCTTTATATGATAATGCAATAATATAGACCGATGAGTATTTTTTGGTGAATATATATTATTTTATTTGTTTTCATACCATTCCCTTGGTTTGATTTACTTCTGAGCTATATCTCCACTTTTTAATGTTGTGTGTCCTCAATTTATCTTGTATTTATTGAAAATAAAAAAGTATTGTTATGTATTTATGGTATCATACTCGATGGCTTTGAATAGGTTTTTGAATTATTTTCTTCTCTGCGGACAGGTGTGGAATATTGTTGTTTATTATTTTAATTCTGTTACAGGAGACCACGGCTTCTGTGGACTCTTACAGATGCCTCTCCTTTATTAACCCGTGAGCTTAATGTCACTAAACAATACAAAGGTGATATCAATCCCACAAATATGAACCCCACTTGCCACTGCCACAGGGCAAGTGAGAAGAGCCGGGCAAAGTGCTAGAATTGACGCATCTAATAGATGCACCTTTTCTGAGGTGGCTATAGGCTGCTAATTTTAAGCTGGGGAGTCAATATCCATGGCCCCTTAACATCTTGAGAATACCAGCCCCCAGCTGTCTGCATTAGCTGGTTGTCAAAAATTGGGGGACCCCACACAATTTTTTTTTAATTATTAACTTAAATAATTAAAAAATACAGCATGGGGACCCTTCTATTCTTGATAAGCAGCCTTGCTGAAGCTGACAGTTGGGGGTTTGAAGCCCGCAGCTGTCAGTTTTTCCTGGCTGGTTAGCAAAAATACAGGGGAACCCCATGTCTTTTTTTTATTGTTATTTATTTATAGCGTACCAAGCAGCTGATGAATACTCCCATCTGCTGCCACTTGCTCTCGCTGTTAACAGTTGAATACAACTCTTAACATTGTCTCCTGCTGGTGGTGATCAGAGCCTGAGAAGAGGACTGTGATGTAAGCTGTCTTTACTTCAGTACCAAGCGCCAGGGAACAGCGTGAACAGTACCACTGATTCCCAGGCACCGGCACATGTCACACTGATGACACAGGGATGTCATCCATGTGTCATCAGTGTGCACGCGTGTGGGATGCTACCAGAAACACTGATGTCTGAAAGAGCCCTTAGTGAACTTGGTAATTTACCCAACTTTGGCCAACTTTTGCCAATTTTTTGGAAAAATGCTCGGAAATCAGAACACAAATCCAAATGAGCTACGTTTGTGCCGAATTGGCAAACATTTTCCAAACAAGTTTGCTCATCTCTAGTCTCCATTTGGTGCTATATGACTGTGTGTATATGCCTGTACTGTGATATCACTATGAACATTATCACCATGCCGTGGAATATTATTTTTATGTTCTAAGCTTGCCAGTGAATCTGGTCAAAGTGAAGTGGGACACCACTTAAAATTTAGTTGTAACTCTCATGTGCAGAGATACAAATTAGATGAGAACAGAAACAGAGTAATTTCTTACGATGTAATGTGTTTTTTACATAAATAAACCCTTTAAAAAGTCTATATTTCATTATTCAATTATTGAAAATACTGTAGACGAACACCAACATATAATAAAGCAAAAAGCTGGCTACAAATATTGTCTTAGGATACACCAGTTAAACACTGTCACTCTATTAATGCCCTAAATGTATTCCCTGAAATCGATTCTGCCTGACCACAGAGGTTGGCGCCCTTATTGTTCCACAAATGGCACCCCCGCTTACTTGTGCCTGACCCTAATGAGTCCTGACAAGAGCCTATTGTACACCTGTTACTCAGTGTATGATATAAAAATGGGTCCCACATAACATAAAGATCCCAGGCATAAAAATTAGCTCATTAGGAGATAGACTGCAATAGAAGCAATATGTGTCCAGATGTACAAAAACTATATATGTATAAATATATATATATATATATACATATATACAACTGCTACACACAGATACAACTGCTACACAAGCTGAATTTGCCCCTAATATTGTTTCCATCTATATGTGGGGTTAGTACTGTACTGATAGATTACTTCTGGTACCCCTGTCAAAAAGTAGTTTCCTAAAGTCAGTCATGTGGATAATATGACGGAAAAAATAATCCAATCAAGGTGTGAGTTAAACAAAGTGCAGCATGTTGTGAACCCCTTTAATCTGGCTACTGAGTTTGGGCTCCCTCTGGTGGTTGCCTCAGGTAATGGAGCTAGTCGGGATGACAGAAGTCAATCACCTAAGGGGGATGATTGGAGATCAGGTGTTACAGACTGGGGAGATTTAAGCGAGCAGCCTTCCCCTAGTTGCTGCTGGTGATTTGATCTGCTTCCTGAGCCTTTTGGAAGTCTGCTTTCTCCCTGCTGTGTCCTGCATCTTGCAGATAAGTTTTTTGGCTGTTTATTTCTGTGGCATTTGTTTACCTATTGCTTTTCTCAGTTTTCTGCCTTGCTGGAGTTAGTTCAACCAGGTTCCCTGTGGGGACCTGTGCTGGACTCTATTTCTCATTTGCCACAGCTTATGTATGTCTAGTTCCCTGTTATTTCAGTATCTGTTGATTTGCGTCCAGTTCACACCAGAGTTCTGATTTAGTGGGGGAGAGGTCGTGTGGCTTCAGTATTTTTGCATATCAGACGTGTTGGAATTTTTCTTAGGGTTTTTGCTGGATTGCAGACAGTATCCTTTTCTGTCCAGTTCTATCTAGACAGTTTGGGCCCCAGCATTTGCTTACTCTATTTTCTGTCTGTGTTTGTGCTTCATCTGTCTCACCGGCAATATATGTTTGGGGGATATCTATTCCTTTGGGACTCTACTGCGGGGCAGTTAGCTTTCCTGTTTCTCTCTTTAGGCTTAGTTAACTCTTTGGCTGCATCAAGGTGTCTAGGGCATCGTAGGTACATCCCACGGCTAATTCTAGTTGTGTTGTCAGTTTAGGGGTCTGCAATCCGCTAAGTTACCAACCTCTCTGGGTGTCTGGTTGCCTAGCCAATTTTCCTATTGTCCTCCTCAGTTACCGAATCATAATAGCAGCACCAGAGGATGTATAGTGTACTTATCCATCCGCATATCAAAGCATTTCCCCCCTCTAGATAAAGGTTCTTCAAGAGGTCATGGAGTATAACGGCATATGTCCATTTAAGTAACCAGATGAGAATGAGGTAGAAACCCTCAGAATTCCCTGGTTTAAATCCACTCAAGCTGCTGATGTCATATTGCTTGAGCTGCATAGAGGACAACTCCAGCATGTTTCCACTGTTTCTGCTTATGTATACACGTGTTCAATGCAGGGGCCAGGATATGGATCTCAGTGAACCACTAGACGTCTTTATCAGTATTCCGCGCCTGTGTTTGTGCCTCAGTCAGGATTCTTCCTCTGCTCTATGAGCACACGCGAGCTGACCACTCCGACATCAGATGGTATGTCAATACTGTTTCTTGTGGTCACGTGATGTATGTATTGTGCATGCTTGCATTTACTGGCCAGCCAGCATGCATACAGACATGTAACCTAATTAACAGTAGCGTATTACTCCCCACTCTCCACCTCTAGCCTTCATGCAGATCCCTCCATTATTAGCCAGATATATTGGTCCTATAGGGAGGTCAAAAGGGCTGTTTTAAAGTGGATTTATACATGCCGATATGCATACAATGGAATATAAATGTATTATAGTTTTGGCACCCAGGAATCTAGTATGACCTAGTTATCTCTATATGAAAATATATCTAGCTATTCCACCTGAAATGGAAGGATCTGGGAATACAGCTGAAACTACCTGGGGAAGATATATACTTAAGGGTATGCCACACTAAACAACATCGCTAACGGGATCGCTAAAAAACGTCACTATTTAGCGATCCCGTTAGCGATGTTGTTGTGTGCGGCATCTGTCAGCGACGAGGCCCCTGCTGTGATCTCGCTCGTCGCTGACATCGTTCCGGACCCTATTTAGATTGTCGGCGCCCAGCATGTAAGTATATATCGCTAAGTGTGGCACCTTTTCTTAGCGATTTAGCGGTACTTTTGTACCGCTAAAGTCGTTAAGAAGATCGCTAACCGCGATAGCGTCGTTAACTATATCGCTAAGTTAAGCCGCACTTAGCGATATAGAAACAATCCCGCTAGCGATCGCATTAGTATGCGTCTTTATCGCTATCGCTAGCGGGATTGTTTAGTGTGGCAGTACCTTTAGAATGGAGGAATATGGTAAGTATGGATAAATAGGATAAAGATATCATGACTCATGAGGACCAATTATCTGTATGAATATAAGTGGTCCAATGGATTATTGAAAAATTCAAGACACTAATCTAATCAAATAAAGCAGATTTTCTCAATAACCCATTGACACTGCAACCCATGGTACCCATTGCAATATGCCTGGGGTTCCAAGCTAGAAGACCACTTATATTCATAGGGATAATTGGTCCATTAGATATCTTTATCCTATTAATCCATACTTATCATACGCCTCCATTATAAGTATATTACTCCCCCATGTAGTTTCAATTGATTGTTGTATTTCCAGATCCCTCCATTTTGCTAAGTAAGGTTTTGTTTTTTGCCTTCTTTTTACATCTAAACTAATCTAATTGTATAATACTTTAATTTTTTGATGTTATCGCTGTTTTGTAAGTATCTAGAAGTCATCTCCACTTTGACTTACTGTAATATAAGTGACATTGAGGCTTTTCCTAGACTGAGCATACACTGCCATTCATTATAATTGCTAATCTATGATTTGCACTTAACAATTTACATTTTCTTCAGTTCTGAAAGTATGCAGTATATGCTGCAAGCACAGTTAGGCTTTTTTTCTTAGCTTTTAAAAGTTTCAGACTTAAACTGATCCTGTAACAATCTCTAAAAGTACAGTACTTAACCCCTCAAGGACTCACCCATATTGGGCCTTTAGAACAAAGCAATTTTTTAAGTTTTATCATTGTCATATTCCAATTAGCTTCTTTTTTATTGACTGACTTTCAGCTGTTTTGTCCAAGAATAGTAGTATATGTTAAGTGCAGAATTTAGGGGTACATAAAATTTATAGTGGATATAAAAAGGCTACATACACCTATTAAAATACCAGGTTTTCGTCATATAAAAAACCTTGGCAAGAAGAGTAATTTCTGAACTTTTTCCACATGTATTGTCACCTATAATCGGTAGTTTTCAATGGAAATGCAAACAGAATTAAAAATAATATGGTTGCATAGATTTGGATATAGTTATATATACTGTATATATACTGTATATATATATATAGTTTAATATTTTGTTTGTAATATCCTTTGAATTTATGACAGCATTCAGTCTTTTGAGGGGATTTGGGGATTGAGAGGGCATCTCCTTTTTACATCCCTTTTCAGGTCAACCCACAGATTGGATTCAGGTCTAGGCTCTGGCTTTGCTGTTATGTTTCGGTAGCTGAGGAGTGCAGGTAAAAAAGGCAATACACCAGAGAAGTTGGAATCTATGAGATTGCAGTGCCCTGACTAACCACCACAACTAGAGGCAGCCGTGGAGCGTTCCTACGTTGGTCCTAGACGCCTCGTCACAGCCTGAGAAACTAACTACACCTAAAGATAGAAAGAGGAAAGCTATCTGCCCCGGAGCAGATCCCCAAAGAACATAGAAAGCCCCCAAACATGTAATGGCGGTTAGACAAGATGAAATACTGACACAGACAGAAAATAGTATGAGCAAACGTTGGGGCCCAAACTACCTAAATAGAAAAGGATAGGAAGGGCACTTACTGCAATCCCAAAAAACCCTGAAAAGCACCAACTCTACTAATTTCAAAATCACCTGAGATCACACGACCTCTACCACCTAAATTAGTTCTCTGGTGTAACAAAATCAAAACAGCAGCCACTGAAAAAACTGGAAAAAGCAAAAGTACAAACATCAGTGGCTGAACTAAACTGAGAGGGCAAAAGCCCCCGGAGGGGACCCTGAAGGCCCCCACAGAAGTGCAGGACAAAATGCAAAAATCAAGCACAAGAGATGCAGACACGACACAGCAGGCTACAAAGGAAACAGGACTCAAGGATTGAGACCAGAACAATTGATCACCGGCAACCCTGATGGGAAGGCGACTCCCTTATATAAGACCAGTCAGTAACACCTGATTCCCACTCCTCACAATCTTCACTGGACAGTCCAGTACCGCTTGTAACCACCAGAGGGAGCCTCTGCTCAGAACTCATTTCAAGTCCATTCACAACAGTACCCCCCCCCCTTGAGGAGGGGTCACCGAACCCTCACTTGAGCAACCAGGTCGGTCAGGATGAGTGCTATGATACGCACGGATGAGTCTCCTAGCATGGATGTCCGAAGAAAACACCTAAGAATTGTCTTCCTGACCATAACCTCTCCACTTAACCAAATACTGGAGTTTCCGTCTAGAAAAACGAGAATTCAATATTTTCTCAACCACAAACTCCATATTGCCCTCAACCAGAACAGGGTCAGGAGGCAAAGCAGTAGGAACCACTGGCTCAACAAACCTCTTCAACAAGGACTTATGGAACACGTTATGGATCTTAAATGTCCCTGGAAGAAGCAAACGAAAAGAAACAGGATTAAGAATCTCCATGATCTTATAAGGTCCAATGAACCTAGGCTTAAATTTAGGAGATGCCACTCTCATAGGAATATTTCTTGAGGACAACCAGACCAAGTCCCCCACTTTAAACCGAGGACCATCAGTCCTATGCTGGTTAGCAAACCGCTGGGCCCCCTCCTGAGAGAGGGACAACCTCTCCACTACCTGGTCCCAAATCTGTTGCATACGCTCCACAACAGAGTCAACACCTGGACAGACAGAAGCCTCCGTCTGTCCTGAAGAAAATCGAGGGTGAAACCCAGAATTACAGAAAAATGGAGACATCAAAGTGGCAGAGCTAGCCCTATTATTAAGAGCAAACTCAGCCAAAGGCAAAAAAGAGACCCAGTCATCCTGATCAGCAGACACAAAGCATCTTAGATAAGTCTCCAATGTCTGGTTTGTTCTCTCAGTTTGACCATTGGTCTGAGGATGAAACGCCGAGGAGAAAGACAATTGAACACCAAGTTTAGAACAAAAGGTCCTCCAAAATCTGGAAACAAACTGGACTCTCTGTCAGACACAATGTTCTCAGGAATGCCGTGTAAACGAACCACGTGCTGAAGGAACAAAGGCACCAATTCAGAGGAGGAAGGCAACTTAGGCAATGGCACAAGATGTATCATCTTGGAAAACCTATCACAAATCACCCAGATGACGGTCATTCTCTGAGAAACAGGAGGTCGGAAATGAAATCCATAGAGATATGGGTCCATGGTCTCTTGGGCACAGGCAATGGCATCAACAAACCACTAGAGCGAGAGCAAGGCTTGGAGCGAGAGCAAGTCCCGCAGGACTGCACAAATTCCTTGACATCATGAGACAAGGTAGGCCACCAAAAGGACCGACTAACCAAGTCTCTGGTACCAAAAATTCCGGGATGCCCAGCCAACGCGAAACAATGAATCTCAGACATCACACTCTTTTTCCACTGGTCCGGGACAAACAATTTTCCAACAGGGCAGCGCTCGGGCCTATCCTCCTGACACCCCTCCAGAGCAAGTCTCAAATTGGGTGAGATGGCGGAAAGAACTACACCCTCTTTCAAAATAACAGAAGGATCAGATAACTCAGGAGAGTCCGCAAGGAAACTCCTCGAGAGGGCATCCACCTTAACATTCTTAGTGCCAGGAAGAAAGGAAACCACAAAATTAAAACGTGTGAAAAACAAGGCCCACCTGGCCTGTCTAGGATTGAGTCGCTTGGCAGATTCCAGATAAACCAGATTCTTATGGTCCGTAAGGACCACAACCTGATGTTTGGCTCCTTCCAGCCAATGTCTCCACTCTTCAAAAGCCCACTTCATGGCCAGTAACTCCCGATTACCCACGTCATAATTACGTTCAGTAGGAGAAAATTTTCGAGAGAAAAAGGCACAAGGGTTACTTTTAGAGGTCTCTGGATCTTTTTGGGACAAAACGGCACCTGCCCCAATTTCAGAGGCATCAACCTCCACCTGAAATGGCAGAGAAACATCAGGCTGCCGTAGAACAGGAGCAGAAGTGAATCTTTGCTTAAGTTCCTGAAATGCAGAGACTGCCTCAGGAGGCCAATTCACCACATCAGAACCCTTTCTGGTCAAATCAGTCAATGGTTTAACAATAACCGAGAAATTACCAATAAATTTACGATAAAAATTGGCAAAACCCAAAAATCTTTGAAGAGCCTTTAATGAAGTAGGTTGGACCCAATCACAGATGGCCTGAACCTTGACCGGGTCCATTTCAATAACAGATGGGGACAAAATGAATCCCAGAAATGAGATCCTCTGTACGCCAAAAAGACACTTTGATCCCTTCACATACAGAGCATTCTCTCTCAAAATCTGGAATACAGTTCGAACATGTTTCACATGAGAGTCCCAGTCATTAGAAAAAATCAAGATATCATCCAAATAAACAATCAGAAATTTATCCACAAAATCCCTGAAAATGTCATTCATGAAGGACTGGAAGACAGAAGGAGCATTAGTGAGCCCAAAGGGCATCACAAGGTACTCAAAATGCCCCTCAAGGGTATTGAATGCCGTCTTCCATTCATCCCCGTGCTTAATGCGAATAAGGTTATATGCCCCCCTGAGGTCAAGCTTGGTAAACCAAGTAGCATTTTTCACCCTGGAAAACAGGTCAGAAATCAAAGGTAACGGGTATTGATATTTTACAGTAATATTGTTCAAAAGACGATAATCAATACACGGCCTTAATGAACCATCCTTTTTGGCCACAAAGAAAAAACCGGCACCTAAGGGTGAAGAGGATGGTCTGATATGACCCTTCTCCAATGATTCCTTGATATAAGACCGCATAGCGTCATGTTCAGGTACAGACAAGTTAAAAAGGCGACCTTTAGGGAATTTACTACCAGGCACTAATTCAATAGCGCAGTCATAGCTCCTATGGGGAGGCAAGGATGCAGATTTACTTTCGCTAAACACATCAGAAAAATCAATCAAAAAGTCAGGAACATCCTGAGCCTGGGGAGAGGCAGAAAAAACAGGAGTGTTGGTATTAACACATTGGCAGCCCCAACTGGTTACAGACACAGATTTCCAATCCAAAACAGGATTATGAGACTGCAACCAAGGGAAGCCCAGTACGATAATATCATGCAGATTATACAGAACCAAAAATTTACAGCACTCCTGATGATCAGGTTCAACCCTCATTATCACCTGAGTAGAGAACTGAGGTTTATTCTCAGCCAAAGGGGTAGAATCGATCCCCAGTAGGGGAATAGACTTCTGTAGGGGTATCAAGGGAAACCCACAACGTTTAGCAAAATCATAATCCATCAGGTTAATAGCTGCTCCAGAATCAACGAAAGCCTGAGCAGAAAATGAGGACAGAGAGCATATCAGAGTGACAGTTAATAAAAACTTAGTCTGAACACTACCCAAGACAACTGAGCGTGCAAAACGTCTTCCCCGCTTAGGGCAGACTGAAATAGCATGAGAGGCATCACCACAGTAGAAACATAACCCATTGCGCTTTCGAAACTCATGACGCTGTGCCCCAGACACCACTCTATCACACTGCATGGGTTCAGAAGCAGGTTCACAAGGCAACACCATTCCACGCATACTTCTCCGCTCACGCAAACGTCTGTCAATTTGAATCGCTAATGACACAGAATCATTGAGACCAGAGGGGACAGAGAATCCCACCATAATATCCTTTACATTATCTGACAGACCCTTCCGAAAAAGGGCCGCCAAAGCGTCGTCATTCCACTTGGTCAGGACTGCCCACCTACGGAATCTCTGACAGTATAACTCAGCGTCATCAAGACCCTGATTTAATGCCAACAAGGCTTTTTCAGCTTGATCAGTGACATTAGGCTCATCGTACAATAACCCCAAAGCCTGAAAAAATGCATCAACATCACTCAAAACAGGATCCCCAGGTGTCAGGGAAAAAGCCCAATCCTGAGGATCGCCGCGCAGGAGAGAGATGACAATTTGAACCTGCTGCGCTGCGTTCCCTGAGACTTAGATTTTAAGGCAAAAAACAATTTACAATTATTTTTGAAATTCTGAAACTTAGCTCGATCCCCTAAAAACAAATCTGGCATGGGAATCCTAGGTTCCACAACAGGCAACCTAGCAAGATAGGCAGCAATACTCCGAACCTCAGTGGCAAGCTGATCCACACGGCCAGACAACTGTGCAAACTCCATTGAGAGAAAAAAAAATCCTCCCCAGCACCCAGAGATACAGAGGGAAAAAAAAAAAAAATGCAACAAACAGAAAAATATCTCTGACAACTCTGACAACCTTTTTCTTTCACAATATTTTTTCCCTTCTGTGAGTACCATACAATTTTCAATTTTTAGGCCGGTGATACTGTTATGTTTCGGTAGCTGAGGAGTGCAGGTAAAAAAGGCAATACACCAGAAAAGTTGGAATTTATGAGATTGCAGTACCCTGACTAACCACCACAACTAGAGGCAGCCGTGGAGCGTTCCTACGTTGGTCCTAGACGCCTCGTCACAGCCTGAGAAACTAACTACACCTAAAGATAGAAAGAGGAAAGCTATCTGCCCTGGAGCAGATCCCCAAAGAACATAGAAAGCCCCCAAACATGTAATGGCGGTTAGACAAGATGAAATACTGACACAGACAGAAAATAGTATGAGCAAACGTTGGGGCCCAAACTACCTAAATAGAAAAAGATAGGAAGGGCACTTACTGCAATCCCAAAAAACCCTGAAAAGCACCAACTCTACTAATTTCAAAATCACCTGAGATCACATGACCTCTACCACCTAAATTAGTTCTCTGGTGTAACAAAATCAAAACAGCAGCCACTGAAAAAACTGGAAAAAGCAAAAGTACAAACATCAGTGGCTGAACTAAACTGAGAGGGCAAAAGCCCCGGAGGGACCCTGAAGGCCCCACAGAAGTGCAGGACAAAATGCAAAAATCAAGCACAAAAACAAAAAGAAGAAAATGTCTTATCTGTTAGCAGGAGATGCAGACACGACACAGCAGGCTACAAAGGAAACAGGACTCAAGGATTGAGACCAGAACAATTGATCACCGGCAACCCTGATGGGAAGGCGACTCCCTTATATAAGACCAGTCAGTAACACCTGATTCCCACTCCTCACAATCTTCACTGGACAGTCCAGTACCGCTTGTAACCACCAGAGGGAGCCTCTGCTCAGAACTCATTTCAAGTCCATTCACAACACTTTACTATTCCAAAACGTTGATCTTCTTTGGGGAAGTTATTCTTTTGTTGATTTGAATGTATTCTTAGGGTTGTTGTCAGGCTTCAGCTTTTTAGTAGAGGCTGAAGGTTTTTTTGTAAAATTGACTGAAGTTTGTAAATGTTCATAATTCCCTCTACTTTGATTAAAACCCCAGTTCCAGCTGCCAGAATACCACGCCAAAGCATAATGTTGTTTTCCGCCATGCTTCACTGTAGATATGTTGTTCTTTTGGTGACCAAAATATAGTTTTTGAAATTATGGCCAAAAAGGTCAACCTGGATCTCATGAGATAATAACACGTTTTCCCACATGCTGTTGGTAGACTTGATATAGGTTTTGGCAAAACATATCCAAGCTTGGATGTTTTTCTTTGTAAGAAAAGAATTCTAGTTTGCTACTTTACCCTAACCCACAGGCCAGACAAATGAAGAGACTGTTGTCGCATACAGTACGCAATCGTTATTTTTCAGAAATTCTTGCACCTCCATTGATGTTGCTATCAATATCATCCAAACTGAAAACATTATATAGCGATATAAAAGTATCTCATAACTATATGCCAATAACTGACTAAAATTAACAAATACTGAACACTCCACCAGAGTATGTATCCTAAAAGAGACTATGAGCACAAATCCAGAATATAATGTAAAATACAAGAATTTATTATTTATCACATAACATAACAATGATTAGTACAGTAAATACATAAAAAGCGAGAAGTTAACAATGATTAGTACAGTAAATACATAAAAAGCGAGAAGTTAAAGGCAATGGTACATGGTGTCAGTAAACTACACATCCACAAAAATGATAACAGATATGGGAATCAAGATAAATAGGTAGCAACAGTTAGAGCTAACAATCGAGTATTTCCCTATGAGTTACTAAGTAAAAATGAAAAGTAAACCATTGAATAACATGGATCCTGGGATCTCTTATGGGAAAATGCCAACTGTTGATAATAGGGGCTCCCCAGTGCTTAAATATGTGGGTATACCATGATGTTTACAAAAAGATACCAATAATAGCAGTGGTATATAGACATTTGCAAAAGCATTACAACCTGTCAAAGTGTTATTTAGAGAAACAAGGCATACATAGTCAAAATAAATATCTCACCCATAATAACCTGTATGTGGATATGCAGAAAACGGCAGCCCCAACGCGCATGGGCTTCCTCCGGGGTTCATGCTAGACAACCCAGGAATTTACAGGAACTGGAGGCTTTTTGCTAAGAGTGGGCAGCTTTTCCATCTGAGAAGATAAAGAACCTCATCCACAACTACCACAAAAGACTTCAAGCTGTCATTGATGTTAAAGGGGGCAATACACGGTATTAAGAAATGGGGTATGTGAACTTTTGATCAGGGTCATTTGGATGTTTTGGGTCATCATTATGATTTAAAAAGAGTAAACACAGTAGTTTGACAATAAATGGCTTCACCCAACCACTAACTATGAGTGGAGAAAAAGTTGTGGTGTTATCATTCATATTCTCTGAAAAAAGACCAAGAAACCAAAAATTCTGCTGGGGTATGTAAACTTTTGAGCACAACTGTATGTACAGGTGCATCTCACAAAATTAGAATATCATCAAAAAGTTAATTTATTTCAGTTCTTCAATACAAAAAGTGAAACTCATATATTAGAGTCATTATAGAGTGATCTATTTCAAGTGTTTATTTCTGTTAATGTTGATGATTATGGCTTACAGCCAATGAAAACCCAAAAGAAATGTCGCCCAATGTAAGTCTATGGGAGACCCGAGCATTTTTACCGCGATCCCCCCCGGGGATCCTTTTAAGGTCTAAAAACATCTGAAAAATGATGGAAACACTGCTCAAATGACACGGGAACATCATGGCAAATGCCCCTGGAAGTATTTCTCACTCCTAGGTCTCAGCTCTAAACAATGTTGTCAGAGTTTCACGTACTTTTTACAGGTGCACCCAAAAACCTACAAAAACGAAACCAAAATGGATTTTCCTGGGAAATATGTTAAGGAACATCCTTTACAGGTTAATGACTCTTATCTAAGCCAAAATAATTAACCCAAAACAAAAATGTTCCTCCACCACTTTGGCTATGTTCACACACAGCGTTTTTGAGGTGTTTTGCAACTTTAGCATTGCTTTCAACCAATACAAATGCATTGACTGGGAAATATCATTGTAACATTTAACAACCCTAGCTGGCCATGTGGTGTGTGACACATAAGCAGACACATCTTGTTTCATTTATGAAGGAGGGACTCTTAAAATCACAGAGCCTATTTTTACAGGGGCATCAGGCAGCATTAATCTTCTTAAAGGGCCATTATTAACGAGTGGTTCTCCTATGCTGCTATTGTCTATGCAGTGAGTGGATGGGCTGCCAAGAAATACGATGCACCCCAATACTCCTTTCACGAGAGGTACAGGAGGGCTTTCTTAAAAAACGTTGCATTGAATTCAAGGCCTGGCCTGCCCCAAAGTTACATGCACCCCAATAAGGTTTTCAAGCCACGTACTGGAAGGGCACAGGAAAAGCCACTTCACATTATTTATATTGTAATCCTATACTCTTTTCTTATGCATTGACTGCAAGGCCTGCCCGGCTACCAAGTCATATGCACCCCAATAAGCCTTTGAACCCAGGTACTGGATGGCCACAGGAAAATCCACTTCACATTATTTATTTTGTACTCCAATTCTGTTTTCTTATGCCTTGACTGCAAGGCCTGCCCTGCTGCCAAGTCATATGCACAACAATAATCCTTTGAACCCAGGTACTGGATGGACACAGGAAAAACCACTTCACATTATTCATTTTGTACTCTCATTCTATTTTCTTATGCATTAAATGCAAGGCCTGCCCTGCTACCAAGTCATATGCACCCCATTAATCCTTTGAACCCACATACTGTATGGGCACAGGAAAATCCATTTCACATTATTCATGTTGTGCTCCCAAACTCTTTTCTTATGCATTGACTGCAAGGTCTGCCCTTCTACCAAGTCATATGCACCCCAATAATCCTTTGAACCCAGGAACTGGATGTACACAGGAAAATCCACTTCACATTATTCATTTTGTACTCCCATTCTGTTTTCTTATGCATTGACTGAAAGGCCTGCCCTGCTAACAAGTCATATGCAGCCCAATAATCCTTTGAACCCACATACTGGATGGGCATAGGAAAATCCACTTTACATTATTCATGTTGTACTCCCAACCTCTTTTCTTATGCATTGACTTCAAGGCCTGCCCTGCTACCAAGTCATATGCACCCCAATAATCCTTTGAACCCACATACGGGATGGGCACAGGAAAATCCATTTCACATTAATCATGTTAGGGGTCGAGTTCCCGCTTCTGCACAGGGGGAGTCTCGAACCAGTCCCGCTGTGGTCCCCCATTCGTCTCCGTCCGCAGTGAAGCCTGCTCAGCTTAGACGTCGGCCCCAGCGTCTCGCCCAGTCTGGCAGTGTGCAGAGGATTACTGCTGCTCCTCCAGGCTCTGCTATTGTGGCCAGTACTGGTTAGCAGCGAGCAGACGTCTTTTGGACAAAGTCCTTGTTTTCCCCTTCTGAGCATGCCCAGAGTGAGATCTCTCATTGGAGATCAGGGGTCACATGCTCAGGTACTGCAGCGGCTCCTATTGGTCCGCCAGGAAGGTCCTGTGACTACTGGTGTTCTGGAACAAGTTTCATTGGTCCTTGTTTCTGGCAGGTCCTGTAGCTGTTACTATAAAAGGGTAGCATGGCTGGGCCGCCATGCGCTAATATCAATCTTTATATGCTATGCGCCAGTGTGGTCATGCGTGTGTGTGGTTAGGGCCCGGCTGAAATAAGCCCCTAGAATACTGACTTAATCGGTGAGGAGTTTGGTATGCTAGCTGGTCAGGGTCGGTGTCCTAGATGCCCTAGATTACCGGCATAGCTGGTGAGGAGTTTGATTGCCGTATTCAGGGTCTGGCGTTCAGACGCCATAGATTGCGGGTGACTCCCGCGAGGACATTAGCACATGATCACGTTCTATGTTCGCTTAGCAGTTAACTGTGTACCTGGGTGCCTGACAGGACACAGAAGTTTGTCTCAGCAGCTCTGTGACGTAATAGGGTTCACTTTCAATGCTAAACAGCGCCCTAGCGTGTTTATTTTGCGACTCAGTTGTGTTAAGTGAGTTCGCACACATCGCCATTTAGCGCTGCGGCACTCCTTCTAGCGGCTCTGTGGATTAACAAAGTTCGCACATATTGCCACAGCGCATTACGGCGTTTATTTTGGCGACTCTGCGGGATAACAGAGTTCGCTTCTTGCGCCATTTTACTAGCAGCAGGCTCCGCCTGCACGGTGGACCCCGGGCTGCGAACGCACCTCTCCACATCATATATTTGGTGCGTTCCGCAGACCCTAACATAATATTAGCGCCAGGGTCTGGCTAGTAAAATTGCCAATGACCAGCATCTACCGCAGTACATCCAGCAGCTGGAGGGTAGGTTGGCGGCTCTTGAGCGCACAACCTCAGCTGTGGATGTTACCGCAGTCGCTGTTCAGGCTGCTAGCGTGGCTGCAGCCAGTTTGTCCTCTGCCACCTCTGCCCCTACATTATCCCACCTCCCGCTTCCTGACAAGTTTGCCGGTGACAGCAAGCAATGTCGGGGATTCGTGAGTCAGTGCTCTATACAGCTCGAGCTTCTGGCTGCACGTTTCCCCACGGATCGCGCACAAGTGGGTTTTGTACTGTCTCTACTCTCGGGCAGAGCGTTGGAGTGGGCAACGCCGCTGTGGGAGCGCGACGATCGTATGGTGCGGAGTGCTCCTCGTTTCCTGGAGGCTCTTAAAAAGGTCTTTTTAGGACCTCAGGTCACCCACGATACGGCGCTACAACTGCTGGCATTGGCACAGGGTTCGTCTTTGGTCAGTCAGTTTTCCGTCCAGTTTCGGACTCTGGCCTCAGAGCTAGACTGGTCGGATAAAGTTCTCATTCCAGTCTACTGGCGAGGACTGGCTGACCATGTTAAAGACGCTTTGGCTACCAGGGAGATTCCCGCCACACTGGAGAAGCTTATCTCCATATCTACCCGCATCGACCTCCGTTTTAACGAGCGGAGGTTGGAGCGGGCCCAGTGTAGGCAGAGGATTCGGTTGGCTCCCACCTTTGCCAAACCTCTCGAATCCCCCGATCTGGCGTCCGAAACCCAAAAGGCCACAGAGGTTCCTCGTGCAGGACCTAAGTCTCAGATTGTCCGAGTATCCGTGGTCTGTAACCTTTGTCAGCAGACAGGACACTATGCCAACAAATGTCCACAGCGATCACGTCTAGTGGCCCTGGGAGGAGGTTCACTAGAGACAGCGGCATTTTCCTCCAAGATGACATTTAAAGGGACAGTCACTGTAGACTCTTCCACACTTACAGTTGAGCTTTGCGTGGACTCAGGAACTTCATGTCCTCTAACTTTGCTCGTCGTCGCGCAATACCTCTGGTGGCGCTTGACAAATCAGTGACTGTCCGGGTAGTGAATGGGTCGACATTGCCCTCACAAATAACACACCAGACTGTTCCTCTTGCATTGTCTGTATCCCCTTCCCATCAGGAGCTTATTTCCCTACTCGTCTTTCCCAAGGGAATAGACGAGATCCTACTAGGTATACCTTGGCTCCGTTTCCACTTCCCACATATAGAGTGGACTTCGGGTAGGATACTGGGTTGGAGTGATGCATGTAGAGGCAGATGTGTCAGGAGTTGCGTTCAGGTTACCACTACTGAGTTACCGGCAGATCTTACTCCACTTCCCAAGTGCTATTGGTCATATGCAGACGTGTTCTCCAAGAAGGCTGCGGAGACTCTTCCGCCTCATCGCCCCTATGACTGTCCTATCGACCTCTTGCCTGGCGCAGAACCTCCTCGGGGAAGGGTCTATCCCCTCTCTCTTTCTGAGACAGAGGCCATGTCGCAATATATTCAGGAGAACCTAGCAAGAGGGTTCATTAGGAAGTCGGTGTCACCGGCAGGGGCGGGATTCTTCTTCGTGCAGAAGAAGAACAGAGAATTACGTCCGTGTATTGATTACAGGGGTCTTAACGCCATCACCGTTAAGAACAAGTATCCGTTACCCCTGATTTCTGAGCTCTTTGATAGGCTTCGGGGAACAAGAGTATTCACTAAACTAGATCTGCGCGGTGCTTATAACCTGATTCGCATCCGTGATGGGGACGAATGGAAGACGGCTTTTAATACCAGGGATGGGCATTACGAATATCTGGTGATGCCCTTTGGGCTCTGTAATGCCCCAGCCGTTTTCCAAGACTTTGTCAATGACATCTTCCGGGATATGCTCTCCACCTCGGTCGTAGTCTATCTGGATGATATACTCATCTTCTCTCCAGATATTGACTCCCACCGGAGAGATGTCTGCAGAGTCTTCAACCTCTTACGGGCAAATTCCCTTTATACTAAGTTAGAGAAATGTATGTTTGAGCTGGAGTCTTTACCTTTCCTTGGTTATATCATCTCAACCCAGGGATTGGCTATGGATCCGGCCAAATTACAGGCTGTGATGGACTAGCAAGAACCCCACTCTCTTAAAGCGGTGCAGCGCTTTATGGGGTTCATTAATTACTATCGCCAGTTCATTCCTCATTTCTCTACCTTGGTAGCTCCCTTGGTAGCCCTCACCAAGAAGGGAGCAAATCCCAAATTGTGGTCGGAGGAGGTCTCCAAGGCTTTCACTTCTATTAAGTCTCATTTTGCTAGCTCTCCCATCCTACATCGCCCCGATGTTGATAAGCCATTTTTACTGGAGGTGGATGCCTCATCCGTTGGTGCTGCAGCAGTCCTCTTCCAAAAGGATGCTCAAGGTCGGAAGCATCCTTGCTTCTTCTTCTCTAAGACCTTCACATCAGCGGAGAGGAATTATTCCATCTGGGATAGGGAGTTGCTAGCCATGAAGTTGGCCTTCTCTGAGTGGAGACATCTGTTGGAGGGGACCCGATTTCCCTTCCAAGTCTTCACCAACCACAAAAATTTGGTGTATCTTCAGACAGCCCAGCAGCTAAACTCTTGCCAGGCCAGATGGTCCTCGTTCTTCTCCTGGTTTCATTTCACACTCCATTTCCTCTTGGGAGAGAAGAACATCCGTGCCGATGCTCTCTCTCATTCTGTGGTGTCCTCTGAGGAGGAGGTGGAGGAGCCTCGGCTTATTGTCCCCACAGAGAGCCTAAAAACAGTGGCCCCGGTTTCGCTAGAGTCTGTGCCCCCAGGCAAGACTTTTGTGCCTACCAATTTGCGACCGGAGGTACTCTCTTGGGCACATTCGTCCAGGTGGGTGGACACTTTGGGGCAAAGAGGACATCTGAATTGCTGGCGAGGACATACTGGTGGCCGCATATGGTCAGTGGCGTTGGGGACTACGTTCGGGCGTGTGTCTCCTGCGCCAAGAATAAGTCTCCACGACAACGGCCAGCTGGGTTACTTTACCCTTTGCCGGTGGCAGACAGGCCCTGGGAGATGGTTGGGATGGACTTTGTGGTGGGCTTGCCCAAGTCTCGGGGTTGCACCATCATTTGGGTAATCACCGACCATTTTTCCAAAATGGTGCATCTGGTGCCGCTACCACGGTTACCTTCTGCACGGGCTCTGGCAGCGTTGTTCGTTAGGCACTTCTTCCGTCTACACGGCATGCCGGACAAAATTGTCAGTGACCGAGGTCCCCAGTTTGCGTCTCGGTTCTGGAGAGAGCTTTGTCGTCTACTCAGTATTGAGTTAAATCTCTCTTCAGCGTACCATCCTGAGACAAATGGGTTGGTAGAGAGGGCCAACCAGACCTTGGTCACCTATCTACGACATTTTGTCTCAGCCAGGCAGGATGACTGGGCATCCTTGCTACCATGGGCTGAGTTTGCACTAAACAATGCTGTGGCTGACTCCACCGGACAGACTCCATTCCTCCTAAACTACGGTCAGCATCCGCGGGTTCCGGTGCCCATGCCCGTGTCTTCCGCCGACTCCAGGGTGGCAGACTGGGCTGTGGAGGCACGGGACATTTGGGACCATACCCAGGATGCCCTGTTGTGCTCCCAAACTCTTTTCTTTTGCATTGACTGCAAGGCCTGCCCTGCTACCAAGTCATATGCACCCCAATAATCCTTTGAAGCCACATACTGGATGGGCCCAGGAAAATCCATTTCACATTATTCATGTTGTGCTCCCAAACTCTTTTCTTATGCATTGACTGCAAGGCCTGCCCTGCTACCTAGTCATATGCACCCCAATAAGCCTTTGAACCCAGGAACTGGATGGGTACAGGAAAATCCACTTCACATTATTAATTTTGTACTCCCATACTCTTTTCTTATGCATTGACTGCAAGGCCTGCCCTGCTGCCAAGTCATATGCAGCCCAATAAGCCATTGAACCCAGGTACTGGATGGACACAGGAAAAAACACTTCACATTATTCATTTTGTACTCTCATTCTATTTTCTTATGCATTAACTGCAAGGCCTGCCCTGCTACCAAGTCATATGCACCCCATTAATCCTTTGAACCCACATACTGTATGGACACAGGAAAATCCACTTCACATTATTCATGTTGTACTCCCAACCCTTTTCTTGAGCATTGACTGCAAGGTCTGCCCTTCTACCAAGTCATATGCACCCCAATAAGCCTTTGAACCCAGAAACTGGATGTACACAGGAAAATCCACTTCACATTATTCATTTTGTACTCTCATTCTATTTTCTTATGCATTAACTGCAAGGCCTGCCCTGCTACCAAGTCATATGCACCCCAATAATCCTTTGAACCCACATATTGGATGGGCACAGGAAAATCCATTTCACATTATTCATGTTGTACTCCCAACCTCTTTTCTTGAGCATTGACTGCAAGGTCTGCCCTTCTACCAAGTCATATGCACCCCAATAAGCCTTTGAACCCAGAAACTGGATGTACACAGGAAAATCCACTTCACATTATTCATTTTGTACTCTCATTCTATTTTCTTATGCATTAACTGCAAGGCCTGCCCTGCTACCAAGTCATATGCACCCCATTAATCCTTTGAACCCACATACTGTATGGGCACAGGAAAATCCACTTCACATTATTCATGTTGTACTCCCAACCTCTTTTCTTGAGCATTGACTGCAAGGTCTGCCCTTCTACCAAGTCATATGCACCCCAATAATCCTTTGAACCCAGGAACTGGATGTACACAGGAAAATCCACTTCACATTATTCATTTTGTACTCCCATTCTGTTTTCTTATGCATTGACTGCAAGGCCTGCCCTGCTGCCAAGTCATATGCACCCCAATAATACTTTGAACCCACATACTGGATGGGCACAGGAAAATCCAATTCACATTATTCATGTTGTACTCCCAACCTCTTTTCCTATGCATTAACTGCAAGGCCTGCCCTGCTACCAAGTCATATGCACCCCAATAAGCCTTTGAACTCAGGAACTGTATGGGCATAGGAAAATTCACTTCACATTATTCATTTTATGCTCCCATACTCTTTTCTTATGAATTGACTGCAAGGCCTGCCCTGCTGCCAAGTCATATGCACCCCAATAAGCCTTTGAACCCAGGAACTGGATGGGCACAAACTCCCAAACTCACAAACTCTTTTCTTAAACATTGACTGCAAGGCCTGCCCTGCTACCAAGTCATATGCACCCCAATAACCCCAATCCCTCTTTAGAAGAAACATGGAGGAGGGCCTCATAAAAAAAATGTCCCATTACAAAGGAGCGGGTCTCCTAAACTAATACACTAAGTGTATTGGCTGGCAAACATTTCCCACTGTGGCGTACACCTCAACCTATTCCATAATAAGATTAGGGATCTAGATAACATCTGGGGACTGTAGTCAACATGACACTGTGCCAAGACCCACTGGGGTTTAGCTAGCAATTTGACATAGTTTGTGCACAGCTGAACAGAGTTGTCAGAAAACAAGATTTTGATTCAATAACATGTTGGATGGATTGTCTAGTGGAAACACCCATTTAGTATTATTATTATTTATTTATATAGTGCCATTAATTCCATGGTGCTGTACATGAGAAGGGATTACATACAAAGTAAGAGATATAATTTACAGTAAACAAATTTAAAATGACAGACTGGTACAGAGGGGAGAGGACCTTGTCCTTGTGGACTTACATTCTACAGGATATTGGGGAAGAGACAGAAGTTCGGGGGTGCGGCACCTCGTTTAGTGGAGACTGGAGAGGCAGCAGCTCTGGTGATGGTGTAGAAGTCACATCTACGACCACCACGCTCTCCAATTGACACCTCTTGAAATGCAGCAAAAATGTCAAAATCTCTACCTTCTGTTATAGAAACTGCAGGGGCTCCTTTTTGACATCATCGTCCAACAAGTTCAGTATTAGTAGGTGATGGCTTGTCAGAATCCAGCACAGGAACACCAGGCTTCAGTAGTTGCGAGTCCTGGCCCCGTGCTCTTCCAGGTGCTCTTCCTCTAGCTCTCCAAGTCATGATTTAATCTAGAACATTTCGCCTTCGTAATCCAGAGACAGAGTACAACACCGCCCAAGCGTTCTGCCTCTGCTCCTCAGACTTTCTATTTGCTCAGTGACTGACTATAGGCAGAAGATGATGATGGTGGTAGTAGTGGGAGAATTTAAGACAGTCATGAAGCAACCATAACAACTTGAAACAGAAGTATTTTTACCGAGATACCACACTGTTCAATATGTGGCCTGTGTTTTTACCCCAAAATAGTGTAGAGAACTAGGGTAACAGACAGCAAATACAGTGGAATGTAGGCCTGAATTGCCACTATTTTGTAGTCCACAAATACATCAGACATCTGACAGCGATACCAGACTGTTCAACATGTGGCCTGAATTTTTTATTTTTAAAAAAGTCTTTAAAAGAAAAACAGACTCGGGAAGACCTAACAGTTGGACTGCCAACTTATGTCATGTTGGTGTTACTGGGAACGGTTGCCCACCTTCTGTCTGCAACCACCACACGTCTTCTTCCTGCCTGAAGGGATGCTACGCCTCCCTCCCCCTGTGTGCTGCTGTCCTCGCTCTGCGTGTCCTCCTGCCAGGTTAGGTCAGTTACTATATCCTCCACCACCTTATCTTCCACTTCCGCACCCTGGTCCTACTACTGACTTTCCGGCAAATGTGCCTCATCATCGGCCACCTCTTTGGACCGTGGCTGCTCAAATATTTGGGCATCGCTACATGGAATCTCATCTTGTCGCGCTTCAAGTGGACCTGGCAAGAGGCCCCAATCTATAAATGGAAAAATGAACAGCTCTTCTGAGTGTACGAGTGTGGGATCAGTTGTCTCAGGGCACTCAGCATGGTGGGAGAAGCAAGATCAGGGTGACGAATATGCGGTCCAGATTCACGGCTACTCAGACTTGACCGTGTGTAAGACAGGGTGCTGGTGGTGGTGGCCTTGTAACTGGAATTATTATCTGCTATCCAACCAACAACCTTTTCACACTGCTCTGCCTTCAATAGTGCTTTCTTGCTGCGGTCACCTAGGACTTCGGACACTAAGGTCCAGCAAGAAGATGTAGGTGTTTTTGGTGGCCCAATTTCAGATTGCCCACGGCCTCGGCATGCACCATCAGCATCACAGCCACTTCCCCGTCCCTTGCCATGCGCCTTGCCCATTGTAAATAGAATAGAATATTATACACATCTGCAAATCCCTCCACTGGCTCCCAATTCCCCAACGAATCCAGTTCAAACTACTAACACTGACCTACAAAGCCGTCCACAACCTGTCCCCTCCCTATATCTCTGAATTAATCTCCCAATATGTTCCTTCACGTAATCTTCGATCCTCCCAAGACCTCCTACTATCCTCCACACTTATTCGTTCCTCACACAACCGCCTCCAAGATTTCTCCCGAATATCCCCATCCTCTGGAATTCCATGCCTCAACATGTACGATTATCCACCACCCTTGGATCCTTCAGACGGAACCTGAAAACCCATCTCTTCAGGAAAGCCTACAGCCTGCAATAACCATTACGCCTCGCCGCCACCACCCGAGCTTCCGCCTCGCCGCCACCACCCGAGCTGCCGCCTCGCCGCCACCACCACCAGAGCTGCCACACCCCCGACCTTCTGTTTCTTCCCCATTATCCCATAGAATGTAAGTCCGCAAGGACAGGGTCCTCTCCCCTCTTTACCAGTCTGTCATTGTAAATTTGTTTACTGTAAACAATATCTATAACTTTGTATGTAACCCCTTCTCATGTACAGCACCATGGAATTAATGGCGCTATATAAATAAATAATAATAATAATATTCTATTGGGCTTACATTCTATTCTATTCTATTGGCCAAAAACTTGCCAAATAGTAAAAACTTTTCTGTAGCAAAGTAAATCTACAGAAACCCTTAGGATGAAATCTACACAATTTCATGTTTTAAGCTTTAATAACTTAAGAATATTTCACCAGTTTTAGTATGTAAAACAGTCCACTTCATAAAATAGTGGCTACAGAGCTGAATATAGTTTTTATTTCTCATCTGCATTGTGTAGATATTAGCACGTAACATTTAGGTTATCATGTAAGGAGGAGAGTACCAGAGCAGGGGTACCTTTTACACGCCGATTCCGGAACTGCCGGGGCTGTCACCCATGTTGCATGGGGAACCATTGAGAGTGCAGAACAGACCGGGTCATGTGACTGTGGAAGGTGATGAGATAGAGCTCACACAGGAAAGCTGAGTGGCAGAGCTCGTGTGGGAAAGCTGAATGGCGGGTGAGGCTTTGTGACTGCTGTTAAGGTAGAGCTTCTCGTTGGTGCAGGCCTTCCAGACAGACCCCTGACAGAGAGAATCATTGCTGGAAGTCGACCAGTTGACAGTTTCCCTCTACCCTTCTCGACAGGAGGGGACTGAGGGCCGATGCCACACACCATGCCGTTAATAGGACGCCGTGAGAGACTCCTGGCTAGGCCTGGACCTATTGAACAGAGACTTGCGCACACCGGCGGTTCCTTACGTTGGACTCAGTACCGTACCAGATACCGTTAGGTACGGGAAATCTACCCGTTCGTCAGAGACTGCGTCGAGACGTCAAGTACCGCTGTTGTCGGTGCCACCGTTGGATCCTCACCTGCCTCAGCCATCATTGTGACAACACGCGCCGCTGCTGTCGGTGCCGCCATTGGAACCCTGAAGCTCTGCGCATCTGAAGACTACAGTCTGATAAGTCTCACCTCTTTAATACTGAACTATTGTTCGCCCCTTACCTGCCATGCCATTCTCCAGTTCTGCCCCATTCCTCACCTATACCCTTTACTCCCTGCGTGGAGTGCATTTACTGTTTAATAAAATCCTTAACTCTTGATCTGCCTCCTGTCCGTGGCGACATCACGCGTTCCTGCAATTTCTACAATCGCGTAGTGGACTGTGATTGCAAACACTTCCAAATCTCCACTGGGGACAGTGTCGTGTGAGGGAGGTGCAGCTGAAAGCTGTGAGAGGAGATCTGCAGTTGCAGACATGTTTATAATGACACAGGACTATATTCTCCTGCCCCCCACAGTGACTTCCATAAAAGTAGTTCTGTGTTTGTAATCACACTTAGGCCATGTTTAGCCGCGTTTTATTTTCCGCAGCATGTCAATTCTTTGTGCAGAACTGCAGCGGTTCGGCGCCCTTTGACTTGCATTGAGTCGGGCACTTCCGCAGCAAAACCGCAGATCTAAAAAAGATCTGCGGTTTTGCTGCGGGTGAAACCGCTGCAGTTCGGGAGGAGGGAAGTGTGTGGGCGGAGTGTGGACGTGTATAGTGTGCGGCGCTATGTGTGTGGGCGGTGCATGGGCGTGTATAGTGTGCGACGCTGTGTATGTTATATGTTGTATGTCATGTATGTTATGTGTTGTATGTCATGTGTATGTTATATGTTCTATATGTCATGTGTATGTTGCATGTCATGAATGTTATATGTTGCATGTCATGTAATTTTTTTTTTTACATTCAGCACATTAGCCGGATGATGGGACTACTACTGTCCCATCATTGGCTAATGTGTCAGTCACTGTAGCAGGCATCGCCGGATGGGACTTATAGTCCCATCCGATGATGCCGTGCATACACGGAGACACGCACACAGGCCCGCACACCACCGCACATACACAGCCCCGCACACGGCCGCACATACACAGCCCCGCACACCGATCACGCACACAGACCCGCACACCGATCGCGCACACAGGCCCGCACACCGATCACGCAGACACCGGCACACAATCACCCCCACACACAGCGTCGCACACTATACACGCCCATGCACCGCCCACACACATAGCGCCGCACACTATACACGTCCACACTCCGCCCACACCCATGTGGACGTGTATAGTGTGCGGCGCTATGTGTGTGGGCGGTGCATGGGCGTGTATAGTGTGCGACGCTGTGTGTGGGCGGTGATTGTGTGCCGGTGTCTGCGTGATCGGTGTGCGGGCCTGTGTGCGCGATCGGTGTGCGGGTCTGTGTGCGTGATCGGTGTGCGGGGCTGTGTATGTGCGGCCGTGTGCGGGGCTGTGTATGTGCGGTGGTGTGCGGGCCTGTGTGCGTGTCTCCGTGTATGCAGGCATCATCGGATGGACTATAAGTCCATCCGGCGATGCCTGCTACAGTGACTGACACATTAGCCAATGATGGGACAGTAGTAGTCCCATCATCCGGCTAATGTGCTGAATGTAAAAAAAAAAATTACATGACATGCAACATATAACATACATGACATGCAACATACACATGACATACAGAACATATAACATACACATGACATACAACACATAACATACATGACATACAACATTAATACACTGACATACAGAACATATAACATACATGACATACAACATATAACATACCATGACATACAACATATAACATACATGACATACAACAATAACATACACATGACATACAACATATAACATACACATGACATACAACATATAACATACACATGACATACAACATATAACATACACATGACATACAACATATAACATACACATGACATACAGAACATATAACATACACATGACATACAACAATAACATACACATGACATACAGAACATATAACATACCATGACATACAACACTATAACATACACATGACATACAGAACATATAACATACATGACATACAACATATAACATACACATGACATACAGAACATATAACATACATGACATCAACATATAACATACACATGACATACAACATAAATAACATTACACATGACATACAACATATAACATACATGACATACAACATATAACATACTATGACATACAAACATAAACATACCATGACATACAACTATAACATACACATGACATACAACATATAACATACACATGACATCAGAACATATAACATACACATGACATACAACACATAACATAGAGTATATACTCACCTATTCCCCGACGCCATCCATCTGTGTACCGCTCTGCCTCTGTCGCCGGGAGAGAATGACGTCACTACAGTTCATTCTCTCACGGCAATGCTGGGTGAGAAAATTCCCACGCAACATTGCCATAAAGTGAGACAATGAACTCAGGTAACCTCAGTGATGCACTGCAGGAGCCATTGTCTCCTGTCAGTGCATCACTGGGAGGCCCTACAGAACAGTGGCATCACCTGATGTCACCGTTCTATAGGGGAGACCGTCGTGGGACCCTCGTTATTAATTGGACTGCGTCGGACAGGGAGTATACGGTTGTTTTATTTTTTTACGTTTTTTTTTTCAGGAGATCGAGGGCGTCGCTTGGATCTGAGTGCGTAATAAAGATATGAAAACCGTGTTGTATTTTATTTCATTAAAATAATTTATTCTTATGCATGTGGTTTTTTTTTTAACCCTTTATTAATATAAGATTAATAATGGATAGGCGTCTTATTGACGCCTCTCTATTATTAACCGGGCTTAATATCACCTTACAATAGCAAGGTGATATTAACCCCTTATTACCCCATATTCCACCGCTACAGAGGAGTGGGAAGAGAGGGGCTAAGTGCCGGAATTGGCGCATCGTACAGATGCGCCAATTCTGGGGCGCTGGGTGCTGGTATTTTTAGCCAGGGGGGTGCCAATATCCATGGCTCCTTCCTAGGCTATGAATATCAGCCCGCAGCTGTCTGCCTAGCCTTTCTGGCTAAAAATTATAGGGGGACCCCACGTCATTTTTTTGGGGGGGTCCCCCTATTTTAATAGCCAGTGAAGGCTAGCTACGGGCTGATATTCATAGCCTGGGAAGATCCATGGTATTAACCCCTTACCAGGCTAGAAATATTGGCCCCGGCTGTCTGCTTTCCCCCTCTGGCGCATAAAATTGCGCGGGAGCCCACGCCATTTTTTTTCCTATAATTTTTTTTTATTAACTCTTGCGTTATTTTGTGTATGTGTACGCGTGTGTGTCTTTAACTATTTATGTACCATTTTATCTATCTACCTATATATCTTTCTGTCTATCTATATATCTATCTTTCTATATATATTTCTAACTATTATCCATCTATCTACGTATTTTCTATCTATCTATCTATCTATCTATCTATCTATCTATCATCTATCTATCTATCTAACTACTGGTATCTATTATCTATCTATGGCCGGCATCACACTTGCGAGTGTGATGCGAGTAAGTCGCACGTCTCGGACCCGAGTGTGTGGCTGCATAGAAATACATGCATAGAAATACATGCAGCCGCCCACTCGGGTCTGAGAGTGGGCTGCCGTGCTGGGTGTTGATGCGAGAAAGTCGTGCGACTTATTCGCATCACACTTACAAGTGTGACGCCGGCTTATCTCTATCTGTGTGTGTTTAATGGAGTGTGGGTTGGACAAATGTAAAAGAGGAGGTTGGACAAGAAATGACATCACAAATCTTTTTTTTTTTGTTAAACAACATATCTTTATTTAGCTGTAAAAAACCGCATACAAAACCGCAAGAGAAAAACCGCGTCAAAACCGCGCCAAAAACCGCATCAAAACTGCGCCAAAACCGTGTCAAAACCACGCCTGCGGTTTCTGCCAAGAGGTGCGGTTTCGGCGCGGAAAAATCCGCAGGCAAATCCGCAATGTGTGCACAGGCCCTTAACTCTAATCTATACTTCAGGATAGTTGCAGAGATCAGGGCTGACATCAGGATGTGTTTCTTTTTTCATCTGCCTGATGCCTCCTGCTTATTATTGGTCAATGTCATGCAGGGGACGAAGTACGTCCCCCCAGAGAAAAAAAATCTAGTAACACTATTTCATGATGTGGCCAATTTAATATGCTAAAACTGATGAAAGCTCTTTAAATATACAATTTTCTTGCAATCATTCTGAAAATTTAAAACCTTCAAAAATTATGGCAGAGAAAGGAGACCTGTCCCCTTCATAATGTAAAGTTTGAAGAGATTTATATAAGATGGTTAATTGGTCAAATCTAAAATATGGATGAAGCTTTTATCACGGGAAGGATTGCAAGAGAACTCACCAGTGCAATCTCCCGGAAGACGGTTACAAAAGACAGCTTCAGGCTCCTAGGAACGCGGGGAGAGCAGGGCAGGAGAGAGATAGTTTCAGGACCTGAATCACCTGACAGTTGGGGGCATGGCTTCAGCTCCAGAGAGCTAGAAGCTGAAGGAAAACTCCTAGAAAGGTAACTCCGGGACAAAGTTACCCAGGGACAAAGACAGAGACGTAAATCAGAACAGGCCGGGGTCAAAGCACGAGATATCAGGACAGTACCAAAGGGTAAGACAGAATGGATCGTCTTGGCCAGGCAGAGGTCAAAACCAGACAGAGAAGGTACAGAAACAGAATCCAACAAGCAGTATCCAGAGAACAGACCGAGTCAAAACCAAAGTATCAGGCAAACCAGAACACAGCACAAACACACTCAGGGGTCAACACACTCAGCCAAGGGTGAAAGTATAACTGACGGGGATTGGAGCTTCCTAGGGCTATAAGAAGCTCCCCCAGAACCAAGGAGAGGCCACAATAATAATCCCCAGGTGTGCAGGTAAAAGCCTGCACTGGGAACAAAACATTAACCCATAGTGTGCAGGTCAAACCTATACTGGGCTCAAGACATAAACCCCTGGCGTGCAGGTCAAACCTGCACTGGGATCATGACAGCTTTATTACCTGCATCCTTGTGGTATTGTATACAGGGCATACATACAAAATAATGCAAAGTACCAATTAATTTGAGACATTCCTATAAGAAAAAGGCATACAGTCATGGCCAAAAGTTTTGAGAATGACACAAATATTATATTTTCACATGATCTGCTGCCCTCTGGTTTTTATGTGTGTTTGACAGATGTTTTTATCACAGACAGAAATATAATAATTGTAAACATATGAGTAACAAAAGCTTATATTGACAGTTAGAATGAGTTAATGCAGCAAGTCAATATTTGCAGTGTTGACTAGAGTTGAGCGATACTTTCCGATATCCTAAAGTATCGGAATCGGAATGGTATCGCCGATATCACTAAAATATCGGCGATACCCGATACCGATACCGGAAGTCCCATGTAAGTCTATGGGAACAAAATATCGCAACTAAAAAAACCCCATTCTTTCCTTGTAAACACTAAATATACACACATAGAATACATATATATATATATATATACATGTCATTGTGACATATATATATACATATATGTATAGTTTATACACTTCTACATAGTAAAATATCCTCTGATTCAATTGCCGGGTAAAGCCGGTTCAGTGAAAAGACAGAAGCACCCGACATGAAATGACACTTGGTGTACATAGGGTTAACCATGTCTTTTCATGTGGTTTGCTATCTGATTTGCACAAACAATTAAATCAGTCTATGTGTGCAAAATTTCACACCTGTAGGGGTTAATTAAAGGTGTAAATTCGTTGTAAAAAAAACGGACTTTTTTGCTACGAATTTACACCTTTAATTAACCCCTACAGGTGTGAAATTTTGCACACATAGTCTGATTTAATTGTTTGTGCAAATTAGATAGCAAAGGACATGAAAAGACATGGTTAACCCTATGTACACCAAGTGTCATTTCATGTCGGGTCATAGGTCATAGGTCATAGGTGTTCGGTCTGGATGCCGAACTTTACTGTTCGGGTTCGCCCATCTCTACTTGCAAAATCACCAATCTATAGCACTAGCTTCTCCAAGAGCAGTTCTCCTAATCACAGCTCTGACTATCCTGAGCTATGTGCTTGTTCAAGTGCCATTATCTCTATATGTACCGTAAATACAGTGATAGCAGTGTACATTATAAAACAAATCACTAATAGCTGAATGTGTTACAGCAGAACTTTATAGTTCTACTAATACTATAACTCAGCCTATCCTATCAGAAACAAAGAAGTAAAGAGCAACATAGCTCTGACCTGCTCCAGAGACAAATTGAGAATATTTCTTTAATTGTAACCACAACAATACCAGCACATTAAAAAGTTGTTGTTGTCCAATGTCCATATAGTACTATATTATGCTAAACAGTGGCCAGAGACCGCCATACCATGCCACAATAGTCCCATAGTTTGTTTTCATAGGACAGTGCGATTCTGTGCCTGCACACAGCCATATACTTTGCATAAAGTACCATATTCTACCTGCAAAGAACCAAATTGTGTGTTTGCAGTCCTACAATGAGCCTATATTGCACCCAATAAACTACACATTAGACCCAAATTAGAGTAATACTTGCCCATGTACATAGATGCCAGAGAGAACCACGTTTGTAAGTTACTGTGTATAACAACGCACATTATTCCATATTGTGCCCTGTTTGATTGATCCGATTCCTAACTGAAGGTGGTTTTCCAATCCTTAAAGAAAACTTCAAACTTGCTCCAAATAGTAAAACATAATCTAATATATTCATGTTTTACCCTTACCCCTCCTGTGCTGCTGGCCACAGGACCAACCGTGTGTTGCTTTCCATTGCGCTTGACAGCAGTGATTGGCTGCCTGAGTGACATGGCATTCAATCGACCTCAAAGCATGGTTAACAACTCCTGAAGGTTCTCAGCTCCCAAAACTTTCATGAATGGGCTAATCTCTAAATCCCACCCTTGCCCACTCAAATTGTATAAAATATAGACATGCGGACCCTCGATTTTACCTGATCCGTAGACCATATTGTTTTATATCCATTCAGGAGTTAGGAACACTCTGGCACAACAAGATACTTCTCTTTTATATCCTAAATATGCATGCATGCTAATATTCTGTTACTTTTGATGATGCCAAACCCTATATAGATTTGTATAATCATTGGGTCACATGGCAAAACAAAAATAGGGACAAAGTCAAGTTTGACACCAAATCAGACAAATTCACATTTAGGAGAATCAAAGAACAATCAGACTAATGATCTGTTGAGACTGGGTACACCTTTAGAATACATATAGCCAGTGGCACAACATAAATCTTTTACACGTCAATGCAAAGTCAATAACATGGCCCTCTATAATTGAAAATAAAAATAGTTTGCGCACATAAAAACTACAAGACACAAAAGGATCTGTAGAAAAATAGGAATATGCATGTGTCAAATGGAAAACAATACATAAATTCAGACGCACTCTGTAGAACAGTTTGAGATGCAGATGTAATAATACAGTAATAAATAAATATTGCACTAAGACCCGTGAGAAAAAGGTGATGAGAAAAGCCTGTAGTCTATTATGTAGTAAACCCCAAACCAAAGGACTAAATAGTCATAATACGCATAAGGTATTTATTCATATGGGTATTAATATGGACAAACCCTGAAAAAGTAAAAGAGGTCCTCTTTTAACGATGGAGCAGAAAAACGCTGCAGAAATCCTAAAAAACCTTTTATGCAGAAAGGTCAGAAGAAATTGACACTGTCCCGGCCGGTGACAGCTCAGATGAATGAGTATTAGTGGTGCACTGTGGAGAAAATAGTCCTGTTTGCACAGGTTTTACCTGACAACCCCGATGGGTCACTTGCAATAGAAAGTCCAATTTCAGCCTCCTCTGGCCTGCTGACAACCCCGATGGGTCACTTGCAGTAGAAAGTCCGACTTCAGCCTCCTATGGCCCGCAGACGAAACTTACATCCGTTGATGAAAGCCGGTGATCTCTGGCCTCCGTGGCCAGATCAGGAACGCCGGCTGATGATGTTGAATCCTCACTAGGAAGAAGGATGTGGGCAGGACCTGTTGGTAAACTAGCCTGCCTCAAGCACAGTAGTACACAAAATCGCAATATCTAACTGTCCCTCAGAGTGAGCAGAGTAGCGTTCTGTCCCTAACTGAGTTCACAGCACAGTGACGCTAAAATGGCAGCGGCGCCTTTTATAGTGCATTCTGACATCATTTCAGCAGCCAATCACAGCCATGCCATTAGTTAAGATGACCGCAGCATTACAGGATGTGCCCACACTTCATAAGATTCATCATTGGCTGACTAACATCACATTGCCTCTCAAAGAATTATGGGAACTTCCGATTCCGGTATACGATATTGAAAAAGTATCGGAATTAAGTATCGGAATTCCGATAACGCGAATATCGGCCGATACCCGATACTTGCGGTATCGGAATGCTCAACACTAGTGTTGACCCTTCTTCTTCAGGACCTCTGCAATTCTCCCTGGCATGCTCTCAATCAACTTCTGGACCAAATCCTGACTGATAGCAGTCCATTCTTGCACAATCAATGCTTTCATTTTGTCAGAATTTTTAGGTTTTTGTTTGTCCACCCGTCTCTTGATGATTGACCACAATTTCTCAATGGGATTAAGATCTGGGGAGTTTCCAGGCCATGGACCCAAAATCTCTATGTTTTGTTCCCTGAGCCATTTAGTTATCACCTTTGCTTTATGGCAAGGTGCTCCATCATGCTGGAAAAGGCATTGTTGATTGCCAAACTGCTCTTGGAAGGTTGGGAGAAGTTGCTCTTGCAGGACATTCTGGTACCATTCTTTATTCATGGCTGTGTTTTTAGGCAAGACTGTGAGAGAGCCGATTCCCTTGGCTGAGAAGCAACCCCACACATGAATGGTTTCAGGATGCTTAACAGTTGGCATGAGACAAGACTGGTGGTAGCGCTCACCTTGTCTTCTCCGAATGAGGCGTTTTCCTGAAGTCCCAAACAATCGAAAAGGGGATTCATCAGAGAAAATAACTTTACCCCAGTCCTCAGCAGTCCAGTGCCTGTACCTTTTGCAGAATATCAGTCTGTCCATGATGTTTTTTCTGGAGAGAAGTGGCTTCTTTGCTGCCCTCCTTGAGACCAGGCCTTGCTCCAAGAGTCTCCGCCTCACAGTGTGTGCAGATGCACTCACACCTGCCTGCTGCCATTCCTGAGCAAGATCTGCACTGCTGGTAGCCCGATCCTGCAGCTGAAACACTTTTAAGAGACGGTCCTGGCGCTTGCTGGTCTTTCTTGGGCGCCTGTTATGTTACGGTAGCTGAGGAGTGCAGGTAAAAAAGGAAATACACCAGAGCAGTTGGAATCTATGAGATTGCAGTACCCTGACTAACCACCACAACTAGAGGCAGCCGTGGAGCGTTCCTACGTTGGTCCTAGACGCCTCGTCACAGCCTGAGAAACTAACTACACCTAAAGATAGAAATAGGAAAGCTATCTGCCCCGGAGCAGAACCCCAAAGATAATAGAAAGCCCCCAAACATGTAATGGCGGTTAGACAAGAGGAAATACTGACACAGAAAGAAAATAGTATGAGCAAACGCTGGGGCCCAAACTATCTAAATAGAAAAGGACAGGAAGGGTACTTACTGCAATCCCAGAAAACCCTGAAAAACACCAACTCTACTAATTTCAAAATCACCTGAGATCACACGACCTCTACCACCTAAATTAGTTCTCTGGTGTAACAAAAACAGCAGCCACTGAAAAAACTGCAAAAAGCAAAAATACAAAACACAGTGGCTGGACTAAACTGAGAGGGCAAAAGCCCCCGGAGGGGACCCAGAAGGCCCCCACAGAAGTGCAGGACAAAATGCAAAAATATAGCAAAAACACAAAATAAGAAATTGTCTTATCTGATAGCAGGAGATGCAGACACGACACAGCAGGCTACAAGGGAAACTGGAAAGAAGGATTCAGACCAGAACAATTGATCACCGGCAACCCTGATGGGAAAATGATTCCCTTAAATAAGACCAATCAGTAACACCTGATTCCCAATCCTCACTAGTACCGCTTGTAACCACCAGAGGGAGCCTCTGCTCAGAACTCATCTCAAACCCATTCACAACAGTACCCCCCCTTGAGGAGGGGTCACCGAACCCTCATTTGAGCAACCAGGTCGGTCAGGATGAGTTCTATGATACGCACGGATAAGTCTCCTAGCATGGATGTCCGAAGCAAACACCCAAGAATTATCTTCCTGACCATAACCTCTCCATTTAACCAAATACTGGAGTCTTCGTCTAGAAAAACGAGAATCCAATATTTTCTCAACCACATACTCCAGATTGCCCTCAACCAAAACAGGGTCAGGAGGCACAGCAGCAGGAACCACTGGCTCAACAAACCTCTTCAACAAGGACTTGTGGAACACGTTATGGATCTTAAATGTCCCTGGAAGAAGCAAACGAAAAGAAACAGGATTAATAATCTCCATGATCTTATAAGGTCCAATGAACCTAGGCTTAAATTTAGGAGATGCTACTCTCATAGGAATATTCTTTGAGGACAACCAGACCAAGTCCCCCACTTTAAACCGAGGACCATCAGTCCTATGCCGGTTAGCAAACCGCTGGGCCTTCTCCTGAGAGAGGGACAACCTCTCCACTACCTGGTCCCAAATCTGCTGCATACGCTCAACAACAGAGTCAACACCTGGACAGACAGAAGCCTCCGTCTGTCCTGAAGAAAATCGAGGGTGAAACCCAGAATTACAGAAAAACGGAGACATCAAAGTGGCAGAGCTAGCCCTATTATTAAGAGCAAACTCAGCCAAAGGCAAAAAAGAGACCCAGTCATCCTGATCAGCAGACACAAAGCATCTTAGATAAGTCTCCAATGTCTGGTTTGTTCTCTCAGTTTGACCATTGGTCTGAGGATGAAATGCCGAGGAGAAAGACAATTGAACACCCAGTTTAGAACAAAAAGTCCTCCAAAATCTGGAAACAAACTGGACTCCTCTGTCAGACACAATGTTCTCAGGAATGCCGTGTAAACGAACCACGTGCTGAAGGAACAACGGCACCAATTCAGAGGAGGAAGGCAACTTAGGTAATGGCACAAGATGTATCATTTTGGAAAACCTATCACAAATTACCCAGATGGTGGTCATTCTCTGAGAAACAGGAAGATCGGAAATGAAATCCATAGAGATATGGGTCCAAGGTCTCTTGGGCACAGGCAATGGCATCAACAAACCACTAGAGCGAGAGCAAGGCTTGGAGCGAGAGCAAGTCCCGCAGGACTGCACAAATTCCCTGACATCGCGAGACAAGGTAGGCCACCAAAAGGACCGACTAACCAAGTCTCTGGTACCAAAAATTCCGGGATGCCCAGCCAATGCGGAACAATGAATCTCAGACATCACACTCTTTTTCCATTGGTCCGGGACAAACAATTTTCCAACAGGGCAGCGCTCGGGCCTATCCTCCTGACACCCCTCCAGAGCAAGTCTCAAATTAGGCGAGATGGCGGAAAGAACTACACCCTCCTTCAAAATAACAGAGGGATCAGATAGCTCAGGAGAGTCCGCAAGGAAACTCCTCGAGAGGGCATCCGCCTTAACATTCTTAGTGCCAGGAAGAAAGGAAACCACAAAATTAAAACGTGTGAAAAACAAGGCCCACCTGGCCTGTCTAGGATTGAGTCACTTGGCAGATTCCAGATAGACCAGATTCTTATGGTCCGTAAGGACCACCACCTGATGTTTGGCTCCCTCCAGCCAATGTCTCCACTCTTCAAAAGCCCACTTCATGGCCAATAACTCCCGATTACCCACGTCATAATTACGTTCAGTAGGAGAAAATTTTCGAGAGAAAAAGGCACAAGGGTTACTTTTAGAGGTCTCTGGATCTTTTTGGGACAAAACGGCACCTGCCCCAATTTCAGAGGCATCAACCTCCACCTGAAATGGCAGAGAAACATCAGGCTGCCGTAGAACAGGAGCAGAAGTGAATCTCTGCTTAAGTTCCTGAAACGCAGAGACTGCCTCAGGAGGCCAATTCACCACATCAGAACCCTTTCTGGTCAAATCAGTTAATGGTTTAACAATAACAGAGAAATTACCAATAAATTTACGATAAAAATTGGCAAAACCCAAAAATCTCTGAAGAGCCTTTAATGAAGTAGGTTGGACCCAATCACAGATGGCCTGAACCTTGACCGGGTCCATTTCAATAACAGATGGGGACAAAATGAATCCCAGAAATGAGATCTTCTGTACGCCAAAAAGACACTTTGATCCCTTCACATACAGAGCATTCTCTCTCAAAATCTGGAATACAGTTCGAACATGTTTCACATGAGAGTCCCAGTCATTAGAAAAAATCAAGATATCATCCAAATAAACAATCAGAAACTTGTCCACAAAATCCCTGAAAATGTCATTCATGAAGGACTGGAAGACGGAAGGAGCATTAGTGAGCCCAAAGGGCATCACAAGGTACTCAAAATGCCCTTCAGGGGTGTTAAATGCCGTCTTCCATTCATCCCCGTGCTTAATGCGAATAAGGTTATACGCCCCCCTGAGGTCAAGCTTGGTAAACCAAGTAGCGTTTTTCACCCTGGAAAACAGGTCAGAAATCAAGGGTAACGGGTATTGATATTTCACAGTAATATTGTTCAAGAGACGATAATCAATACACGGCCTTAATGAACCATCTTTTTTGGCCACAAAGAAAAAACCGGCACCTAAGGGTGAAGAGGATGGTCTGATATGACCCTTCTCCAATGATTCCTTGATATAAGACCGCATAGCGTCATGTTCAGGTACAGACAAGTTAAAAAGGCGACCCTTAGGGAATTTACTACCTGGCACTAATTCAATAGCGCAGTCATAGCTCCTATGGGGAGGTAAGGATGCAGATTTACTTTCGCTAAACACATCAGAAAAATCAAACAAAAAGTCAGGAACATCCTCAGCCTGGGGGGAGGCAGAAAAAACAGGAGTGTTGGTATTAACACATTGGCAGCCCCAACTGGTTACAGACACAGATTTCCAATCCAAAACAGGATTATGAGACTGTAACCAAGGGAAACCCAGCACGATAATGTCATGCAGATTATATAGAACCAAAAATTTGCAGCACTCCTGGTGATCAGGTTCAACCCTCATTATCACCTGAGTAGAAAACTGGGGTTTATTCTCAGCCAAAGGGGTAGAATCGATCCCCAGTAGGGGAATAGACTTCTGTAGGGGTATCAAGGGAAATCCACAACGTTTAGCAAAATCATAATCCATCAGGTTAATAGCTGCTCCAGAATCAACGAAAGCCTGAGCAGAAAATGAGGACAGAGAGCATATCAGAGTGACAGTTAATAAAAACTTAGTCTGAACACTACCCAAGACAACTGAGCGTGCAAAACGTCTTCCCCGCTTAGGGCAGACTGAAATAGCATGAGAGGCATCACCACAGTAGAAACATAACCCATTGCGCTTTCGAAACTCATGACGCTGTGCCCCAGACACCACTCCATCACACTGCATGGGCTCAGCAGCTGGCTCACAAGGCAACACCACTCCACGCATACTTCTCCGCTCACGCAAACGTCTGTCAATTTGAATCGCTAATGACATAGAATCATTGAGACCAGAGGGGACAGGGAATCCACACCATAACATCCTTTACATTATCCGACAGACCCTTCCGGAAAGGGCCGCCAAAGCGTCGTCATTCCATTTGGTCAGGACTGCCCACCTACGGAATCTCTGACAGTATAACTCAGCGTCATCAAGCCCCTGATTTAATGCCAACAAGGCTTTTTCAGCTTGATCAGTGACATTAGGCTCATCGTACAATAACCCCAAAGCCTGAAAAAATGCATCAACATCACTCAAAACAGGATCCCAGGTGTGAGGGAAAAAGCCCAATCCTGAGGATCGCCGCGCAGGAGAGAGATGACAATTTGAACCTGCTGCGCTGCGTTTCCTGAGGACTTAGATTTTAAGGCAAGAAACAATTTACAATTATTTTTGAAATTCTGAAACTTAGCTCGATCCCCTAAAAACAAATCTGGCATGGGGATCCTAGGTTCCACAACAGGCAACCCAGCAAGATAGATAGCAATACTCCGAACCTCAGTGGCAAGCTGATCCACACGGCCAGACAACTGTGCAAACTCCATTGGGAGAAAAGATCCTCCCCAGCACCCAGAGATACAGAGGGAAAAAAAAAAAAAAAAATGCAACAAACAGAAAAATATCTCTGACAACTTTTCTTCCTTCAAAATATTTTTTCCCTTCTGTGAGTACCATACAATTTTTATGGCCGGTGATACTGTTATGTTACGGTAGCTGAGGAGTGCAGGTAAAAAAGGAAATACACCAGAGCAGTTGGAATCTATGAGATTGCAGTACCCTGACTAACCACCACAACTAGAGGCAGCCGTGGAGCGTTCCTACGTTGGTCCTAGACGCCTCGTCACAGCCTGAGAAACTAACTACACCTAAAGATAGAAATAGGAAAGCTATCTGCCCCGGAGCAGAACCCCAAAGATAATAGAAAGCCCCCAAACATGTAATGGCGGTTAGACAAGAGGAAATACTGACACAGAAAGAAAATAGTATGAGCAAACGCTGGGGCCCAAACTATCTAAATAGAAAAGGACAGGAAGGGTACTTACTGCAATCCCAGAAAACCCTGAAAAACACCAACTCTACTAATTTCAAAATCACCTGAGATCACACGACCTCTACCACCTAAATTAGTTCTCTGGTGTAACAAAAACAGCAGCCACTGAAAAAACTGCAAAAAGCAAAAATACAAAACACAGTGGCTGGACTAAACTGAGAGGGCAAAAGCCCCGGAGGGGACCCAGAAGGCCCCCACAGAAGTGCAGGACAAAATGCAAAAATATAGCAAAAACACAAAATAAGAAATTGTCTTATCTGATAGCAGGAGATGCAGACACGACACAGCAGGCTACAAGGGAAACTGGAAAGAAGGATTCAGACCAGAACAATTGATCACCGGCAACCCTGATGGGAAAATGATTCCCTTAAATAAGACCAATCAGTAACACCTGATTCCCAATCCTCACTAGTACCGCTTGTAACCACCAGAGGGAGCCTCTGCTCAGAACTCATCTCAAACCCATTCACAACAGGCGCCCTGGAGCCTTGTGGCAACAATGGAACCTCTCTCCTTGAAGTTCTTGATGATGCGATAGATTGTTGACTGAGGTGCAATCTTTATAGCTGCGATACTCTTCCCTGTTAGGCCATTTTTGTGCATTGCAATGATGACTGCACGTGTTTCTTTAGAGATAACCATGGTTAACAGAAGAGAAACAATGATGCCAAGCACCAGCCTCTTTTTAAAGTGTCCAGTGGTGTCATTCTTACTTAATCATGACAGATTGATCTCCAGCCATGTCCTCATCAACACCCACACCTGTGTTAATGGAGCAATCACTGAAAAGAGGTTAACTGGTCCTTTTAAGGCAGGGCTGTAATGATGTTGAAATGATGTTAGGGGATAAAGTTCATTTTCTAGCCAAATATTGACTTTGCAAGTAATTGCTGTTAAGCTGATCACTCTTTATAACATTCTGGAGTATATGCAAATTGCCATTAGAAAAAGTGAAGCAGTAGACTTTGTAAAAATTAATATTTGTGTCATTCTCAAAACTTTTGGCCATGACTGTACTATATTCCTCCTCATCTTTTTCGTAGTATGCCTGACGTACAATGGATTATTATGGCACATTAGAACTTTTAAAATGTCACAAATTAACAATATTTTTGTCTGGATGGGAAACATTGAACGTTATATACATAGACCTCTACAAGCAAGCACATTTAAATCCATGTTCTTGTAGTTACTACTGATGAGCGAGTATGCTCTTTGCTCTGGTGTTCTCCGAGTATTTGGAAGTGCTCTGAGATTTAGTTTATGTCGCCGCAGCTGCATGATTTGTGACTACTAGACAGCCTGAATACATGTGGGGATTCCCTAACAAACAGGCAATCCCCACATATATTCAGGCTGTCTAGTAACCGCAAATCATGTATCTGCGGAGACACAAACTAAATCTCCGAGCACTACCAAATACTCGGAGACCACTTGAGCATGCTTGGGAAAACCCGAGCAACGAGCATACTCGCTCATCACTAGACTAGTTACAAATGCATTTCCAGTCTGAAAAACATTACCCATGTTTTGTCGTTCAAGGTTTCAGAACTGGCTGGCTCCACATCTGCAGCTTCCCTTCCAGATCTTCATAGTTATGAAGGTAACTATAGTGATGATGGAGAAAGCTGGAGACCTGTTGAGATTTCTCGGTTATCTACTAAAAGGCAACATGACTTGGGCGATCAGAGGATCTGCATTAATTTTAACAAGAGGAAATCCTGCAGCATTGAAGGAATCCTAAGGAGGACAGAGAGATTTAAGAAGTGGATGACAGCTAAGCGTCTTACTCCAGATTTAGTACAAGTGAGTGTTACCTAAACTAAAGTGGTACAGTGGTACAATATTTGAAAACTGTGTTTACAGAAATTACATAATATTCATCTGTTAATGGACAAGCTCTTCTCATGGGTGGAAAGCCAGGGTTTACTGTCATCTATAAGAAATATCTATAGGCCCAATCTCATTTATGGTAATAGACTGGAGTGGTATTGTGTGGGGAATATTACTGATCTTTAAAGAGGTTTACATGAATACGATATTGAACAAAGAGTTTGTATGTTCTCCCCGTGTTTGCATGGGTTTCCTCCGGGTTCAGACTTGTGGGTGTAATGCGAGAAACTCGTGCGAGTCTCTCGCGTCGATACCCGGCACTGCCGCCGGCACTCGGGATTGGAGTGTGTGCCTGCATGTATTTCTATGCAGCTGAACACTCCGGACCGACTGTAGGCGGCAGTGCCGGGTATTGATGCGAAAGACGCGCGCCAGTTTCTCGCATTGCACACACACGAGTCTGAACCCAGCCTTATTGTACAAATCTGCAGCATAAATTGATACACTGAAGATTTTAAATGAGCTTTCATAAAATGTCATGCATTTTGCTACTACAGTATTACATTGTCCAGGCGGAAAACCTGATGCAAATGCATCTCATGTGGTAAAACGCAAACTAGGCTGTCCACTTTAAAAAAAAATATCTATTAGATCTTCAGATGTTAGCAGTGACGCACCAGTTTCAGATTGTGTTTAACACAAGTTTCCTGTGTGGGCACTTGTCAGGACCTAATTACCTGGCGTAGTTCAAAGCTGAACCTGACCACATTTCTGTTTATGCATCAGCATTGATAGAGAACAAAATACATTTAAAGTGGCTATTTCATAAAAATGTCTACAATTGTTAAAAAATATATATATATTCATTATTGATGGTATAATATATGAAAGAATCTTTTTTTTTTAATGTGCTGCTTTCAAACACTAGGGGGAGCAACTGCTGGTATTTGCAATGAAACCTGGTGTGAAATTTGATGATAATTGACCAACCTAAGGGAGATTTCTTCCCCCAAATTTTTTTGTGTGGTCCCTGCTTCTGTCTGACGTCTCTTTGCACCAATTGTGATCTACTACCTCATTATCATCCTCTCTGTTCTCCCACTCCTATCCTTGAGAATCACCCTCCTCCTCTTCCTGCCCTGACAGCACATTATGGTCCACGTGCACCTCAAGTATCTAAATCTCATCAGGAATTGATCACCTCCACCTCCCCGGGGTTAACATCTATTGACGAGGGTTTGGATTCTGCTCGGAACCTACTTCATCCGACACTGGATCAAACTGAAAAAAATTGGGCTTCGGTGCAGATCATTTTCTTCTCTTGACTCTGTGAATCATTGGTACACTTCCGATGCCCATGGCATAGAATGTGTGAACATATCTGCAGACTCACCCATCTGTGGTTCCCTACAGTCAGTTAGGCAGTTGGAGAGTTGTGACGTGGGGGAAAACAAGGGTAATTGGGATGCCACCTCTGAGGACTGTACTAAGCTAAGTTAATAATTTATTATATCTGATCGCATCCTCATGATACCTTCTAGACTATGGGGGGGGTATGAATTGAGCACATTGCCACTTTAATAAAATTTGCTGATAGTTGACCAAGCTAAGGGAGATTTCTTTTCAAAAGTATTTTTGTGTGGTCCCTGCTTCTGTCTGAAGTCTCTTTGTTTTTTATTGTTTTAAAAGTAGGTTTTATATCCTGTGTATAAAGCTGCTGATGTGTTCTCACCGCTCTTGTGCTGTGTCCATACCTGCCATCACAATCGCTGGTCAGACCACCTGTCACTGCTTTATGTAGCGGTGACAGAGGGATATTGCAGCTCAGGTCAGTGAACAGCACTGGGCCACAATAAAATGGCGCCAATTTTCTCCCCGGCTGCAGTATAGGAGATGTGGTCGGTGTCCTATGGCCATGGGTCTGCCATTTTAAGTGTCATCCTCTGACACTTACACACCAGAAAATAAAAAGGTCAGCACTCAGTAAGTAACAAAAAATATATATTTTTATTATTACAGTAAATGTTATATTGTTTTAAAAATAAGGTTCTTTTAATTCTCAATTAAAAAATGTCATACATTACCTTTAAAAATTGCATTGAGCAAGTAAGCCTGCAACCTTCACATATAGCCCGCATATAGTCAGCATATTGATGATGTGCTGACACCGGAATCACTTTCATGTATCATGCGGAAGCTGGATATGGAGCTTCCACGGGATCCATGAAGAACGTAGATAGGGGTAAGGGTGCCAATGTGAATACAAGTACATTATTAATTCATATATATTTACATTTCAAACACATATACAGAATTTTTAAGAAAATATTGTCACTTGGTTGTCTCCTTTCAGAAAACACCAGTTCCTGGGTGAAGTTTATTCTAAACCTCTGACTCTCTGCCGCTGCTTCCAGTATCTGATATTGGCTGCAGCACCATCATCACATCAACTGTGCAGCAGCTATTCAGTGGGCTTTGTACAGTGTTTTGTCTACATAGGAAGAGTTGCTGAATTTAGTGATTGGCTACTGTGTTGTGGATGTAATGTCAGCGCTGCAGCCAAGTTCAGATGCTGGGAGCAGCAGCTGAGATTCAGTGGTGGACCTGGGGACTATGTGTAAAGCTTAGGGTTTTTTTAACCCCTTCATGACCCAGCCTATTTTGACCTAAATGACCTGGCCATTTTTTGCAATTCTGACCAGTGTCCCTTTATGAGGTAATAACTCAGGAACACTTCAACGGATCCTAGCGATTCTGAGAGCGTTTTTTCGTGACATATTGTGCTTCATGTTAGTGGTAAATTTAAGTCGATAATTTTTTGCGTTTATTTGTGAAAAAGATGGAACTTTGGCCAAAATTTTGAAAATTTTGCAATTTTCAAATTTTGAATTTTTATTCTGTTAAACAAGAGAGTTATGTGACACAAAATAGTTAATAAATAACATTTTCCACATGTCTACTTTACATCAGTACAATTTTGGGAACAACATTTTTTTTTGTTAGGAAGTTATAAGGGTTAAAACTTGACCAGCGATTTCTCATTTTTACAGCAAAATTTACAAAACCATGTTTTTTAGGGACCACCTCACATTTGAAGTCACTTTGAGGGGTCTATATGGCAGAAAATACCCAAAAATGACACCATTATAAAAACTGAACCCCTCAAGCTACTCAAAACTACATTCAAGAAGATTATTAACCCTTCAGGTGCTTCACAGGAACTAAAGAAACGTGGAAGGAAAAAATGGACATTTTAATTTTTCCAACAAAAATTTTCTTTTAGCATCAATTTTTTCATTTTTACATGGGCAACAGGATAAAATGGACCCTAAGATTTGGTGGGCAATTTCTCCTGAGTACACAGATACCTCATATGTGGTCATAAACCACTGTTTGGGCGCACGGTAGGGCTCAGAAGGGAAGGAGCGCCATTTGACTTTTTGAATGGAAAATATGCTGGCATATTTAGCGGTTGCCATGTCGCATTTGGAGAGTCCCTGTGTGCCTAAACATTGGAGCTCCCCCACAAGTGACCCCATTTTGGAAACTAGACCCCCAAGGAACTTATCTAGATGCAGAGTGAGCTCTTTGAACCCCCAGGTGCTTCACAAATTGATCCGTAAAAAAAGAAAGTACTTTTTTTTTCACAAAAAAATTTTTTTAGCTTCAGTTTTTTCATTTTCACATGGGCAACAGGATAAAATGGATCTAAAATTTGTTGGGCAATTTATTCTGAGTACACCGATACCTCATATGTGGTCATAGACCACTGTTTGGGCGCACGGCAGGGCTCAGAAGGGAAGGAGCGCCATTCGACTTTTTGAATGGAAAATATGCTGGAATATTTAGCGGTTGCCATGTCGCATTTGGAGAGTCCCTGTGTGCCTAAACATTGGAGCTCCCCCACAAGTGACCCCATTTTGGAAACTAGACCCCCAAAGAACTTATTTAGATGCACAGTGAGCACTTTGAAACCCCAGGTCCTTCACAAATTGATCCGTAAAAAAAAGAAAGTACTTTTTTTTCACAAATATTTTCTTTTAGCCTCAGTTTTTTCATTTTCACATGGGCAACAGTATAAATTGGATCCTAAAATTTGTTGGGCAATTTCTCCTGAGTACACCGATACCTCATATGTGGTCATAAATCACTGTTTGGGCACACGGCTGAGTCCAGAAGGGAAGGAGCACCATTTGACTTTTTGAATGGAAAATTAGCTCCAATCCTTAGCGGACACCATGACCCCTTTGGAGAGCCCCTGTGTGCCTAAACAGTGAAAAAAAACCACATGTGACACCATTTTGGAAACTAGACCCCTTATGGAACTTATCTAGATGTGTTGTGAGCACTCTGAACCCCCAAGTGCTTCACAGAAGTTTATAACGCAGAGCAGTGAAAAAAAAATTTTTTTTTTTCCTCAAAAATGATTTTTTTAACCCGCTATTTTTTATTTTTACAAGGGTAACAGGAGAAATTGAACCACAAAAGTTGTTGTGCAATTTGTCCTGAGTAAACTGGTACCCCATATGTGGGGGGGAACCACTGTTTTGCTGCATGGGAGAGCTCAGAAGAGAAGGAGCGCCATTTTGGAATGCAGACTTGATGGAATGTGTGTCATGTTGCGTTTGCAGAGCCCCTGATGTGCCTAAACAGTAGAAACCCCCACAAGTGACCCTATTTTGGAAACTAGACCCCCCAAGGAGCTTATCTAGATGTGTAGTGAGCACTTTGAACCCCAAAGTGCTTCACAGAAGTTTATAAACGCAGAGCAGTGAAAATAAAAAAATCATTTTTGTTTCTCAAAAATAATTTTTTAGCCCACTATTTTTTATTTTCCCAAGGGTAACAGGATAAATTGGACCCCAAAAGTTGTTGTCTAGTTTTTCCTGAGTACGCTGGTGCCCCATATGTGGGGGGGAACCACTGTTTGGGCGCACGGCAGGGCTCAGAAGGAAGGAGCGCCATTTGACTTTTTGAATGGAAAATTAACTCCAATCGTTAGCGGACACCATGTCATGTTTGAAGAGCCCCTGTATGCCTAAACTTTGGAGTTCCCCCACAAATGACCCCATTTTGGAAACTCGACCCCTAAGAAACTTATCTAGATGCACAGTGAGCACTTTGAACCCCCAGGTGCTTCACAGAAGTTTATAACGCAGAGCCGTGAAAATAAAAAATCATTTTTTTTTCTCAAAAAATTATTTTTTAGCCCCCTATTTTTTATTTTCACAATGGTTACAGGAGAAATTGGACCCCAAAAGTTGTTGTCCAATTTGTCCTAAGTACGCTAGTACCCCACATGTGGGGGGGAACCACTTTTTGGGCACATATCAGGGCTCGGAAGGGATGTAGTGACGCTTTGAAATGCCGACTTGATGGAATTGTCTGCGGGCGGGCAGAGCCCCTGATGTGCCTAAACAGTAGAAACCCCCACAAGTGACCACATTTTGTAAACTAGACCCCTCAAGGAACTTATCAAGATGTGTGGTGAGCACCTTGAACCCCCACGTGCTTCACAGAAGTTTATAATGCAGAGCCATGAAAATAAAAAAATCATTTTTTTCCTCAAAAACTGATTTTTTTAACCAGTAATTTTTTATTTTCACAAGGGTAACAAGAGAAATTGGACCACAAAAGTTGTTGTACAGTTTGTCCTGAGTACACTGGTACCCCATATGTGGGGGGGAACCACTGTTTTGGCGCATGGGAGAGCTCAGAAGGGAAGGAGCGCCATTTTGGAATGCAGACTTGATGGAATGTTCTGCGGGCGTCATGTTGCGTTTGCAGAGCCCCTGATGTGCCTAAACAGTAGAAACCCCCCACAAGTGACCCTATTTTGGAAACTAGACCCCACAAGGAACTTATCTAGATGTGTGGTGAGCACTTTGAACCCCCAAGGGCTGCACAGAAGTTTATAACGCCCGGGCATGAAAATAAAAAAATCATATTTTTTCCACAAACATGATATTTTAGTCCACAATTATTTTATGTTCCCAAGGGTAACAGGAGAAATTAGACCCCAAAAGTTGTTGTCCAATTTGTCCTGAGTACGCTGATATCCCATATGTGGGAGAAAACTACTGTATGGGCACACGTAGAGGCTCGGAAGGGAAGTAGTGACGTTTTGAAATGCCGACTTGATGGAATGGTCTGCGGGTGTCATGTTACATTTGCAGAGCCCATGAAGTGCCTAAACAGTAGAAACCCCCCAAGTGACCCCATTTTGGAAACTAGATCCCCCAAGGAACTCCTCTAGATGTGTGGTAAGCACTTTGAATCTCCAAGTTCTTCACAGAAGTTTATAACGCAGAGCCGTGAAAATAAAAAATCATTTTTTTTCCAAAAAAATAACTTTTTTAGTCCCCAATTTTTTTTCCCCAAGGGTAACAGGAGAAATTAGACCCCCAAAGTTGTTGTGCAATTTTTCCCGAGTACGCTGATACCCCATATGTGGAGGTAAACCACTGTTTGGGCACACGTCGGGGCTTGGAATAAAGGGAGCACTGTTTGACTTTTTAAACGCAAAATTTGCAGGAATCAATGGTGGCGCCATGTCACGTATGGAGACCCCCTGATGTGCGTAAATAGTGGAAACCCCTCAATTCTAACTCGAACCCTAAACCCAACACACCCCTAACCCCAACCCTAACCCCTACACACCCCTAACCCTAATACAAACCCTAACCATAACCCTAACCCCAACACACCCCTAACCCTAATCCCAACTCTAACCATAAACCTAACCACAAGCCTAACCCTAATCTCAACCCTAACCCCAAAACACCCCTAACATCCTAACTCTATCCCTAACCACAAACCTAACCCTAATTCCAACCCTAACCCTAATTCCAACCCTAACCCAAATTCCAACCCTAACCCAAATTCTAACCGTAGCCCTAATTCTAACCCTAATGCTAACCCTAACCCTAGTTCTAACCCTAACCCTAAGGCTGGGTTCATATTGCGTTTTACCAGCCCGTTCAATACGTAGCGTTGACGGGCTGGTAGCGGTATAGCATAACGCGATCGCGTTATGCTATATCGCTAGCGCAGAGGAATCAGCGATGATTTATCTGTGCTAGCGTGTATGTCAAAAACTGGGCACACTCGTAATCGTGTAATGATAGCAAATTTAATACGTACATCTGATCACTAGTAACAAACGTTTCGGTCACTATCGACCTTCATCAGTGTACTAAAAAATAATAACAATACGTGATTCGAATGTTTGTTTACAATATTGAAGTGGGATATAAACACAAAATATATACATATGCGAAATATATAGCAAAGGTCATAATGAATCGTAGTATATCTCAAAAGAGCCTATCCAATATCAGGATTATCAAAGTACTTAGGATAATAGAATCCTGGATAATATAGGTAAATAGATGGACAGACATACCTAGTGGCAGAGTATACCCGGTGCAATGGTTTTTTTTCGGAAATTATAATCTGTAAAACTGATTAATATAATACAGTTGTGATAACATAAGTCATTTGCTACTGATAATTTTCAAGAGAATATGGATAATAACATACCAGTTGAAATCAGAAAACGCTGTAGGTGACTATAATGGAAAATAGGATTATAGTAAGTGGCTGTGAAGCAATGCCCATAGTAATGGTAACAAGTGAAAAAATAGGTACACATACCGCTCAGAATAAGCTCTCTTAATATGTTGTAAGAGGCTGTTTGCTGTGGAGAATATATTCATATATGCCCATAAGATGTGGAGCCAAAAACTATGGATGATATATAGTGATATCACTGATAAAGCACTTACCCAGTACCGACTATGATATGTGAGGGGTCACAGTGACGCGGTATCCACCGCTTGTCTCGTGGTGGCAGGAAGTGGTAACTGGCCAGATTATATAGAAGTTGCGGTCTGTGATACACGCAGTGCGTCAAACCGGAAGTGCCCATACAGGAAGTGATGTCAGCGCTGCTTAGTAAAATGTAGAGGCAGCGTTCTGCGTTCCACAGGGACCGCTTGCGTTCCAGCTAGAGAGCGCATGTCAGAGAGTTCGCAAAGGAGGAGGTGCACAGTGAGAGAAAGTGATCATCCAAGATAAATATATTAGTAGCGATTCTGTAAGAGAAAACATAAGAATCAGTGGGCGGTATTATTAAAAATCAATAGGCATTCCTGACATTCATATGCAGTATAAATATGATAATCAGAGTAATTTAGAGAAAGGAAAGAAGGTCATAATCCTTATTTAACCCTTTGGGATACAGGGTGTCTAATTCATGAATCCAATACGCTTCCCTCCGTTTAAGCTGAGTTATGCGGTCTCCCCCCCGTCTTGATTGTGGTATGTGTTCTAATACTTGAAAACGTAGTTGTGCTATATTGTGGCCTTTTCCAATAAAGTGTTGTGGGAGAGGTAATAACATTTCCTTGCATCTGATAGTGGATTTATGTTTAGATATCCTATTTTTAACACTTTGTGTGGTTTCGCCTATATAGAGAAGGCCACAGGGGCACTTAATCAGATATACCACATAGTTTGTGTTGCATGTGAAGTACTCGTTAATGGTGTATTTTTTCCCAGTTTGAGGGTGATATACAGTGTTGCCCTTGAGAACATTATTGCATTGGTGGCATGAAAGACACGGGAATGTGCCAGTCTTAGGATTTTGCATAAATCTCTGAGTACTGGTAGGTTTATTTGGGCCGATGTCTGCCCTAACTAGACAGTCTCGTAGGTTACGAGGTCGTCTAAAACACGGCATGAATGGTTGTCTGAAAGCCTCCACTTCGGGGTGGGCAGATTGCAGAATATGCCAATGTCGTCGTATGGCTGAGTGAATTTTGTACGCTGCAGGATGGTAGTCATGTACAAATGGTATTCTTGTCCCATTGTCTTGTCGTTGATTTCTATTGGGGGGTTGAATCCTGACTGTGTGGGGTGGATACCCTCTGTCTAGGAATTTTGTCTGCATTTCTTTGATCCTAGTTTGTTGTATAGTTGGGTCAGATACAATGCGTGTAACCCTCTGGATCTGGGATTGTGGAATGGAGCACTTCATTTTAGACGGGTGGAAGCTAGAGAAATGAAGGAGGCTATTTCTGTCGGTGATTTTGGAAAAAATATCGGTAGTGAGGTTACCTTGTGGGTCTTTAACCACTAGGGTGTCAAGAAAGCTAATTTGTTTGGTGTCATGAGTCATCGTGAAGTCTAGGCCCGGCCAAGATGTTCTAAGGAAATTAAAGAAGGTATTTAAGGTATTAAGGTCACCCTCCACACACAAAAGATATCATCTATGTATCTTTTCCAGACCAGAACGTGGTACTGGAAAAGTTGATGCTGGTAGATTAATGTTTCTTCGTAATGTGCCATATAAGCATTAGCGTACGGGGGCGTGACGTTACTACCCATCGCAGTGCCTTTTGTTTGCAAATAGAAGGAGTCTTCAAAGAGAAAAAAGTTTTCAGTTAGTACTATGGATAGTAGTTCACTACATAGGTCAATTTGGTCCGGATGCATGCCTGATTGAGTAAGAAGGCGTCGTGTAGAGGCTATGCCTTCCGTGTGGGGAATTGACGTATATAAGTTTTACGTCGAATGAGACCAAAATGGCATCTGATGGAATAGGGGTGACAGCCTGTATGGTGTTAAGAAAGGATCCGGTATCTAACAAAAAGGAAGGAATCTTCTTAATCAGAGGGGTCATGATTTTTTCCAAATATATTGAAAGTGGGGACAAAACAGACTCTGTAGAAGCAACTATGGGGCGTCCCGGTGGATTATTAAGGTCTTTAAGTATTTTAGGAAGAGTATAAAAGACCGGTGTGATGGGGTGTTTCTTGGTCAAAAATGCGCTCGTCTTACTATCAATAATGCCTAAATTATAGTATTCGTCAAGAATATTGCGGATTCTTGATTGGATATGATAAGTGGGATTGCCGATAGTTTAGTATAAGTGGTGGTGTCATTCAACTGTCGTTGAATTTCTGCAACATAAGTTGTTTTGTCCATAACCACAATTGCTCCACCCTTGTCGGCCGGATTAAAAACAATATCCTTATTGTTTTGTAGTGTAGTCAAGGCCTGTCTGTCAAGGGGGGAACAATTAGATGGAAAATGTATGTCACCATGGTTCGTGTCTCGACGTAACTTCTGGAAAGAGATATTAATGAATTGTATAAAAGTCTCAAGTGCATGTGAACCCATAGGTGGTCGATAGGTACTTTTGGACCGTAATTGAAGACTCTCTAATGTTAGGCAATTAGGTGGGGTTACACTAGGTACAGGTATGTTGGCTGGATCGGAAAAATGTAATTTTAAACGTAATAATCTGTAGAATCTTTGTAGATCCATGTCCAATTTAAAGGTATTGTTCCTGTAACTCGGACAAAAGGACAAGTCACGTTGGAGTAATCTGTGTTCTGCTATACCCAATGACTTAGATGAAATATTAATCACCAATGACTTGTTACCTGTGACCGTGTCACTCGGGTTAAGTCCATGGTCCTTTGGCTGTCGTTTCCCCCTCCTGGGCCTCTTCTTCTTTGGGATCGTCGCTGGCGGCCTAAAAAACGATCTTGGTAGGTAGATCTTTCGGGCCTCTCCAAGTCCGAGCCGGATGTTGACACATCTGGGGAGGAACGATAATTCATTCTGGTCGAGTATTGTCTTGAGGAGGGTCTGTCGCGCCATTTGTACACTCTATCCTGTTCGTAATCTTCCTGGTCCCGCTGGAATTTAGACCTTTTGCGTTGTTCAATGTCGCGGCGGTGTTGTAAGATGTTGTTCTCTATCTTAGATTTCAGAGTATTAAATTCTTCAACAGGAGTTGTCGCAGTCAACTGGTCTTCTTCTTGACGAATACTATAATTTAGGCATTATTGATAGTAAGACGAGCGCATTTTTGACCAAGAAACACCCCATCACACCGGTCTTTTATACTCTTCCTAAAATACTTAAAGACCTTAATAATCCACCGGGACGCCCCATAGTTGCTTCTACAGAGTCTGTTTTGTCCCCACTTTCAATATATTTGGAAAAAATCATGACCCCTCTGATTAAGAAGATTCCTTCCTTTTTGTTAGATACCGGATCCTTTCTTAACACCATACAGGCTGTCACCCCTATTCCATCAGATGCCATTTTGGTCTCATTCGACGTAAAAGACTTATATACGTCAATTCCCCACACGGAAGGCATAGCCTCTACACGACGCCTTCTTACTCAATCAGGCATGCATCCGGACCAAATTGACCTATGTAGTGAACTACTATCCATAGTACTAACTGAAAACTTTTTTCTCTTTGAAGACTCCTTCTATTTGCAGACAAAAGGCACTGCGATGGGTAGTAACGTCACGCCCCCGTACGCTAATGCTTATATGGCACATTACGAAGAAACATTAATCTACCAGCATCAACTTTTCCAGTACCACGTTCTGGTCTGGAAAAGATACATAGATGATATCTTTTGTGTGTGGAGGGGTGACTTTAATACCTTAAATACCTTCTTTAATTTCCTTAGAACATCTTGGCCGGGCCTAGACTTCACGATGACTCATGACACCAAACAAATTAGCTTTCTTGACACCCTAGTGGTTAAAGACCCACAAGGTAACCTCACTACCGATATTTTTTCCAAAATCACCGACAGAAATAGCCTCCTTCATTTCTCTAGCTTCCACCCGTCTAAAATGAAGTGCTCCATTCCACAATCCCAGATCCAGAGGGTTACACGCATTGTATCTGACCCAACTATACAACAAACTAGGATCAAAGAAATGCAGACAAAATTCCTAGACAGAGGGTATCCACCCCACACAGTCAGGATTCAACCCCCCAATAGAAATCAACGACAAGACAATGGGACAAGAATACCATTTGTACATGACTACCATCCTGCAGCGTACAAAATTCACTCAGCCATACGACGACATTGGCATATTCTGCAATCCGCCCACCCCGAAGTGGAGGCTTTCAGACAACCATTCATGCCGTGTTTTAGACGACCTCGTAACCTACGAGACTGTCTAGTTAGGGCAGACATCGGCCCAAATAAACCTACCAGTACTCAGAGATTTATGCAAAATCCTAAGACTGGCACATTCCCGTGTCTTTCATGCCACCAATGCAATAATGTTCTCAAGGGCAACACTGTATATCACCCTCAAACTGGGAAAAAATACACCATTAACGAGTACTTCACATGCAACACAAACTATGTGGTATATCTGATTAAGTGCCCCTGTGGCCTTCTCTATATAGGCGAAACCACACAAAGTGTTAAAAATAGGATATCTAAACATAAATCCACTATCAGATGCAAGGAAATGTTATTACCTCTCCCACAACACTTTATTGGAAAAGGCCACAATATAGCACAACTACGTTTTCAAGTATTAGAACATATACCACAATCAAGATGGGGGGAGACCGCATAACTCAGCTTAAACGGAGGGAAGCGTATTGGATTCATGAATTAGACACCCTGTATCCCAAAGGGTTAAATAAGGATTATGACCTTCTTTCCTTTCTCTAAATTACTCTGATTATCATATTTATACTGCATATGAATGTCAGGAATGCCTATTGATTTTTAATAATACCGCCCACTGATTCTTATGTTTTCTCTTACAGAATCGCTACTAATATATTTATCTTGGATGATCACTTTCTCTCACTGTGCACCTCCTCCTTTGCGAACTCTCTGACATGCGCTCTCTAGCTGGAACGCAAGCGGTCCCTGTGGAACGCAGAACGCTGCCTCTACATTTTACTAAGCAGTGCTGACATCACTTCCTGTATGGCACTTCCGGTTTGACGCACTGCGTGTATCACAGACCGCAACTTCTATATAATCTGGCCAGTTACCACTTCCTGCCACCACGAGACAAGCGGTGGATACCGCGTCACTGTGACCCCTCACATATCATAGTCGGTACTGGGTAAGTGCTTTATCAGTGATATCACTATATATCATCCATAGTTTTTGGCTCCACATCTTATGGGCATATATGAATATATTCTCCACAGCAAACAGCCTCTTACAACATATTAAGAGAGCTTATTCTGAGCGGTATGTGTACCTATTTTTTCACTTGTTACCATTACTATGGGCATTGCTTCACAGCCACTTACTATAATCCTATTTTCCATTATAGTCACCTACAGCGTTTTCTGATTTCAACTGGTATGTTATTATCCATATTCTCTTGAAAATTATCAGTAGCAAATGACTTATGTTATCACAACTGTATTATATTAATCAGTTTTACAGATTATAATTTCCGAAAAAAAACCATTGCACCGGGTATACTCTGCCACTAGGTATGTCTGTCCATCTATTTACCTATATTATCCAGGATTCTATTATCCTAAGTACTTTGATAATCCTGATATTGGATAGGCTCTTTTGAGATATACTACGATTCATTATGACCTTTGCTATATATTTCGCATATGTATATATTTTGTGTTTATATCCCACTTCAATATTGTAAACAAACATTCGAATCACGTATTGTTATTATTTTTTAGTACACTGATGAAGGTCGATAGTGACCGAAACGTTTGTTACTAGTGATCAGATGTACGTATTAAATTTGCTATCATTACACGATTACGAGTGTGCCCAGTTTTTGACATACATGATACGGCTTGGGAACCTACTGGTGCACCTCTCTTTGAACTGTGCCAATATTTACCTCTATTAGTTATCTGTGCTAGCGGTGACGGAGCCCAGACGCTGCAGCTTGCGTCCAAGGTTCCGTCACTGAATGACGGCACGTCGCGAACGCATGCCGCTTAACGGCATGCTTTGCGATGCGCACACAAATGGGGTGAATGGCAGCGTTAACGGACTGCGTTATACCGCGTTGAAACGCAGTCCATCTAACGGACTGCCATAATGCAATATGAACCCAGCCTAACCCTAACCCTGAGGCCCCGTGCACACATTGCGGATTCACTTGCGGATTTTTCTAAAATCCGCAGGTAAAATGACCTGCGTTTTTACCTGCGTATTTAGCGCCGATTTACTACGGTTTTGGTGCGGTTTTTCCCTGCTGTTTTACACCTATAATGGAATAGGTGTAAAATCGCTGCGGAATCTGCACAAAGAATTGACATGCTGCGGATTTAAAACCGCAGCAAATCCGCGCTGAAAAATCTGCAGCATGTGCACAGCAGTTTTTTTTTACCATTTATTTGCATTGTACTGTACATGGTTTCTGGATCCGCTGCCGATCTGCATCAAAATCCGCAACGTGTGCACAGGGCCTTATAGGAAAAAAGAAAAAAAAATTCTTTATTTTATTATTTGTCCCTACCTATGACAGGGGGGGGTTCATTTACTTTTTTTTATTTTGATCACTGTGACAGTTTATCACAGTGATCAAAATACATTTTTGGACTCTGCAGGGCGCACTGCGCATGCGCCGGCCGGCGGGCGCACTGCGCATGTGCCCGCCATTTTCCAAGATGGCGGCGCCCATGAAGAATCCCGGGCAGCCGCCGGGACGGATCATCCAGGGACATCGGTGGACCGGGAGAGGTGAGTAGGGGGGGTCGGAAGGTGAGGGGGGATCGGAAGGTGGGGCAGCGGAGGCCAGGAGGAGGGGAGCAGATAGTGACGGCGGTGACCGATCGCTGCCATCTTTCGGTGACGGCAGCCGATCCCCGCCGTCACTCGGTGTGGGGGGGTCGGATCTTTGTCTCCAGCCATGGCAGATGCTATTGCAGCATCGGCCATGGCTGGATTGTAATATTTCACCAATTTCATTGGTGAAATATTACAGATTGCTCTGATTGGCTGTTTCACTTTTAACAGCCAATCAGAGCGATCGTGGCCACGGGGGGGGTTAAGCCAACCCCCCTGTGGTGATGCACTAAGGGTCCTGTGCCTGCGGGTCGGGTGACCTTTCAGTGACCCCGGTCACCCGGCCCGCAGGAACGCGATCCTTTCATGACGCCACATAGGCGTCACAGGTCGGATTGGCACCGACTTTCATGACGCCTACGTGGCGTCACAGGTCGGGAAGGGGTTAATAACTACACTTGGGCCTTAGAACAAAGGAAAGCCCTTTTAAATTACCTAAATCCACAAATTATTTAAATATATGTAATTAAGTACACTTTGGGTTGTTGGTTCTTTTTTTTTTTTGTTTGTTTGTTTGCATCCCTGCACCCCCACTTATTAGCTTGTAACACTCTACACTTCTCTTATGTATAGTGTATTTCACTCACTGTTTTCTATCTTTAGATCCCATTAAATTTCAGATTTCACTCATATTTTTTCTCATGTCTCTTTATGTTTTTTTTTCAGTAAGGAATTGCATTGCACACAGGGCTGTCACCTGGAATTTATGGGACCCATATTGGCAACATTTTTGGGCCCCCTTGAGACTCCACCCACGTTCCACGCCAGCTCCACCTCCATCCTCGAACCTTCCACAGTTTACTTATGTACCATGTCCTCACCAATCACACATTAACAGTTCCCATTGAACACCATATCACATACATAGCCAGCAACTTTTGTTTTGGCAAAAAGATTTTTTTAAGCTGCCACCACGACAAGGTAGACTCTTTTGGCAGGGCGTTACTCTATTCTAACAAACTTAAACATTTTTTAAATTCCCAATAATCTTTTTAGGCATATTTTTCTTTATTTTTCTTTAAGGGAATGTGCCACATACATTTTTTAAAATGACCAATAATACCACATACAAGGGACGAGGGACAAATACCATCACACCATGGCCGGACCACATATTACCACCACATAGAGACTGAATACTACCACATACAAAGAACAAATACCACCACACAATGACCAGACCACATATTACCACCACATAATTACTGAATAGTACCACATACAACGGACAAATACCACCACACCATATCCATACCACATATTACCACCACATATTGACCAAATTACATTACTACATTACTGATCATAAATAAAAAAAACATAATATTAATATTACTATAAGTGCTATTATACACAGGAACTCCTTGTAGTGTTATTGTTGTGGTTTATTATGATTGCTTTTTTTTCCTTTTACTATTTATGGAAAATATTTACCATTTTTTTCCTTTCCTGTTAAATTATTGAAATTTTCTAAATAAAGAATATATACAAAAAAATACAGTGTATAGTGTAAGTGTACAGGTAATACAGTGATTATTAGTGCCATTATACACTGGTGCTCTGTTTATAGTGTATAGTGTACAGGTAATAAGTGATCACCAGTGAAATTATACACAGGAGCTCTGTATATAGTGTATAGAGTACAGGTAATACAGTGATCACCAGTGACATTATACACAGAAGCTCTGATATAGTGTATAGAGTACAGGTAATACAGTGATCACCAGTGACATTATACACAGGGGCTCTGTATATAATGTATAGAATACAGGTAATACAGTGATCACCAGTGACATTATACACAGGAACTCTTTATATATTGTCGGTATAAAGGTAATATAGGGATCACCAGTGACATTATACACAGGAGCTCTGTATATAGTGCATAGAGTACAGTTAATACAGTGCTCACCAGTGACATTATACACAGGAGCTTGGACTATAGTGTCAGTGTACAGGTATTAGAGTGATCTCCAGTGACATTATACACAGGAGCAGGGGCGGACACTAATAGCTTGGGGCCCCTGTGCAAGAAATGTGTCTAGGCCCGCTCTCTTCCCAGAACACTGCTTATGATGAGGGCTATCTAGAATGGGACCCCTGGATCCTCGGGCTCTGAGAAACAATGCAGATTGCCCTCATTATTACTGCCTTGCAAGCAGGGGCGAACATAGCAATCACAGGACCCCATAGCAAAAGTTCTATTTGGGCTTCCCCACACCACTAAAAAATTATATATATTTATATTTTTTCACTGCGGTGGAGATAAATATATACTGTATGTGTAAATTTATAAATATGTATATAAATATATATACATATATATATATATCCGTTAGCATTCGGTTCTGCTGGTTCCAGCGCAGTCACACTTGCATTCAGGTGACAACTAGTGTCCGCTGTAAGTGAAAAGAACACTGCAGATGCAGCTGACGCTCTAGTGGCACATGACCACATGTGTGCAAAGCTCATCCTCGTGGTTACGTGATTACTGCTGGAACCATCAGAGCCCGACCATATATATATTATATTACATTATATGTCTGGTATCTGTATCATCTGGTGTCTACTCTATTCATTGTCTATGGAACTGATAGAAATAGCCGAGCGCAGCTTTCAGCAGCTCTATAGATATTGAATAGAGCAGAAAATCAGCATTCACAACTCTGCTCCATCCAGGGCGAGACTGCAGACCCCTTTTCTCAGAATCTCTGGAGGGCCCAGTGTTGAAATCCCCAGTGATCACACATACACCATACATACATATACCGTTCATACATACACACACATATACCGTACATACACAGATACATATATACACAGTTATATGTATATATATAGTGCACACATATACTGTACATACTGTAGCATTCCACGCTATCTGTGGACAGGGATTACTCACTTTGCTGGTCCTTGAGGCATACGCTGGGACACACAGGGTTAAAACCAAGTCCATTCGGTATATTAGTGAACAGCATAAACCATTTCTCATAAACTTGAAAGTATGCCGCAACCAGTACACTGTCAGTTACACATTCAGCTTTATAGAATAAACACAGTCTCTCACTGACCCCGGTCAGCATAACACGGACTCCTGTCCGTTACCTGTTGCATCGGCCACACAGGCTCCTGGATGCCTCTTATCCTCATAGGTATCCCATAAACATAGAATAAACACAGTCTTTTTCTGACCTCGGTCAGCATAACATGGACTCCTGTCCGTTACCTGTTGGATCGGCCACACAGGTTCCCGGAAACCTCTTATCCTCAGAGGTATCCCATAAACACTTCTCACTGACCCCGGTCAGTATCACTCACTGTTGTTAAGACCGTCCATTCCGGAGGTATCTCACAGACTTCCTTCCTCTGGCTCAGACTAGCCAGCACTGCTTCCCCAGGCTCGGCGATGTCCAGCAAGCAGGTTTGGTCTGGAGACACACACACAAACACTTCTCCTTCACTGCACACAGGCCATTCTGTAGTGAGTGTCCCGCCAGGACACATGGGAAATCTGTCCACACTGACAGACTCCCAAACACTCACTCACATGTGCCAAACTCACCTTCATTACATAGCTGTAACCACTCCCAGTTACCTAACACATGGCTAGTCACATGGTCATGACATCTTCCCAGGTCCTCAAACTCACAACCACACACAGGCTTCTTCAGGTAAAATGGGGTACAGTGAGCCCCCTCACCACAGAGTGCGGTATATGAGTAGCTAGACCCTCCCAACTCTTAGAGCTACCCAGACTCAAATGTGAACAACAACCACTTAAGGCTTACGTGCACTTAACAAAAAATACTCTGGGTTACATCACAGGGAGCAGCCATCCCTGTGATACATACCTCCCATCAATTATGTGGCCTTTAGTAGCACTACATACCTCCCCCTCTGCCTAAAGCCGTCGGGCTTGGCACTTTCTCTTACCCGACCAGAGACCCTTCTCTGTCATCCCTGACAGTTAAACCGTCTGTCTAAATTAGGCCCTGCTACTGAATCCTTTTGTAGACATTCGTAATCCATCTCTGTCACGTCCTTTGATAGAGATGACCCCTTGTTAGACCACCCACATCCCCAGCGGTCAGTACTGCATCGCTATTCCCTTGCACCCATACCTCTTTTCTGGTCTGACTTTTTGTCACCACGTCTGCTACAGTGTTTCCCGCCTAGGTCACTGAGCCCCAAGCTAACTGAGGTGTCACTACTTCTACATCTTCCATCAGGCCACCTTCTGTTATCTCTCTGCTGACCATTCCTTATTTCCCAGAAAGCAGTTCTTCCATTTGTCTCTATGTCCTCTGTTAGCTTCAGCTTGAGGACTTCCAGTCTTTAGAGAACCTCTTTGTCTCTCTACACCACTAGTTTTTCCCATTTCCTGCAGCCAGGGCCGGCTCCAGGTTTTTATGGGCCCCGGGCGAAAGAGCCTCAGTGGGTCCCTTTAACACAGACCACGATTCATGATGCACAGATACGGCAGAGAAATATAGGTATAGTACAATGCCAAATACTTCACTTCTTCCATTACATGAGTGATATCTATTGTAAATTGTACAATAGCTCAAAAACCGCCAAATCCTCACAGCGCACAGAACAGACTGGACAGTACAGTCCTCCATACAATATTATGGGCACCACAGTCTCCCCCTCATCACCCATATAATACCCCATGCAGGATGTCACCCCCCATATAATGCTCCATACAGAATACTGGACCCAAAATAATGCTCCATACAGAATACTGGACCCAATATAATGCTCCATACAGGATACTGGTCCCCATATAATGCTCCATACAGGATACTAGTCCCCATATAATGCTCCATACAAAATATGGAGCTCTCCTCTGCGCTGTACTGCGTTCTGCACTGTTACGGCTCAGGAAAGGGCGCTGTGGAAAGACTCCCCATTATCATCATGATTTCCTCCCCATCATCATCATTGTCTCCTTATCATCATCATTGCCTCCCCATCATCAACATGGCCTCCCCATCATCATCATGGCCTCCCCATTATCATCAATGCCTGCCCATCATCATCATCTCCTCTCCATCATCATCAATGCCTGCCCATCATCATCATCTCCTCCCCATCATCAATGCCTGCCCATTATCATCATGGCCTACCCATCATCATCATGGCCTCCCCATTATCATCAATGCCTCCCCATCATCATCAATGCCTGCCATCATCATCATCGTCTCCCCATCATCATTATCGCCTCCCCATCATCATCAATGCCTCCCATTATCATCAATGCCTGCCCATCATCATCATCGCCTCCCCATCATCATTATCGTCTCCCCATCATCATTATCACCTCCCCATCATCATCAATGCCTCCCCATTATCATCAATGCCTGCCCATCATCATCGCCTCCCCATCATCATTATCGCCTCCCCATCATCATCAATGCCTGCCCATCATCATCTTCTCCCCATCATCAATGCCTGCCCATTATCATCAATGCCTGCCCATCATCATCATCGCTTCCCCATCATCATCAATGCCTGCCCATTATCATCAATGCCTGCCCATTATCATCATCTTCTCCCCATCATCATCAATGCCTCCCCATTATATCATCTTCTCCCCATTATCAGCAATGCCTGCCCATCATCACACACAGACAGCACCACAGCACACAAGCACTCTCTCACATACATACACACACACACACATACACACAAAGCACCGCACTAAATACACACAGACACACACAGAGACACACACACACGTCTCACCTGTCCAGCGTCCGCGCTCTCTGCCACAGCCGGCCGCTGAATGATAACGTCATTCAGCGGCGCTGCTGTGAGAGGAAGCGCCCCCTGGAGCCCGGAGCTGCGGCAGCGGAGGCACGGGAGAGGTGAGTATTGTGCCAGCTCCTGCTGGGGCCCTGAGCAAGCGGGTGGGGCCCAGTGGCGGCGCTGACACCGCTCTCCTCCGCTAACGGGCGCGGGGGTGCCAGATGGCGAGTGGGCCCCCCCGCCTGCTCAGGGCCCTGGCACTTGCCCGGGTGTGCCGGGTGCTGACGCCGGCCCTGCCTGCAGCTCTCTATTGATCTGCCCCCTCTCAAGTCTTAGCTGCTCTATCCCTTTCAAGTACGCCACATGATTCTCCAGGAGCATCCGGATATTCCCAAGGCTCTCCCTGGATCCGACCACAAGGAATGGAACCATCCCATCTTTACCGACCTGGGCTTCGTCAACAGCTGGAAACCTCACTCTCTTCACACCGGATCTAATCACAATCTCCTGCATCACTTTCCCAAATCTTCCGATGACCTTCCTCACCAGATCTCTGGGCACTTGAACAATGTCTTCTATAATGCCCAGCCTACTTTGAGCATTCCTTGCACACTCCAGAAGTCGAGCAGCTTCCTTATTTCTCAACATGAACATTTGTTTCGTACGTAGGCAATGTAGCTGCATATCCCTCAGGACAGCCACCCGTTTCACTGTGACTTCTCTAGTCGACAGTATCCCAAACTAAATCCAAAGAAAAAAGAAAGGGTCTCCAGCACCAAAATTAGTGAAAAAAGATAAAACTCACATTTATTAGGAAGGTTTTAAAAACATATTAATAAGCCACCATGACAGGCAAGGCTACCTTACGCGTTTCAGACAGATATTACATGTCCTTACGATCACGATAACGACGCAAACTAATGAGATCGTTGGTGTGATCGTTTTAAGGTCGCTAGTAGCTGCCAAACTGGACGATCTCATTAACGACGCATCAGCGGTCAGCGATCTCTTTAACGACTTTGGCGGTCGTTGGGACGTGCCACACTACATGTATTGTGAAAGATCACGACCTCGATAGGCGTGACTGAGCGCAACCTTTTCCATGCCCCTCATCACAGATTGGTGGTCACTATCTATGTCATAAATGTTTGTCACAGCTCTCTCACTTTGTGATTGGATGACCGCGTCATAAAAGACGATGTACCAGCACTCCTTTCCATTGCTCTCGAGCAGAAGCGGTTCTTTCAAATCTCCACCATCATTCCAGTGTGTCCTGCTAGCCTTTGTAGCTACTGCGATCCAGTTTGTGCCACTATTGCGGTTGCTGCGTTCCAGTCTACGACGTTGATTTTTCTGCAATCCAGTCTGTGTCTCTATTTCATTTGCTGCAATCCAGTCTGTGCCGTTATATCCTCTGCGATCCAGTTTGTGACGCTATTTAGTTTCCCTATTTTTTTTTTTTTTTCAGGATCACAAACAAGTTTTGTAAGGTAGGTATTTTTTGGTCACATTTAATTTTTATTTTTTTTTATAATTTTACATATCCATTTTTAGATCCCAGCTGTTGTTAACCATTGTCGTCCATCAATTTTTTTTTTTTGCCATTGTTTTGTTCTGGCACGCCCACACCACCATTTTATGATCCCAGCTCTGCCATTGTTTACTCCAGCTGCGCCCACAACCACCATTTTGTGATCCCTGCTGTTTTTACCATAGTGGTCCATCTATGACTTTTATTTAGCTCTGCCATTGTTTTCTCCTGCTGCGCCCACCACCACCATTTTATGATCCCTGCTGGTTTTACCGTAATTGTCCATCTATGATTTTTTTATTTTGGTCTGCCATTGTTTTGTTCAGGCACGCCCACCACCACCATTTTATGATCCCAGCTCTGCCATTGTTTACTCCAGCTGCGCCCACAACCACCATTTTGTGATCCCTGCTGTTTTTACCATAGTGGTCCATCTATGACTTTTATTTAGCTCTGCCATTGTTTACTCCAGCTGCGCCCACAACCACCATTTTATGATCCCTGCTGTGTTCTATGTTGTAGGCTATGTAAGCATTTTATTTAACCATTCTGCCGTTCTCACATAATCCTTTTTTTATTACAGATGGCCGATAAACATGAATTTCTGCGGGAGTTTATCGAGATGTACCGCTCGATGCCGTGCCTGTGGAAAATAAAGTCGGCTGATTACTGCAACAGGCTTAAAAAGAAGGACGCGTACCAAAAACTGGTGGAGCTCTGCAAGAACCGTTACCCAGATGAACCAGCGGATGAGTCATCGGTGAAAAAACGCATTCAGGCCCTCCGCACAGTGTACAAAAAAGAGCTAAATAAAGTAATAAATTCAACCAAATCTGGAGCCCGGGCCGAAGATGTTTATGTCCCCAAACTGTGGTACTTTGAGCTGTTCTCTTTCACAAGGGACCAAGAAGTACCCAGACAAGGGACATCCATGTTGGATCTAGACCCGGTGATCCAGCCGGACTCCCCTGTCGTACATGTAAGTACCTTTGTATTAAAACACATTTTAATGTACATGCCAAAGTGGACTTGAAATTAAAAAATTTAATTGTGAAATGTAGATAAAATGGCTGAATTTATCCCTTCATGTACTGATAATTTATGTAGCTCAACGGTTGAGGCCTATCCATTTACAAGTGTCGTTTTCACATTTTTGCTGTATTTGGGTATAGCGTGAAGATAAATTTCTTTGTCTTTACAAGTGTCGTTTTCACATTTTTGCGGTATATGGGTGTTATAGTGTGAAGATAAATTTCTTTGTCTTTGTGATTTACCATTTGTTTTTTGTTCATGCAGGACACAGAAGAGGCTGTCTCCACACCTCAGACTGAAGAAGACAGCATGGCGTTGATCCAAGACGAAGAAGCAGTTGAGCCACCATCCTCATCTGTGCGGAGCCGGCTTTCACTTTCTGGCAGAAAAAGGAAGGCTCCCACCTCGGCTACTCCAGAATTGGTTGAAATTGCGAAAAAAGTGCTTACCGTGGAAAAAGACCAAACAAAAATAACTGGCTTTGCTTACTTCGCTAATGAGAAGCTCCCAACACTGGATCCTATACATTGAACACCCAAATCCCTTCGTGTTAACTCTGGGATGAATCAAGCAATAATTCCATCATAGAAAAGTTTCTTTTTGAAAATACTTTCAACTTTATTAATATAAAAAACATTCAAAAATTCTTTACAAATAGAAAAAGGATGCAAGGTAGAAAAAAGAGGGACATGAGGCTCTCCCTTTATATACAACACGCTGCGTGGCAAAATATACAATGCTAGATTCTACACAATGTTATTAAATAACATCACAATGAACAAAATATCTCCATTTAATCTATTGCACACGCCCCCCGAAGAAGCTGGGCGAAACGCGCGTCGGGGCAGAGGGACTGGACTCTGCCACACTTTTGAATTGCTGCTTACATTCAGGTAAACAATACAGGCTCTTACGCATGTACTATGTTAAGTTCATTTGTTAGATCTCAGTGTTCAAAAATCGGCACTAGTACAATGGGAGACTCATAACATTATCACCTTCCTGTCGGCACAAAAAACCAAGGCATCTGTATTCAGAGCCGATGATTAGTACGAGCATTGTGCCAGACAGATTACATCCCCATGTACTGCTGCACACAACCCAGGGCATCTAACTTTGGAGCCGATTTTTACATCTATTCCCATTCGGACTGGGGGTTCAATGTGCAATAGATTAAATGGAGATATTTTGTTCATTGTGATGTTATTTAATAACATTGTGTAGAATCTAGCATTGTATATTTTGCCACGCAGCGTGTTGTATATTAAGGGAGAGCCTCATGTCCCTCTTTTTTCTAACTTGCATCCTTTTTCTATTTGTAAAGAATTTTTGAATGTTTTTTATATTAATAAAGTTGAAAGTATTTTCAAAAAGAAACTTTTCTATGATGGAATTATTGCTTGATTCATCCCAGAGGTAACACGAAGGGATTTGGGTGTTCAATGATTGTACAAGCATTATAATGATATTGGCACTTTATTGGTGGATATAACTGGATCCTATACAGCGGATTCATGCAGAGAGACTCATGTTTGAGGCACTGACTCAAGCGTCTTTTGGAAACCTGGATAACAATTATGTCGTCATGCCAAGACCGCAGTACCCGGACTACTCATGGCCCAACAATCCTGTGCCGAACCCAACTGGAATAAATCCACCAAACCAAAACGTTGTTGCTCCACCTTATTTTTATACACCGCAGAGGCAACGTGGTAATGGTAATGATCCATCTTACCAGCAGTTGTAGTTTTTAAAATTTTTTACAAAACTTTTTTTTGTTGTCTATATTTTTTTTACATTGTTACCTTTTTTAATAAAAATCTTATTTATCTAATGAATTGTGGTCTTTTATTCTTATGTGATGTCAACAATTTTGTTGACAACTATTAAAAATTTGTATTTTTATTACATCTACTTGTCACACACGGGGTCATGGGAATACCAGCTGTCATAGGTGTTCCATCATAGGGAAAAAATGAATGAAAAAAATTTCAAAAATTAACATTTCTTTTAAAGGCCCCTGGTCACACTAGCGCTAAAACCTTATACTAAAAATAATACACCACACCTGCGTAGATAAACGTAAATATAAATATATATTATCTTCATATATATTTATATATTTTTTTAAGTAAATAAATAAAATGTAAATAAAAACAAAATACAGTAACATAATAATAAAATAAAAAATTGTAAACAAAATATTAACAAAATAATTAAAAAAAATAAAATTAATGAGGGCCCCGGAGTCCAGCCACTGCCCTCTCCAGCATCACCCCGTGGTGATGCAGAGCTCCCATGGCAGTTTGCATCGCTGCCACAGCGCTGTCCATGGCCGCCATCAGCCGGCGGTGTGACAGCAACAGGTCCTGGGCAGTTGGGATTTCTGTGGAGGTAAAGGTAACAGTTAATAGTGAATTCTGTTGCAACATCAACATGTACATGTTATGTTAATTAACACTTACGGCTTTCCTCAGAGGAACCACTGACCGCCCACCCAGAACCTGTTGTTCCGCCGGCTAGGGAAACACAGAAAAAAAAATTATATCACAACAGCCATTACACATAAGACCTAACAAAGTTCTCAAACTTGTCTGAAGCTTATATAATGTGCGTAAATTACCTGATGGGGAGCCTGCATCCGTGTCACGGGGTGACACTGGAGAGAAGCCATAGGAAGGTGAGGTGCTGGATGACCCCAACTGTGGAGGGGGGGTTGCTGCCGGTGAAGGGGTAGACAGGAACGGAGATGATGGAGGTGGAGGGGTAGGTGATGGAGGTGGAGAGGTAGGTGATGGAGGTGGAGGGGTAGCTGGGGACGGTGGAGCCGCAGCAGCTGGTGAAGATGGTGCTGTAAATAAAATATACAATTCAGTCAAATACTCCTTCTACTAACCCCGTTATTGCCAGTACTTCCATCTATGCCTGTAAACCCCCTCACGACTGGTACTCCCATCACTGCCTGCCCCATCACTGCTGGTCCTCCCGTTACTGCCAGTACTTCCATCTATGCCTGTAAACCCCCTCACGACTGGTACTCCCATCACTGCCTGCCCCATCACTGCTGGTCCTCCAGTTACTGCCAGTACTTCCATCTATGCCTGTAAACCCCCTCACAACTGGTACTCCCATCACTGCCTGCCCCATCACTGCTGGTACTCCCATCACTACTGGTCCTCCCGTTACTGCCAGTACTTCCATCTATGCCTGTAAACCCCCTCACGACTGGTACTCCCATCACTGCCTGCCCTATCACTGCCGGTACTCCCATCACTGCGGGTGCATTGATATAGGTAGATAACCCACAAAACATAACTTCTCCAGATACCCTCATCAATACTCACTCAGAGGCCTGCGTAGCTGGGCACGGATGCTGGCGACCCTCTCGCGGGAGCGGTAGAAAAGGTCTGCCAGCTTTTTGCGGATCTGGGTGTTGGTCCGCTCCACTCCAAAGCGCCGCGCCAGGCCCCGCCGGATTTTCTGCAGGACTACCTTTTTGTGGCGCATAGGATGCGCCACAGGTAGCCTGCAGTCATAGCCCCACTTGTCCGTTTTAGGGATTAAATATTGGACCTCAGCCTCCGTCCACTTTGCCCCGCGCTGTCTCGCCGCCATTTTCAACAACGCATTGGGCGACGCCAGCGCCATGACGTCACAGCGTGCGCACGTTACGTGCGGCCGCACTCGCGACGCAAAACGATATTGCGATCGCAAAGTGACCGCAGCAGCCATGCGCCCAGCCAAACACAGATATGAGATGCAGTTGCGATCACAAGATGATGGTTCCAAGCTAGGCGATTGCAATGGCATCTCATATCTGTGTATAGCTGGAGCTCCATGTGAGAATCGTCACCTTGCTATCATAGTGGCGTTGCATATCTGTGAATAGCTGGGGCACCATGCGAGAATCATCACCTTGTGATCACAATGGCGTCGCATATCTGTGTATAGCTGGAGCTCATGAGAATCGCCACCTTGCGATCATAGTGGCGTTGCATTATCTGTGAATAGCTGGGGCACCGTGTGAGCATCGTCACCTTGCGATCACAGTGGCGTCGCAAATCTGTGAATAGCTGGGGCACCATGCGAGAATCGTCACCTTACGATCAGAATGGTGTCGCATATCTGTGAATAGCTGGGATTCCCTGGTGAATGTTGACCTTTACCTCCCGTGGCAAGACGACTCGCTCGGCTCTCCAGGAGGTAGACTCAGGACACACGTTCTCAGGTTTTCCTTCTGCTGGTTTATTATCAGCCATAAACTCATGCAAGTTTCGCAGGAAAAGTAAACATGACCCTTCTGGGTTAAACGGGAAAACATAAAAAAACAAACAATAACTCAGTCCATAGATGATCGGGTTCCACCCGCTCTCGGTAGTATAAACTGCACTGCTAAAGTCCTTGTGGTAAGCTCTGCAGCTTCCACTATACTGTCTGGAGACTTTCTTCTCCAGACCACACTTCAGAGAAAAAAAAACAGGACTGAGCTTTTATCCATTGCTCAGCCACACCCTGAGGGGAGGTAGGGGGAATGCCTCCCGCCCTCTTTGACATTCCCATAAAACCGCACCTCCTTTAACAGAGAAAACCTACCATCATATAACATGCTGGCAGATAAATAAAGTAGGTTTTAGTTCACACAGGAGAGCATCCTGTGTGACACATACCTCCCCTCACATATAAAACCAGTGACCCTGTCACATATTCCCCCCCTCTGCCCAAAGCCGGGGATTGGGCACTTTCTGACACCAGACAGGGAATCCTAGAGAGGGCATCTGCATTCCCATGTAACTTCCCTGGCCTATGCTCCACGTGAAAGTTAAAATCTTGAAGCTCTAGGAACCATCTAGTTTCCCTAGCATTTTTTCCCCTCTTTTCCCTCAATCATCTCAACGGGGCATGGTCTGATACTAATTTAAACTTCCGGCATAGTAGGTAATATTTCAGTGTATCCACGGCCCATTTTATGGCTAAACACTCTTTCTCTACTATGGCGTAGTTCTTCTCGCAGGAGGACAGCTTTCGGCTTAGATAGAGAATGGGATGTTCTTCCCCATTTATTTCTTGGGAGAGTACGGCCCCTAGACCAACCTCTGATGCGTCAGTCTGGACCACAAATTCTTTCTTAAAGTCTGGCGCGACCAGGACAGGCTGCTTGCACAGTGTTAGCTTCAGCTTTTGAAATGCGGTCTCCATTTCTTCCGTCCATTTCACCATGGTTGATTTGGTGCCTTTTAGAAGATCTGTTAGTGGGGCGGCAATCGTGGCGAAATTCGGGATAAACCGCCGGTAGTATCCCACCATTCCCAGGAATGCTTTCACCTGCTTCTTTGAGAGCGGTTGCGGCCAGGTTTGAATAGCCTCCACTTTCTTGATTTGCGGCTTTATTTCGCTTCTCCCAACAACATAGCCCAGGTACTTGGCCTCCTCTTTTCCAATGGCACACTTTCTCGGATATATGGTAAATCCTGCTTCCCTTAGCGCATCCAAAACGGCCTGTAGTTTCGGTAGGTGACTAGCCCAGTCTGGGCTAAAGACCACAATGTCGTCAAGGTAGGCTGCGGCATACTTCTTATGTGGGGCTAGGATCCGATCCATAGCCCTCTGGAAAGTGGCTGGGGCCCCCTGGAGTCCGAACGGCATCCGCACGTATTGAAAACAGCCATCAGGTGTTGAGAAAGCCGTCTTCTCTTTAGCCATCTGGGACATGGGGATCTGCCAGTAGCCCTTCATCAGGTCAAGAGTGGTGATGAACCTCGCCAGTCCAAGCCTCTCGATGAGTTCGTCGACGCGGGGCATCGGGTACGCGTCACACTTGGATACCTCATTTAGCCGACGGTAGTCATTACAAAACCTCCACTCTCCATTGGGTTTCGGCACGAGGACGATTGGGCTCGACCACCCAATCTTTGACTCCTCTATTACCCCGAGGTCTAACATCCTCTTCACCTCAGCCGAGATCACCTCCCGGTGCTTCCGGAATCCGATACGGCTTCAAATTCACTCGTACATGCGGTTCTGTCAGCACGTCATGCTCTACCACTTGTGTATGCCCTGGCAACTCTGAGAACAGCTCCCGATTCTGCTGTAGTAATTCTCGACACTGTTGCTTCTGGGCCGGTGATAGAGTCTCTGCAATAGTGACCTCCTCCCAAGGTTCCTTGCCTTCTGGTGCGGCTCCCAGGCAAGGAGTTTCCACAGGTTCACGGTCCCGCCACGGCTTGAGCAAGTTTATATGATATACTTGATGTGCCTTCCTTCGGCCAGGCTGGTGAACTTTATAATTAACCTCGCTGACTTTCTCCACCACCTCGTATGGACCTTGCCATTTGGCGAGGAACTTGCTCTCAACGGTAGGGATCAGCACCAAAACACGGTCTCCGGGCTGGAACTGTCTTAGTCTTGCCGACCGGTTATAGACCCTCGCCTGGGCTTCCTGCGCCTGGAGGAGATGTTCCTTTACGATGGGCATCACCTTTGACATTCTCTCCTGTAACTGGGCGACATGTTCGATGATACTCCGGTGTGGCGTGACTTCAGCCTCCCAAGTTTCCTTGGCGATGTCTAGGAGACCTCTTGGATGCCGCCCATATAGGAGCTCAAATGGAGAGAAGCCCGTGGAGGCTTGAGGAACTTCTCTGACCGAGAAAAGCAGAAATGGGAGCAGGTAGTCCCAGTCTCTCCCATCCTTTTCAACGACCTTCTTGAGCATCGCCTTTAAGGTCTTGTTGAAGCGTTCCACTAGGCCGTCCGTTTGTGGATGATAGACCGAGGTCCGCAGCTGAGTTATCTGAAGGACTCTGCATAGCTCCTTCATCACCTTGCTCATGAAGGGGGTTCCTTGGTCTGTTAGAATCTCTTTTGGTAGACCTGTCCGAGCAAAAATATGGACCAACTCTCGGGCTATACTCTTACTGGACATGTTCCTTAGGGAACCGCTTCTGGATACCGAGTCGCATAGTCCATGACGACCAGGATATATTGGTGGCCCCGAGCTGATTTGACTATGGGGCCCACGAGGTCCATGGCAATCCTCTCAAAGGGAACCTCTATCACAGGTAGTGGAACTAAGGGGCTACGGAAGTGGGAGGAGGGAGCGGTCATTTGGCAGGTGGGGCAGGACCTACAAAAGTTTTGAATTTTCCGATAACACCCTGGCCAATAAAACCTCCTCAGTATTCTCTCCTGAGTTTTCTCGACCCCTAGGTGTCCCCCCAGAACATGTGAATGGGCCATATCTAGCACCCGCCGTCTGTATGGCCCCGGCACTAACAGCTGTTCCACTATCTCACCGCCCCTCAGTTTGGCCACCCGATATAGCAACTCCCCCTGTACTGCAAAGTGGGGGAATCTGGTGTCGGCCCCCGGCTCTTGGGCAACCCCATTACATACAGTAACCTGGTCGAATGCCCCTTTTAATGTCAGGTCTCGAACTTGAGCAGTCCCAAAGTTCTCTCTGGACATATCTAACGCAGGTAGGTCAGTCTCCTCGGTCACCGTCTCACCCTCATCACCGATAAGGACGCACAGTGGGAACTCTGCCGGAGGTTCTTCTTCAAGGATCTCGCTTTTCCCCATGTTACTTAGTCCAGTTCCCCTTCCCCACAAGTCCCAGAATAAGGAAAAATCATGGCCCAATATGACGGGATGTATCAGGTCCTTTACCACCCCGACTTCATGGGACTGGGCACCACAGTCTGTCCCCACTGTTACTGTGGCCACGGGATAGTCCTTGGCGTCACCATGGATGCACCGAACACCCAGGGTTTTGGAAGGGATCAACTGGTGGGGAAGGGATGCTCTGATCAAGGTCACCAGACTCCCGGAGTCCAACAGCCCAAGTACTTTTATTCCATTAATGGATACTGCACACGCCTGCGGCCCTTCGCCAGGTCGACAGTCCACGCTACAGGCTGGATAGGCATAATAGGAGACCCGTCTGCCTAGGCTGCAGTCCATGGGCTCAGGGGACATTTAACACTTGGCAGCTATATGTCCAGGGTTGTGACATCGCCAGCAAACTATATCTTTCGCAACTGTTCTAAAGGCCCCTTCAATAGGAGTGGGTAGCCCCACAGTGGTGGCTCTAGACCCCTTCCGTGGTGAACCAACCCCCTTTTGGGTATCCCAGTAGGGAGAAATGACTGCATCCGGTTTCCCAAGAGATCTCTCAACTACCTGGTACCTCTCTACCAGGCCGATAAAGTCATCTGCGTTCTGGGGATCACCCTGGGCAACCCAGGTCTGTACTGACTTGGGAAGGGAATGCATGAATCTGTCAATCACCACCCGCTCCACAATCTGGGCCGGAGTGGAGGACTCCGGTTGTAGCCACTTCTGAACAAGATGCAATAAGTCAAACATCTGCGAACGAGGGGGTTTGTTGCTAGCATACGCCCAGTGATGAACTCGCTGGACTCTTACTGCCATATTTACTCCCAGACGTGCTAAGATCTCTGTCTTTAGTTTGGGATACTCCTTAGCATCTTGCAGTGCCAAGTCAAAATACGCTTTTTGGGGTTCACCCGATAAATATGGCGCCAGAACCTCTGCCCACTGTGCTGGTGGAAGTCTCTCCCGATCAGCCACCCTCTCAAAAACAGTCAGAAATGCTTCTACATCATCCCCAGGGGTCATCTTCTGCATGGCCCGCCTTACCGCCTTCCTGACGTGAGAATCATCAGTCGGCCCTGGGGTTGGGGTGGCCGCCCTGCTCTGGATGGCATCCGCCAAAAGCTGTATCTGCTGTTGCTCCTCCTGCTGGTGCTGCTGCTGCGACTTTTGCTGCAACTGGATCTGCTGAAGCAACAATTTGGTCGTCTCCTGGTGCTGCTGTTGCATGCTCTGCTGGGCCTGCTGTATGCTCTGCTGGCTCTGTAGGTGTTGCTGCTGCATGCTCTGCTGGGCCTGGACCAGGTGCTTAACGAGCTCCTCCATGCTGCCGGACTTCTCTGGCTGGCTGACAGCCTTCACCCAGGACATCCACCGGTCTTTGTAGCAGGTACACATGTTCCTGGAATCCTGCACGCACTCTCACACCAACTGTGGCAAGACGACTCGCTCGGCTCTCCAGGAGGTAGACTCAGGACACACGTTCTCAGGTTTTCCTTCTGCTGGTTTATTATCAGCCATAAACTCATGCAGGTTTCGCAGGAAAAGTAAACATGACCCTTCTGGGTTAAACGGGAAAACATAAAAAAACAAACAATAACTCAGTCCATAGATGAGTGGGTTCCACCCGCTCTCGGTAGCATAAACTGCACTGCTAAAGTCCTTGTGGTAAGCTCTGCAGCTTCCACTATACTGTCTGGAGACTTTATTCTCCAGACCACACTTCAGAGAAAAAAAAACAGGACTGAGCTTTTATCCATTGCTCAGCCACACCCTGAGGGGAGGTAGGGGGAATGCCTCCCGCCCTCTTTGACATTCCCATAAAACCGCACCTCCTTTAACAGAGAAAACCTACCATCATATAACATGCTGGCAGATAAATAAAGTAGGTCTTAGTTCACACAGGAGAGCATCCTGTGTGACACATACCTCCCCTCACATATAAAACCAGTGACCCTGTCACACTCCCAAAATTTTTTTATATATTTATAACAATTTTTTAATCTTTCATATATGACTAAAAATATATATTATATATTTAAACTTTATATATGCAGCTGTGGTGTATTATGTGTTATTTTTAATTACCGTATATACTCGTGTATAAGCCGAGATTTTCAGCACCTTTTTTCGTGCTGAAAATGCCCCCTCGGCTTATACACGAGTCATAGGGCAGAAACCAGCGGGGGAGGGGATGCCGCGGCAGGAGCCGGTGGCTGGGATCATACTCACCCCTCCCTGTGCCATCGCTGAACGTCCCTGCAATCCTGCGTTCTCCCCGTCTTCTTGCAGCTCTCCAGCGCTGAGCGGTGATGTAATACCGCTCATTAAGGTCATGTAATATGGATGCGATGCCACTCCCATGGGCGTGGCCTCTATATTCATGGCCTTAATGAGCGGTATTACATCACCGCTCAGTGCTGGAGAGCTGCAAGAAGACGGGGAGAACGCAGGATTGCAGGGACGCTCAGCGATGGCACGGGGAGGGGTGAGTATGATGGAGGAGAGGACAAGGAGCACGAGCAGGACTGGGGTGGAGAACGGTGGACGGGGGAAGCATAGAGGAGGACGGGGAAGCTGGAGCAGGACGGGGGGAGATCGATGGATGGGGAAGCGTGTAGGAGGACGGGGAAGCTGGAGCAGGACGGGGGGAGATCGGTGGACGGGGGAAGCGTGGAGGACGGGGGGGAGATCGGTGGACGGGGGAAGCGTGGAGGAGGACGGGGGAAGCTGGAGCAGGACGGGGGGAGATCGGTGGATGGGGGAAGCGTGGAGGAGGACGGGGAAGCTGGAGCAGGACGGGGGGGGAGATCGGTGGACGGGGAAGCGTGGAGGATGGGGGGGGAGATCAGTGGACGGGGGAAGCGTGGAGGAGGACGGGGGGGAGATCGGTGGACGGGGGAAGCATGGAGCAGGACGGGGGGGAGATCGGTGGACGGGGGAAGCGTGGAGGAGGATGGGGGAAGCATGGAGCAGGACAGGGGAGGATGGAGGGCACAGAGGAGCACGGAGCAGGACAGGGGGCACAGGAGGACGGAGAAGGAATGGGGGAGCACAGTGGAGGATGGAGCAGGAAGGGGGAGTACAGAGGAGAATGGGGGAGCACAGAGCTGGATGGGGGCAGCACAGAGCAGGAGGGCAGTTTATACACCCGGCTTATACACGAGTCAATAATTTTTCCCAGTTTTTTGTGGCAAAATTAGGGGGGTCGGCTTATACACGGGTCGGCTTATACACAAGTATATACGGTATAAGGTTTGAATGCTAGTGTGACCATGGGCCTTTAAAATAATTGTAAATTTTTGAAATTTTTTTCTTTTTATTTTTTTAACAATTAACTCCTATGACTGATGGTACTCCCATGACCCCGTGTGTGACAAGTAGATACAATGTAATAAAAAATATATAGACAACAAAAAACATTAGAAAAGATTTTAAAAACTACAGGTGCTGGTAACATGTCTCTTTGCCATCCCCATTACTCCCTCCCCACATCTCAACCATCATTATCCCTTCTCCCATATTGGTAAAATAATTGAAAAAAAACACGAATGCATTTTTAAAATAAAAAATTTTTATTATAAAAAGATTGTTAAAAAAAGACAAAATTCTCAAAAGCAAACTATATCTGCTGCTGCCAACTCACTGCACCAGGCCCATTAAAGTAATGGCAGTACTTGTCTCGGCCGGCCTTCGCATCGTCCTTGCTCCTGCCTTGATTGACAGGTTGAAGGCCTGCAATAGCGGGATCATTGTCACGCCATTCTCCGAGCACCACGTCACCATTGCTGTCCGAGTCCATAAAGCCTGGCGGACTGTAAGTACCAGCATCGCGTTTTCGTAGAAAATTGTGCAGCACACAACAGGCCAACACCACAGAGTCTATCGATTCCAGCTTCATGTTGATTGGAGTGTGGAAAACCCTGAAGCGATTGGCCATTATGCCGAAGGCATTCTCCACAACGCGCCGTGCCCTAGACAGTCTGTAGTTAAAAATCCGCCTTTCCCCTGTCAAAGTCTTTTGTGGGTACGGTTTCACAAGATGCTCATGAAGGGGGAAGGCTTCATCACCCACAAACACAAAGTTTAGGTTGGCGGTGGTGTCCATGTTGGTTGGCAAGTTAAGTTTATTATTAAACAACCGTTCACCAAAACTTGTGTGCTCCAAAACGCCACCGTCAGAAACCCTTCCATTAATGCCAACATCAACGTTAATAAATTCATAATTGGCATTAACAAGGGCCATGAGGATCGTGCTGAAGTAGCCCTTGTAATTATGAAAAAAGGATCCGCTGTTGGCTGGTTGCGTGATCCGCACATGTTTGCCATCCAAGGCACCACCACAGTTTGGGAACTGCCAAATACGTTCAAAATCAGAGGCGATAATTTGCCATTCCGCCACTGATTTTGGAAATGGCATGTAGCTCCGTAAACTGCGGACGATGGCGTTGCATGTCTCTGGAATTAGTACTCCAAGCAGCGATCGAGAAATTGCAGCAGAAAATTGCAAATCCTTCATTGAACGTCCGGTTGCCAGAAATCGCAGTGTTACTGCCAAATGTTCCTCTGCTGAAACAGCTGCACGCATCCGGGTATCCTGCCGTTCAATGAGTGGCCTCACACATTCCAGTAGGAGCTTGAATGAATCCTCCGACATCCGTAGATAATTCCGGAAATCCTGCGGATTTTTCTCCTGCAACTCCCTCACTAGATGCATGTGGGTGAATCTGGACCTCTGCTCCAGCCATTCTCTGGTCCACATGCGACGCTTTCGCTTGGAGTGCCTCTCTTCCACCCGCGCCTCTTCTTGTCGATCTGCCTCCATTGATAGTGCAACTGCCACAATCACACGCTCCGCGGTGGACAGGTTCATTATGTGCAACCTGTACAGTAAAAAGAAGAGAAAAGTTAATTACTAATTAATTACTATTAATAAAGTGTTTAAACAAAATAAAATATAAAATAAAAAATATATAAAAAAAAAAAAAATGTTTGTTAACTTTTCAGTTAACATTTAAAATACAGTTTACAAATGTCTTAAATGATGGGGGGTGTAAAATAAATAAAGCAGACAAAAAAAAAAAATAAGGTCAAAAAACGTATCAAACAACATCACAAACAATATGTACCTTGAATCCAAATATCCTGAAGATCCAAATCCAAATGGGGAAGATGAAGTGCTCTAGCGACTCAGACAGGATCGCAAAACCCACCACTGCGCCACAAACAGGATCGCAAAACTCCGACACACGATACTATCCTCGCAACAACGCACAAAGCACCGTTGGAGTCACCCACAAAGCGCTCTGGAAACAATGGATGGGGGCGCAGTTATTATAGCTGAGGTGATGTTGTGGTCACCAATCGGAGCTGAAGGGCGTTAACGAAAGAAAACAAAGTCCCGCCTGCGCCGCTGACTAATGCGTCGTCAACGAGGTCGCACATCGTTCACAAAAGGTGCCAAACACAGCGATTCAGGCTCACCAGCGGGACGCCAACGATCAAAATACAGTCCAGAACTCTAGTGAACGATCAACGAGATCACAGCAGGGCCACATCGTTGCTACATGCCACACACAACGACGTCGCTAACGAGATTGTTAAATAGTGACGTATTTTAACGATCTCGTTAGCGATCTCGTTTAGTGTGGCATACCCTTTAGTCATAGGTATATCTTATCAAAACTAGGAAGCTTAAATAAATGAATACATGAGGAGACTGCAAAGTGAACACCCAGTTTCAGGCAATTAATTCGCTCCACCCTGTTCAGACCTAAGCAATTAATGCTGCTAAAAAAAAAAAAAAAGAAAGATAACATATAACTAAGAAATATATGGTTGCAGACATAAATGGATACATGCAAAAACAGCAATAAACCATAAATCACAATAGACATAAATAAATGAGTATTGCAAGGAAAAAAAAAAACATATTTCTTATTTATATGTTAGCTTTTTTTTTTAGCAGCATTAATTGCTTAGGTCTGAATAGGGTGGAGCGAATTAATTGCCTGAAACTGGGTGTTCACTTTGCAGTCTCCTCATGTATTCATTTATTTAAGCTTCCTAGTTTTGATAAGATATACCTATGACTAAGAACATGTAATATCTGTCTGAAACGCGTAAGGTAGCCTTGCTTGTCATGGTGGCTTATTAATATGTTTTTAAAACCTTCCTAATAAATGTGAGTTTAATCTTTTTTCACTAATTTTGGTGCTAGAGACCCTTTCTTTTTTCTTTGGATTTGGATTTATAGCACCAGTTGAACCGCACTGGACATCTCCTGGCATCAGACCGCTCATGGACTATATGGACACTGATGTACGTTAGGCTGAATATTTTTTCCTCTTTTTGCTAGTATCACAAACTGTTTAGTCTCTGGTGCCCAGTTCACACTGTACGTGTTACGGATCTGCAACTCAGGATTAGGGAAGAAGGGGGAGAAGCTGACCCTGTACTAGTGCTAGGCTGAAGCCCTACGATGGAGTGGGAGCCCTATTCCTTGTGAATACACCCACCGACGTTTCCTAGGCTAAACTCAAATGAAAATCTAAAGGTAGGGGAAGGGTATCCCTGAACCATCTAGGGACTGCAAACAAAAAACAGGTAACCTCCTAATAGGAAAATAGAGGAAGCTGCAGAAACGAAAGGAAAACCAAAAAACAAAGCAGGCAGAACTATATATCCCAGAACTGCACAATATCAAACACAGAAAGCTATCAAAGTACCTAGCCACAACTCTAGTGGATTGACACTGTTGTCCAGCAAGGACTGGGAGGCAGGTGCTGGGTAATAAAGGGTGATACAATCACCTGACCTTATACATACCCAGCACCAGCGGAAAAAGACCAGCAGCCAGAAAACCACAACAAGATGGTGGATGGTCAAAACGAAATAGATTCTAACAGTACGCTTCTACCGCTTTTTTAAAGGCCTCATGCACATCCTTACTGGTACATGCTTCTCGCATATCTTCAGGTACCTCTATCACACACTTGAAGACCAAAGTCTCACCATCTTGGACATACTGTGGGACCCCTCGTCCTGACCGTCAGTGCAGTTTTTCAAGACATCGACGTCCCTTGTGTGGCCATCTGCGTGGCACTTCCCCTGCTGGATTTCTTCCTCCGTGGAGGCCCCTTCTTTGGTCAGCCTCTCCAGCTTACTCTCCTTCTCTATCTTGAGCTCTCAGAGAACTCTATCTCGCCACTCATCCTCTCTCCGGAGAAAGCTCCTGCTGATGCTTCTCTTGGGCCTCTCTAAGCACCTCCATATCTTTCAATATGGTGTTGTTCAGGGTTTGACACGCTGGCAGGTGACCTCTGAGCTCAGATACTTCCTTCTCCAGCTCATCCACTCTGTGCTCAACCGCTTGTCTCAGGACCCTTTCTCACTCGACTGTCTCTTTAAGCACCATCAATTCTTTAATTAGATTTTCAGTTGGACTCTCCTGCCCACTCAGACTCTTAGTAACTTGAGAGAACTCCATCTCTTCAGCATCAGGAACTCTGGAGCCTTCAACATACTGAGCCATTTTACTCTTTCCTGGCATCGCAGATGTGGGTCTACAACAGGTCTGTTTTAATTCCAGCCCGTCATCAACTACCTCTGTGCTGGGTCTTGTCAGAGATAAACTAACCTTCTTATTAAGGACAACAACCTGATCTGCACCTGACCCAGACTTTTCCTCAACCTTCTTCTGAGAGGGTGTAGCCTGTCCTGCCTTTTCGCGGCCTCTGCGACGAGAGGAAGATCTGCCATTTTTACTTGGCTCCACCTTACTGCACACTCTTTCCCTTGCAATCGAGTCACAGTCTGAATTGAAGTCACACCTACCTAAGTCCCCGAGTTGGTCAGACCAACACTTCCTTCCGGTCACCCAGAACTTTGGACTATCGACCTTAGGTGGTGCTACCTCCTCCTCTAATACATCCCATTAACAGGAACCCCGACAGCCTGCTGTTGTAGTGGGGCTTCCATACGACCGTTCTGTCTCCCCTCTGAGCAACCCCACACTACATCAACTTCCCATAGATCTTCAAAGAACACAAAGTTCCAGCCGTTTTCAAAGGGGTAGCTGTTATGTTTCGGTAGCTGAAGAGGAAGGGAACAACAGCAGGGCAGCCGAACACCTGAGATGTTGGTAACTGATGGTTTGCAGATTCCTAAACTAACGACACAACTAGAGGTAGCCATGGAGCGTACCTACGTTGATCCTAGACGCCTCGTCACAGCCTGAGAGATAACTACACCTAAAGGCAGAAAGATGAAAGCTATCTGCCCCGGAGCAGAACCCCAAAGAAAATAGGAAGCCCCAAACATATAATGGCGGTTAGACAAGATGAAAATACAAACATAGGCAGAAAATAGACTGAGCAAACGCTGGGGCCACAAGCTGACTAAATAGGATATGACAGGAGAGATTACTTTCTGCAACCCAGAAAACCCTACAAAAATCCAACAATTCTGATTACAAAAATACTGAGATCACACGATCTCACCACCCACTAAATCAGATCTCAGTGTGAACAAAATCCAAGCCACAGCCGCTGAAAAAACAGGAAAAAGCAAATGAGCAAATAACAGTGGCTGCAGATAAACTGTGAGGAGCTCAGGCCCCAGGAGGGGACCTGGCTGACCGCCACAAAAGTGCAGAAGACAATGCAAAAAGCAAGCACAAAAAGAAAAGCAAAAAATATCTTATCTAAAAGCAGGAGATGCAGGCAAGACTCCAGCTAACTTCCAAATGAACCAGGAACCACAATTGAGACAAGAACAATTGATCACCGGCAACCATCATGGAGGGAACCTCCCCTATATCAGACCAGTCCGTGAACCCAGATTGCCACTCCTCGCTGAAAGGTTCAGTACTGTCTGTAACCACCAGAGGGAGCCTCTGCTCAGAAACCATCTCTAGAACATTCATAACAGTACCCCCCCTTGAGGAGGGGTCACCGAACCCACACTTGTGCAACCAGGCCGATAAGGATGAGCTCGGTGATAGTCACGGATCAGTCTCCTAGCATGGATGTCTGAAGCAAACACCCAAGAATTGTCCTCCTGACATAACCTCTCCACTTAACCAAATACTGGAGTTTCTGTCTAGAAAAACGAGAATCCAATATTTTCTCAACCACATACTCCAGATTGCACTCAACCAAAACAGGGTCAGGAGGCGCAGTCATAGGAGCCACTGGCTCGACAAACCTCTTCAATAAGGACACATTATGGATCTTAAATGTCCCTGGAAGAAGCAATCAGAAGGAAACGGGATTAAGAATCTCCATGATCTTATAAGGTCCAATGAACCTGGGCTTAAACTTTGGAGATGCAACCCTCATAGGAATATTTCTTGAGGACAACCAAACCAAGTCCCCCACTTTAAACCGAGGACCATCAGTCCTATGCCGGTTGGCAAACCGTTGGGCCTTCTCCTGAGAGAGAGACAACCTCTCCACTACCTGGTCCCAAATCTGCTGCATTCGCTCCACAACAGAGTCAACCCCCGGACAGACAGAAGCCTCCGCCTGTCCCGAAGAAAATAGAGGGTGAAACCCAAAATTGCAGAAAAATGGAGACATCAAGGTGGCAGAGCTAGCCCTATTATTAAGAGCAAACTCAGCCAAAGGCAAAAAAGATACCCAGTATCTTGATCAGCAGACACAAAACATCTCAAATAAGTCTCCAAGGTCTGGTTTGTTCTCTCGGTTTGTCCATTAGTCTGAGGATGAAAAGCAGAGGAGAAAGATAATTGAAGACCAAGTTTAGAACAAAATGTCCTCCAAAATCTGGAAACAAACTGGACTCCTCTGTCAGACACAATGTTCTCCGGAATGCCATGTAACCGAACCACGTGCTGAAGGAACAAGGGTACCAATTCGGAGGAGGAAGGTAACTTAGGTAATGGCACAAGATGTATCATCTTGGAAAACCTCTCACAGATTACCCAGATAACGGTCATTCTCTGAGAAACAGGAGGTCGGAAATAAAATCCATAGAGATATGGGTCAATGGCCTCTTGGGCACAGGTAATGGCATTAACAAACCACTAGAGCAAGAGCAAAGCTTGGAGCGAGAGCAAGTCCCACAGGACTGCACAAATTCCCTGACGTCACGAGACAAAGTAGGCCACCAAAAGGACCGACTCACCAAGTCTCTGGTACCAAAAATCCCAGGATGACCAGCCAACGCGGAACAATGAATCTCAGACATCACACTCTTCTTCCACTGGTCTGGGACAAACAATTTCCCAATAGGGCAGCGCTCAGGTTTATCCTCCTGACACCCTTCCAAGGCCAGTCTCAAATTGGGCGAGATGGCGGAAAGAACTACACCCTCTTTCAAAATAACAGTAGGATCAGATAACTCAGGAGAGTCCGCAAAGAAACTCCTCGAGAGAGCATCCGCCTTAACATTCTTAGTGCCAGGAAGAAAAGAAACCACAAAATTAAAACGTGTGAAAAACAAGGCCCACCTGGCCTGTCTAGGATTAAGTCGCTTGGTCCGTGAGGACCACCACCTGATGTTTGGCTCCTTCCAGCCAATGTCTCCACTCTTCAAAGGCCCACTTCATGGCCAATAACTCCCGATTACCCACGTCATAATTACGTTCAGTTGGAGAAAATTTTCGAGAGAAAAAGGCACAAGGGTTACTCTTAGAGGTCTCTAGATCTCTTTGGGACAAAACGGCACCTGCCCCAATTTCAGAGGCATCAACCTCCACCTGAAATGGCAGAGAAACATCAGGCTGCCGTAGAACAGGAGCAGAAGTGAATCTCTGCTTAAGTTCCTGAAACGCAGAAACCGCCTCAGGAGGCCAATTTACCACATCAGAACCCTTTTTGGTCAAATCAGTCAATGGTTTAACAATACCGGAGAAATTACCAATAAATTTACGATAAAAATTGGCAAAACCCAAAAATCTCTGAAGAGCCTTTAATGAAGTAGGTTCGACCCAATCACAGATGGCTTCAACCTTGACCGGGTCCATTTCAATAACAGACGGAGACAAAATGAATCCCAGAAATGAGACCTTCTGTACGCCAAAAAGACACTTTGATCCCTTCACAAACAGTGCATTCTCTCTCAAAATCTGGAACACAGTCCGAACATGTTTCACATGAGAGTCCCAGTCATTGGAAAAAATCAAGATATCATCCAAATAAACAATCAGAAATTTATCCACAAAATCCCTGAAAATATAATTCATGAAGGATTGGAAGACGGAAGGAGCATTAGTGAGCCCAAAGGGCATCACTAGGTACTCAAAATGCCCCTCTGTGGTATTAAACGCCGTCTTCCATTCATCCCCGTGCTTAATGCGAATAAGGTTATACGCCCCCCTGAGGTCAAGCTTGGTAAACCAACTAGCACTTTTCACACTGGAAAACAGGTCAGAAATCAAGGGTAACGGATATTGATACTTCACAGTGATCTTATTCAAGAGACGATAATCAATACACGGCCTCAATGAACCATCCTTTTTGGCTACAAAGAAAAAACCGGCACCCAAGGGTGAAGAGGATGGTCTGATATGACCCTTCTCCAATGACTCCTTGATATAAGATCGCATAGCATCGTGTTCAGGTACAGACAAGTTAAAAAGGCGACCTTTAGGAAATTTACCACCAGGCACTAATTCAATAGCGCAATCATAGCTCCTGTGAGGGGGCAAAGATGCAGATTTACTTTCACTAAATACATCCGAAAAATCAGTCAAAAAGTCAGGAACATCCTGAGACTTGGGAGAGGCAGAAAAAACAGGAGTGGCGGCATTAACACATTGGCAGCCCCAACTGGTCACAGACACAGATTTCCAATCCAAAACAGGATTATGAGACTGTAACCAAGGGAAACCTAGTACAATAATGTCATGCAGATTATACAGCACCAGAAATTTGCAACTCTCCTGATGATCTGGTTCAATCCTCATTATCACCTGAGTAGAAAACTGGGGTTTATTCTCCGCCAAAGGGGTAGAATCAATGCCCAGTAGGGGAATAGACTTCCGCAGGGGTATCATGGGAAACCCACAACGTTTGGCAAAGTCAAAATCCATCAGGTTAATAGCTGCTCCTGAATCAAGAAAAGCCTGAGCAGAAAATGTGGACAGGGAGCAAATCAGGGTAACAGTCAACAGAAATTTAGTCTGAACACTACCCAAGACAACTGAGCGTGCAAAACGTCTTCCCCGCTTAGGGCAGACTGAAATAGCATGAGAGGCATCACCACAGTAGAAACATAACCCATTGCGCTTTCGAAACTCATGACGCTGAGCCCCAGAAGTCACTCTATCACACTGCATGGGCTCAGAAGCTGGCTCACAAGGCAACACTATCTCACGCATACCTCTGCGCTCACGCGAACGTCTGTCAATTTGAATAGCCAATAACATAGAATCATTGAGACCAGAGGGAGCAGGGAATCCCACCATAACATCCTTTACATTCTCTGACAGCCCCTTCCGAAAAAGGGCCGCCAAAGCATCATCATTCCATTTGGTCAGGACTGCCCACTTTCGGAATTTCTGACAGTACAACTCAGCGTCTTCAAGACTCTGATTTAATGCCAACAAGGTTTTTTCAGCTTGATCAGTGACATTAGGTTCATCGTACAATAACCCCAGAGCCAGAAAAAATGCATCAATATCATTCAAAACAGGATCCCCAGGTGTCAGGGAAAAAGTCCAATCCTGAGGATCGCCACGCAGGAGAGAGATGACAATTTGAACCTGCTGTGCTGCGTTACCTGAGGACTTAGGCTTTAAGGCAAAAAACAACTTACAGTTATTTTTGAAATTCAGAAATTTAGCCCGATCCCCCAAAAACAAATCTGGCATGGGAATCCTAGGTTCCTCAACCGGCAACCCAGCAAGATAGGTAGCAATACTCCGAACCTCAGTGGCAAGCTGATCCACACGGCCAGACAACTGTGCAAACTCCATTGAGAGAGAAAAAAATCCTCCTCAGCACCCAGAGATAAAGAGGGAAAAAATGCAACAGACAGAAAAAAAAAAAATCTCTGACAACTCTGACAACTTTTTTCTTTCCACACTATTTTTCCCTTCTGTGAGTACCATATAATTTTCAGTTATGGCCTGTGATACTGTTATGTTTCGGTGGCTGAGGAGGACAGGAACAACAGCAGGGCAGCCGAACACCTGAGATGTTGGTAACTGATGGGTTGCAGATTCCTAAACTAACGACACAACTAGAGGTAGCCGTGGAGCGTACTTACGTTGATCCTAGACGCCTCGTCACAGCCTGAGAGATAACTACACCTAAAGGCAGAAAGATGAAAGCTATCTGCCCAGGAGCAGATCCCCAAAGAAAATAGGAAGCCCCCAAACATATAATGGCGGTTAGACAAGATGAAAATACAAACATAGGCAGAAAATAGACTGAGCAAACGCTGGGGCCACAAGCTGACTAAATAGGATAGGACAGGAGAGATTACTTTCTGCAACCCAGAAAACCCTACAAAAATTCAACAATTCTGATTACAAAAATACTGAGATCACACGATCTCGCCACCCACTAAATCAGATCTCAGTGTGAACAAAAACCAAGCCGCAGCCGCTGAAAAAAACGGAAAAAGCAAATGAGCAAATAACAGTAGCTGCAGATAAACTGTGAGGAGCTCAGGCCCCAGGAGGGGACCTGGCTGACCTCCACAAAAGTGCAGAAAACAATGCAAAAAGCAAGCACAAAAAGAAAAGCAAAAAATATCTTATCTGAAAGCAGGAGATGCAGGCAAGACTCCAGCTAACTTCCAAATGAACCAGGAACCACAATTGAGACAAGAACAATTGATCACCGGCAACCATCATGGGAGGGAACCTCCCCTATATCAGACCAGTCCGTGAACCCAGATTGCCACTCCTCGCTGAAAGGTTCAGTACTGTCTGTAACCACCAGAGGGAGCCTCTGCTCAGAAACCATATCTAGCACATTCATAACAGGTAGCACAAGTTCGATGTTATGCAGCCATCTTGGCACTCAACATTTTTGTACACAGAGAACAAGAGGAGTTCACCTGACTCTTTGAGTCCAGCCGTCTAGAGACTCTTTCCCGATGTAACATCACGGTACACACCTGCGGCCTGTCATTAAACGGGAAGACATGTCTACTGAGGTAACTGGTGTCGCCCCTTTTGAAAGCTCCACCCTTTTTTGGCCACTATCCCATTTTGGGATTCCACCCCCTTTCGGGACTCCACCCTTTTTGGGCCACCATCCCTTTTGGATTACCGCCCCCCTTTCGGGACTCCACCCCTTTTTCGGCCACCATTCCTTTTTGGGGTGCACGCCGTGGACTTCCCATGTCCCTCTATAGGCCTCTCATCGCCTGTGCACGGCAGTCTATCTGCCCCAACAGTTCCTCACAGAGAGGCTCCTGCGGTTGCCACTGCAGCTCCTGCTGCTGCAGAACCTCTTGCTGCAACTGCTCTGCAAACCTCCAGACGACTCTACATTGAGGTTGTTGACCACCTTCGTAACCCCGCTGAGTTACCGCCAGACACCATCAGTCTTCGTAGCCCGCTGAGCCACAGCAAGCTGACTTGAAAAAAAAAATTCATGGACACAACGATCCACAGCAAGCCGACTTGGAAAGAAAAAAATTCCGTGGACCGCCGATCCACAGGAAACACCTGCACACGTGCTTCCTGGACCATTGCCCGCAGTCTAGCACCAATTGTATCGTTCCACACTATCTGTGGATGGGGATTACTCACTTTGCTTGTCCTTGAGGCATACACAGGGTTTAAAACAAGTCCATTCGGTTTACTAGTGAACAGCATAAACCATTTCTCATAAACTTGATAGTATGCAGCAGCCAGTACACTGTCTGTTACACATTCAGCTTTATAGAATAAACACAGTCTCTCACTGACCCCGGTCAGCATAACACGTACTCCTCTCCATTACCTGTTGCATCGACCACACAGGTCCCTGGATGCCTCTTATCCTCAGAGGTATCCCATAAACACTTTTCACTGACCCCGGTCAGCATCGCTCATGGTTGTCAAGACCGTCCATTTCGGAGGTATCTCACAGACTTCCTTCCTCTGGCTCAGACTAGCCAACACTGCTTCCCCAGGCTCAGCGATGTCCAGCAAGCAGGTTTGGTCTGGAGACATACACAGGAACACTTCTCCTTCATTGCACACAGACCATTCTGTAGTGTCCTGTCAGGACACATGGGAAATCTGTTCACATTGACAGACTCCCAAACATTCACATGTGCCATGACATCATCGCAGGTCCTCAAACTCACAACCACACATAGGCTTCTTCAGGTAAAACAGGGTACAGTGAGCCCCCTCACCATGATGTGAGGTATATGGGTAGCCAGACCCTCCCAACTCTCAAAGCTACCCGCAACCCGGACAATTATGGACAACAACCACTTAAGGCTTACATGCAGTTAAGAAAAAATACTCTGGGTTACATCACAGGGAGCAGCCATCCCTGTGATACATACCTCCCATCAATTATGCAGCCATTAGTAACACTACAATACACACATATAAATACACATATACCGTATATTCATGCACATAGACATACACATATAACATATGTACATACAAATATATCGTACATACACAGATATACACACACATATACTGTACATACATACACACATACTGTGCATGCATACACACACAGACATACATATATACCATACATACATACACATACATACATACACAGATACACACACATACACAGACACACATAGATATACACACTTAGACTTAGATACACACATATACATATACTGTACATACATACACAGATGCACACATACATACAGTTGAAATCAGAAGTTTACATGCACTATATAAAAAGACACAAATGCATGTTTTTCTCAATATCTAACATAAAATCAGAATAAACTTTTTCCGTTTTAGATCAATTAGAATTACCATTATTATTAATATTTGCCAAATGCCAGAATAATGACAGAGGGAGAATGTTTTAAGGCATTTTTGTTACTTACTGCAAAGTCAAAAGTTTACATACACTAAGATTACTAAACCTTTAAACAATTCTGGACTGCCCATGATGCTAATGTCATGTGTTTTCCAGCAGTGGACATGTGCTGCGTGCAAAGCGCTGCCAATTCCTGAAAGTCTGCACATACCCTCACTCATGGACTGTGTAAGGTGTATTATAGGCACTACTTGTCACAAATGGACTCCGGAGTATAAGCTAGAGTTCTGTAATGTAGAATAGGCAATTTTATTGTTATGCATGAGCACCTGTGAGGGAAACCTACCGAGAGGGTAAAACTTATATTTTACAGTGGATATTGCAATATAGCATTGGCAGCTGTAATGTTTATGTAACTTGTATTTTCTTTTGCTTCATTTGCAGCTCAGACATTTATTCTAATATTTTTAATTATGGTGTTTTTACCATTTTCCAAAATTTTAAACTGTTAGAAAATGATTTGGCAAAATATTTCAGTGCAAAAACAGGCAAAAAGTATAAGCAACAACACAAACTCTACACTATTGCTTTGATGCTTCTAAAGGGGTCTGCGAAATAAATGTGCTCAAATGTGATTAAATCTGCCATCTGTTAGGTATGCACATGAGATAATTATTGCCTGCTCTCACTATTTTGGAGAAACTCCAGATATCACTTTTGTAAATATTTTGATTGCTGGTGTTTATATCAAATTTGCTTGGGAACCCTATCGCAATTACAGAAGTAGTTAATGAGGACATGTGCAAAATGCAATTAACACAACATTGAGAAAAAGGATCCTTGGCTATATTACATTTCAAGTAACATTTCCTGAAAAGGCAAGCTGCTTGCTTTCTCAGCAATTAGCGTAAGATGCATTTGATGTGATTTGAATATGATTGAAGTATTTATTTGAGAGAGACACATTTGTTTGATAATAGTCAACATGCGGTATTAGTAACAATTAACGTAGCAGGAGCATAAAATGCTCTATAATCAATGGTTTAATTAGTGCTAAACTGGGGATGATGCATTTTGCAGGAAGGGGTTGTCTGCTTTAGAAAACCCTCTTTTCAATACGATATTAGGATATTCTAAGTTCACAGTGCCAGAGGATCTTTCATTGCAGAGGACCCTACATGTCCATTCATTACACAGATCATCCTTTAATTTTCGAGGTAAAGGGAAGCTATTATCAGAAAGTGGCATATTGCTTAATTCAGTTTTTTTGTTGCATGCATTTAAAAAAAATAATAATATTATTTTTTCTTATGATCATTATTAAAATCATAATTAGCAATTTTCACATTCACCACTTAGGCTATTTTAGACTTTCTGCTTTTTCAGGAACAGTTTGCAGCTTCCTTATCAGCAGAGGAAAGATTACAATGACAGATAATAACTAAATATACAGCTGATATCAAAGGATCCACCACTCACAATAGGCTATGTCACAGCTGACTCTGCTCCCCCTCCCTTCACAATGACAGTTGTATAGGTGTAACGCTGATACACAGACTGTGTAATGCTAGTGGATGTGGATCCACTGCGCTGTGGGCAGGGATTACCCTTGTGGTACCTAACAAGGTGGTGACTCCTGGGTCTTCACTAGGGCCCCTGGTGGTGAGGATAGGCTGGACTGCCAGTAGACAGCAGTTACCATTCCAGGGCAGTCCTCGGAAATGCAGCAGCTGATTGGAGGGTCAGAGCTACTAATATGGTGTACAGGATGGCAAAGACAAAGATGTGGTCATACGGTCCGAGATCAGGGCAGGACAGGATAAGGATACGTAGCTAAGGTCGGGAGCGGAAAGGTCAGATAGGACTGATACATGAGCAGGGTCAGTAACCGAAGGAAACAAACAAGCACAAACTGGATGCTAGCATAGCAAACTCAACTGAGAACCAAAGTTCGAGTAAGGAGTGGTGAGATATAGACCCTGCTGACATGGGATAGGCCAGCGAACCTAATCTTTGAATTACACAGCAGGGTTAAATTCCTGCAGAGACCAGCCATGACCTACTAAGGCAAAATGGAAGGCACCCTAGGATACAACAGTGCTGCAAGTGGCAAAACTCAGCTAGCCACTTGATGACCACGGTGAACAGGTCGGCATATAGGAGTCATACAGGTTACCGCCGTGACAACAGGCTTATTAGATACTACAATACAGAAGAGTATGTTCATTGTGGTAAATGAAAATGTAGATTTCTTGAAACTACAGAAAGTTATAGTCTAAAAAGTCTGAGTGGTCAGTGTGAAAATTGCAAAATTTCTATTTTTCATGTTTAAATAAAGCAAATCTATCAGTAGAATCAACACTCCTAAGCTATCTATATGGACATATGGGTCATAGAAAGGTGAATAAAATTATGCCTTGGTATCTCCAATCTGATGTCTTACTCCAGAGAAATCCACATTTTACTTAACCCTTTAACAACCGCGCTAAGAAATAGAGTCAGAGTCAGAACTTCTCTGAGGTCTCAGCTACTGGGGGTAGCTGAGACCCCAGAGAACATGATTTGGTTCAGTTTTTACCAACCCCAGGATTGCAATCACCGTTATTAGCCAAATAACGGAGGCACAAAAAAAAAGTCAGATTTCCCATTTAATTTCTCTCTCCTCTGATGTGATCGCAGTTTTTAGAATGGTGTCACTTTTGGGTATTTTCTGTTATATTGACCCCCCAAACTCACTTCAAATGTGAGGTGGTCCCTAAAAAAAATGATTTTGTAAATTTTGTTGGAAAAATTAGAAATCGCTGATCAACTTTTAACCCTTATAACGTCCTAACAAAAAAAATTATGTTTCCAAAATTGTGCCGATGTAAAGTAGACATGTGGGAAATGTTATTTATTGACTATTTTGTGTGACACCACTCTCTGATTTAAGGGTACAAAGATTAAAAGTTTGAAAATTTTGTAATTTTCAACATTTTTGCAAAATTTCCATTTTTTTCATAAATAAACGCAAGTAATATCGAAGAAATTTTACCACTAACATGAAGTACAATATGTCACGAAAGTACATTCTCAGAATCAGTGGGATTCGTTGAAGCGTTCCAGGGCTATAACTTCATAAAGTGACAGTGGTCAGAATTGTAAAAATTGGCCCGGTCATTAAGCTGCAAAATTGGCTCTGTCACTAAAAGGTTAATATATAAATAAGCTGTTAAGATCTATGGGCCGGACACAGATTCTATTTCCATCCCTTAGATCTTAACAACTTATTTACATGCTAATAAAATATGGATTTCTCTCTTTCTGGGGAACCCTACATATCAATGCATTATAGACTGGTTTTTGATTTCAATAGGCACATTTTAGTTCTTACTATTTCTGGCAGTGATGCTGCCGATCGCTTCTTAGATTACAGCTGATTACTGAGAGCCACAACACTCTGTGATCATCCTATTTTCAGGAAACACTTCAGAAAAGAATACTTAAAAGCTTAAAATCTCTGTAAAGCTAACAAGTGAGAAATAAAGCTCAAAAATTTCCCCTGCCCCCAAACTACTGGTTGTATTTTTAGCTAGGAACATTACAGTTCTAAAATAAGATGATTTTGTATTTTTTTTACTGTTTTCCATATTGTACAAATAACACATCTCTTATATTCTATTGAACAGAACGAATATAATGATATCAATTGATTTATAGCATTTGATTTACAGTTGAACCAGAAGTTTACATACACTATATAAAAAGACCACATTGCATGTTTTTCTCAATATCTGACATGAAATCAGAATAAACCTTTTCCTGTTTTAGGTCAATTAGGATTACCATAATTGTTAATTTTTGCCAAATGCCAGAATAATGAAAGAGAGACAATGTTTTAAGGCATTATTATTACTGCTAAGTCAAAAGTTTACATACATTAAAATTACTATGCCTTTAAACAATTCTGGACTGCCCATAAGATGATGTTATGTGTTTGGAAGCTTCTGTTTTTTGGCAACATCTGAGTTAATTAGAGACACACCTGTATTTTATTGCACAGCTGAAACACACTGCTTCTTTGTGTAGCATCATGGGAAAGTCTCAAGAAATCAGCCAAGATATCATGAAGAGAATTGTGGACTTGCACAAATTTGGCTTATCCTTAGGTACAATTTCAAGATACCTGAAGGTGCCTCATTCTTCTGTACTAACAATTATGCACAAGTACAAACAAGATGGGAATGTCCAGCCATCATAACGCTCAGGAAGGAGACGAGTTCTGTGTCCCAGAGATGAACTTGCTTTAGTCCGACAGATGTATATCAACCCAAGGACAAAAGCAAAAGCCCTTGTGAAGATGATGGCAGAGGCTGGTAAGATTGTGTCAATATCCACCATGAAATAAGTACTGTATCAACATGGGCTGAAAGGCCACTCTTCCAGGAAAAAAACATAAAACAAAAACAAATATAAAAAAGCCAGATTAATGTTTGCAAATGCACACAAGAACAAAGACCTTAATTTTTGGATACATGTCCTGTGGTCTGATTAAACTAAAATTGAACTTTTTGGGCATAATGACCATGGTTAAGTATGGAGGAAAAAGGTAGAAAAATGGAAGTCTTAGAATGCCATCCCAATTGTGAAACATGGGGGTTGAAGCATCATGTTGTGGGGTTGTTTTGCTGCAGGAGGGACTGATGCACTTCACAAAATAGATGGCATCATGAGAAAAGAAGATTATGTGGCAATACTGAAGCAACATCTCAAGACATCAGCCGGGAAGTTAAAGCTTGGGTGGAAATGGGTCTTCCAAATTGACAATAACTCGAAGCATACTGCCAAAATGGTAACAAAGTGGCTTAAAGATAATTAAGTCAATGTTTTGGAGTGGCCATCTCAAAGCCCTAATCTCAATCATATTGAAAATTAAATTTATGGGCAAAGCTGAAAAGGGAGGAGCAAGCAAAGTGATCTACCAACCTGGATCAGTTACACCGGTTTTGTCAGAAGGGATGGGTCCAAATTCCAACCAACTATTATGAGAAGCTTGTGGAAGGATATCCCAAATGTTTGACTCAAGTCATTCAGTTTAAGGGCAATGGTACCAAATGCTAATGAAATATATGTATACTTTTGACTTTGCATTAAGTAATAAAAATGCCTTAAACACTCTACCTCTCATTATTCTGGCATTTGGCAAATATTAATAATTATAATACTAACTGACCTAAAACGGGAAAGGTTTATTCTGATTTCATGTCAGATATTGAGAAAAACATGCATGTGTGTCTTTTTATATAGTGTATGTAAACTTCTGATTTCAACTGTACACTTTAGTACCGTTGCATCATAAAATCTTATTTTATATTAAAAAAAACGTAATCTCTATATAGGCATGTTCAAAGAACGCCATTTTTTTCCTTTTTGCAACAACATACAGTCAGTAGAAAAATTAATACACGTTTGAAGTTTATTGTTTCAATGTATTAGGACACAATGAAAAAACATCAGGTCCTTAAAAGGTCTTAAAAAAATAGGTAAATGCAGCTGCACATGACAAATTACACTGTGTCATTATGTGTATAACAAAAACTAGGCCAAAATGCAGCAGTGTGTGAAAAATTAAATACACCCCGGTAATTAATAGGTTGTAGAACAACAACTTGAAGTAATTATTTTCTGTTTGACTTTAGCCATCACTCACATTGTTCTAGAAGAATTTTATCCCACTTTTTACAATAGAGGGCCTCACATTTTATTCTTGAATACTTTGGAGTACAAAGGAGTTCATGGTTAGCTGCATGACTGCAAGGTGCCCAGGCCTTATGTCTGCATAACAATTTTTCACCTCTCCATCACTGTGCTTGGCTGCTTGTATATGTTTTTTTGATATGCTGTGTTTGTTTTTTGCCAAATGTGGTGAACGACATGGCCAAACACATCCATTTTGGCCTTTTGTGTTCATAGAACGTTGTTCCATAAATCTAATGATTTCTTCAGATTCAACTTTGAATACTCTATCTGTGCTGTTATTTTTTTCAGAAAGAGGCATTCTCTTGACAGCCCTTCCAAGCAAGTAATACTTATTCAGTCTTTTTCCGATTGTAACGTCATTAACTTAAACATGTACCATGTTATGGCCTTTAGAGCCTGAGCTGTAGCTCTTTAGTTTTTTACAATTTCTTATTGCATTGCATGGTCCGAACATTGTGGAAATTTGCTGGGACATATAGTCCTGGAAAAATTGTAAATTGTCTTGTTTGTTTTCCACTTATGAATAATCTTTCTCACTGTAGAATAATGGATGAAAATGGGCTTTTAGTCAACTGATAGACTTGTTAACCCTTCACCCCGAAACCTGTTTTCACCTTAATGGCAGGGCCAATTTTTACAATTCTACCCACTGTCACTTTATGAGGTCATAACTCTGAAACCTTTCAACGGATCCTGGTGATTCTGAAATTGTTATCTCGTGACATATTTTACTTCATGAGAGTGGTAAAATTTCTTCGATATGACTTGAGTTTATTTGTGAAAAAAATGGAAATTTGGCGAAAATTTTGAAAATTTTGCAATTTTTAAACTTTTAGTTTTTATGCCCTTAAATTAGAGTCATATCGCACAAAATAGTTAATAAATAACATTACCCACACGTCTGCCTTACATCAGCACAATTTTGGAAACATAATTATTTTGTTAGGAAGTTATAGGGGTTAAAAGTTGACCAGCAATTTCTCATTTTTACAACAAAATTTGCAAAACCATTTTTTTAGGGACCACCTCACACTTGAAGTGACTTTGAGGGGCCTATATGAAAGAAAATGCCCAAAAGTGGCACCATTCTAAAAACTGCACCCCTCAAGATACTCAAAACTACATTCAAGAAGTTTATTACCCTTCAGTTGCTTCACATGAATTTTTGGAATGTTTAAAAAATGAACATTTAACTTTCTTTTTTTTCACAAAAAATTTACTTCAGATCCAATTTTTTTATTTTACTAAGGGTAACAAGAGAAATTGGACCCAAAAGTTGTGCAATTTGTCCTGAGTATGCTGATACCCCATATGTGGGGGTAAAAGATCATTTGGGCGCATGGCAGAGCTCGGAAAGGAAGGAGCGCCGTTTGACTTTTTGCTAAATTGGCTGGAATTGAGATCAGACGCCATGTCGCGTTTGGAGAGCTCCTGATGTGCCTAAACAGTGGAAACTCCCCAATTCTAACTCCAAACCTAACCCCACCACACCTCTAACCCTAATCCCAACCATAACCCTAACCACAAACCTAACCCTAACACACCCCTAACCCTAATTCCAACCCTAACTCTAATTCCAACCCTAACCCTAACTTTAGTCCCAACCCTAACCCTAACACCAACCCTAACCCTAATGTGAAAATGGAATAAATAAATTTTTTATTATTATTTTTCCCTTACTAAGGGGGTGATAAAAGGGGGTTTGATTTTCTATTTATAGCGGGTTTTTATGTTTGGCAGCTGTCACACAATAAAAGACGCTTTTTATTGCAAAAAAAAAGTTTTTGCATCACCACATTTTGAGAGCTATAATTTTTCCATATTTTGGCTCACAGAGTCATGTGAGGTCTTATTTTTTGCAGTACGAGTTGACATTTCAGTGGTACCATTTTTATTTACATCCGTCTTTTTGGTTGCGTTTTATTGCACTTTTTGTTCGGCGGCATGATGATAAAGCATTGTTTTTTTTGCCTCGTTTTTTATTTATTTTTTTACTGTGTTCACTAAAAGGGTTAACTAGTGGTACAGTTTTATAGAGCGGGTCGTTACGGACGGGGTGATACCAAATATGTGTACTTTTATTGTTTGTTTATTTATATAAATAAATTGATTTATTGGAAAAATATATATTTTTTTTTATTTGGGGATTTTTTTTTTTTAATATTTTTACACATTATAATTTTTTTTAACTTTATAACATTGTCCCAGGGTGGGACATCACTCTATCATGTCAGATCGCTGATCTGACACTGCACTGCACAGTGTCAGATCAGCGATCTAACAGGCAGTGAAGGAGGATTGCAGGCGCTCGCAAGCCACCTCACTGAAGGACCCGGAAGGACCCCGCGGCCATCTTGGAGATGGGGTCTCCATGGGGAACACCGGAACAATGCGATCGCATCACGTTGTTCCGGTGGGAGAGCGCAGGGAGTACCCTCCCTGCGTGATTCCTCTCTATGTCGCTGTCAGTACTGACAGCGGCATCAGAGGGATTAAATGCCCGTGATAGATGCTAGCACCGATCGTGGGCATTGCTGCGGGGGTGACAGCTGTCACATACAGCTGAAACCCGATCACTGCGGCGCTCAGCATGAGGCCGTGCGATCGTGCCGCCGTACTAGTACTGCTGTTAGCGCAGTTCCCACATAACAGTACTAGTACGGCGCATGTCAGGAAGGGGTTAATGACCTTCTAGTTATAACCCATCCCCCAATTGTTGGGCAGCAACTATTTCTTCTATAAGGTCATTGCTGATGTCCTCCCTCTTTGGCATAGTGTTAATACTCACCTGAATGCTCCAGACCAGTAAACTGAAAAAGCTTCTGCTTGTATGCAGTTGGACACTGACACGGTAAAGCTGAATTCCAGCATGAAAACAGTAATGTAACCTGGGAGATGCCAGTATATTTGAAGAAGCCAGTGGTGCACTACCAATACCTTTTGACCATGCGGCCACTATGAGGCCCTTCTGTCGGGGGGGGCGCAGTGCCAGCACCGGGTTCCGTGCACAAAATCGCACTTTCAACTGTATCGGCATCCTGGATGTGTTACCCTGACAGGCAAACTATTGGGCTATGTATTATAAGCAGACATTTGTGGCAGGAGGACATTTATTAAGCTATAGCTATCATAATTGTGTCACGGGAGGCGATAAGCTAAAAGTGATGGACCAGTCTAGTTACTAAATACTAAATAGGTTTCTCAGGAGCTCTGCAGCTCGCCCTAACGTGGAGCATACACAAGGGCAAGAGGGGAATGTGCTCATGTCACGGTCATGTGAATCAGAGCATGCACATGACCCTTGTATGCTCTTCAACAAGTAGAGAGAATTTGGTTACTGTAACCCTGAATGCATAGTCACCTTGCTTAAGAAGGTTTAACATTACATTCATGGCTCTGTCAGAGAATGAAGCCATTGAAAGTGTTGGCAAGAATATAAAGAATGGCATACAAATATATAAACTAGGGCTGAAAGTAGTCAGTTACTCCAATATGATAGGTAATAACACAGCATAAATGTCAAACATAAACCACCACATTGGAAACACGAGGTTACAACGTGGTGTTTTCTAGTGACATTTATGCTGTATTATTATCACCAAATATATTTATTTATCATATTGAACAACCTCTTTAAGTTCTTACTTTTTTGTGAACATGTGCGATTGAAGTTTAAAGAGTAACTACATTTTTTAAATATAATTTATGTTCTGTAAATCGGTGGAAGTTTGGGTCCTGAGCCCTCCACTGCTTGCACTTAAACACTTAGTGACCAAGCTATTTTTTTTCCATAACCCCTTTGCGACATGGGCTGTAAATTCAAGGTGCTGCGGGAGCTGCTTTTCTGCAAAACCGCCGTACATACAGTACAGACCAAAAGTTTAGACACACCTTCTCATTTAAAGATTTTTCTGAATTTTCATGACTATGAAAATTGTACATTCACACTGAAAGCATCAAAACTATGAATTAACACATGTGGAATTTTATACTTAACAAAAAAGTGTGAAACAACTGAAATTATGTCTTATATTCTAGGTTCTTGAAAGTAGACACCTTTTGCTTTGATGACTGCTTTGGACACACTTGGCATTCTCTGGATGAGCTTCAAGAGGTAGTCACCGGAAGTGGTCTTCCAACAATCTTGAAGGAGTTCCCAGAGATGCTTAGCACTTGTTGACCCTTTTGCCTTCACTCTGCGGTCCAGCTCACCCCAAACCATCTCGATTGGGTTCAGGACTGGTGACTGTGGAGGCCAGGTCATCTGGCGTAGCACCCCATCACTCTCCTTCTTGGTCAAATAGCCCTTACACAGCCTGAAGGTGTGTTTGGAGTCATTGTCCTGTTGAAAAATAAATGGTGGTCCAACTAAACGCAAACCGGATGGAATAGCATGCCGCTACAAGATGCTGTGGTAGCCATGCTGTTTCAGGATGCCTTCAATTTTGAATAAATCCCCAACAGTGTCACCAGCAAAGCACCCCCACCATCACACCTCCTCCTCCATGCTTAACGGTGGGAACCAGCCATGTAGAGTCCATCCGTTTACCTTTTCTGAGTCGCACAAAGACATGCTGGTTCAGTATGCCTTCAATTTGAATAAATCCCCAACAGTGTCACCAGCAAAGCACCCCCACACAATCACACCTCCTCCTCCATGCTTCATTGCGGGAACCAGGCATGTAGAGTCCATCCATTTACCTTTTCTGCGTCGCACAAAGACATGGCGGTTGGAACCAAAGATCTCAAATTTGGACTCTTCAGACCAAAGCACAGATTTCCACTGGTCTAATGTCCATTCCTTGTGTTCTTCAGCCCAAACATGTCTCTTCTGCTTGTTGCCTGTCCTTAGCAGTGGTTTCCTAGCAGCTTTTTTACCATGAAGGCCTGCTGCACAAAGTCTCCTCTTAACAGTTGTTGTAGAGATGTGTCTGCTGCTAGAACTCTGTGTGGCATTGACCTGGTCTCTAATCTGAGCTGCTGTAAACCTGCAATTTCAGAGGCTGGTGACTCGGATAAACTTATCCTCAGAGGTAGAGGTGACTCTTGGTCTTCCTTTCCTGGGGCAGTCCTCATGTGAGTTAGTTTCTTTGTAGAGCTTGATGGTTTTTGCAACTGCACTTGGGGACACTTTCAAAGTTTTCCCAATTTTTCAGACTAACTGACTTTCATTTCTTAAAGTAATGATGGCCACTCGTTTTTCTTTACCTAGCTGCTTTTTTCCTGCCATAATACAAATTCTAACAGTCTATTCAGTAGGACTATCAGCTGTGTATCCACCAGACTTCTGCACAACACAACTGATGGTCCCAACCTTATTTATAAGGCCAGAAATCCCACTTATTAAACCTGACAGGGCACACCTGTGAAGTGAAAACCATTTCCGTTGACTACCTCTTGAAGTTCATCAAGAGAATGCCAAGACTGTGCAAAGCAGTCATCAAAGCAAAAGGTGGCTACTTTGAAGAACCTAGAATATAAGACATATTTTCAGTTGTTACACACTTTTTTGTTAAGTATATAATTCCACATGTGTTAATTCATAGTTTTGATGCCTTCAGTGTGAATTTACAGTTTTCATAGTCATGAAAATACAGAAAAATCTTTGAATGAGAAGGTGTGTCCAAACTTTTGGTCTGTACTGTATACTTTGTGATGATCGTGTGGGCTACCGCCGAATGCCGCCATGATCAAATGCGGATGTCAGCTCTATATGAGATATGACACCTTGCAGCAATGCCCATAATTTGTGCTAGCACCGATATCGGGTGTTAAACCACTCTGGTGCTGCTTTCAATACTGATAGCGACATCAAGAGGGAGGAAGCTTCCTCTCTCCTCCCATCAGCACAATGCAATTGCAACTGCATTGTGCTAATATCCTTCATTGTAACCCCGGGCCGAAAGATGTCCACAGGGTCACCCTGCCTGCAAGACGCTGATCTGATGCCCTTCAATACAAAAGTTTTGTAGAGTATTAGATCAGCGATCAGGGCAGGAAAAGTTGATGTCCCATCCTGAGACTAGGTAAAAAAGTTTATAAAAAAAAAGATTTTAATAATTGTAAAAAAAAGTTTAAAAAAATCACAGAATAAGGAGCAAAATAAGTGAAAATTTATGAATCAAAAGTATTTATGTAAAAACAAAAAAAGAGTAAAGTACACATATTTGGTATCAACACGTACAGAACGACCCGACCTATAAAACTGTCCCACTGACATGTGGCAAAAAACTATAGTTTTTTATCATACTGCTGAACAAAAAGTGTACTAAACTGCGATCAAAAAGACGAATGTTAACAAAAATGGTATTGCTTAAAACGTCATCTTGTCCTGCAAAAAATAAGCCACCATGCAGCTCCATCAACACAAAAATAAAAAAGTTATAGCCCTTAGAATAAAGTGATGCAGAAACAATTCTTTCTCCTATAAAATAGTTTTTATTAAGTAAAAGTGCCAAAACAAAAAAAAAATTATATAAATCACTATTTTATCACTGTAATCGTACTATCCGAAAAATAAAGGTGCCTTATCACTTTTACCACACGGTGAACGGCATAAAAAGAAAAAAAATTCCTCAATTGCTGTTTTTTTCAATCTGCCTCCCAAAAATTGGAATAGAAAGCGATCAAAAACATTACGTGACCGAAAATGGTACTAATAAAAACATTAACTCGTCCTGCAAAAAACAAGCCCTTATATGACTCTGTCGGCAAAAATATAGAAAAATTATAGCTCTCAAAATATGGCAATGCAAAAACTTTGTTTTCCAAAAAAAAGCATCTTTTAGTGTATGACAGCAACCAAGTTTAAAGAAACTATATACAGTTGTTCTTATAAGTTTACATATCTCGGCAAAATTTTTGCTTTCTTGGCCTATTTTCAGAGAATATGAATGATAACACCAAAAATTTTTCTCCACTCATGGTTAGTGGTTGAATGAAGCCATTTATTGTCAAACTACTGTGTTTTCTCAAATCATGACAACCAAAAACATCCAAATGACCCTGATCAAAAGTTTACATACCCTGGTGATTTTGGCCTGATAATATGCACAGAAGTTGACACAAATGGGTTTGACTGGCTAGTAAAGGTAAATCCTCACCTGTGACCTGTGACAAATGCCAGGAAAATTGTTGGGATGCAAAAAAATACCCACAAATAACATCAGCTGAAATACTGGACTCTCTGAAAACTAGCGGTGTGGCTGTTTCAAGATGAACAACAAGAAGGCACTTGAAGAAAAATGGGCTGGTTTAAGGGCATGAAAATGAAAAGTTTGAAAATTGCAAAATGTTAAAAATTTTTACACAATTAAACGTAAGTCGTATCGCGCAAATTTTCCCAATATCATGAGGTAAAAGGTTATTTTCAAAATTTTCTCCAAAATTGTGATATTTTCACAAATAAACACAAAAAATATTGACCTCAATTTACCAGTAACATAAAGTACAATATGTTAGGAGAAAACATTCTCAGAATCAGTAGGATCCATTGAAGCATTTCAGAGTTATTAACACACAAAGTGACACTGATCAGAATTTAAAAACTTGGCCAGGTCAGGAAGGTGAAAATAGGCTTCGGAGTGAAGGGATTAATGGCCAAATTATAGAAATCTGACTAGTGTCACTCTATGTGGTAATAACTCTGGAAAGTGTCAACGCATCCCAGTAATTCTAAAGTCTTTTTTTTTCATGACACATTGTACTTTATGGTACTGGTAAACTTAAGTCAATATTTTTTGTGTTTATTTTTTAAAATATTGCAATTTTAACAAAAATTTAGAAAAAAAATCAGATTTTTCAAACTTTAAATTGTTATATTCTTAGACCAGTTAGTCATGAGGTGCAAAATAATTACCGTATATACTCGTGTATAAGCCGACCCGTGTATAAGCCGACCCCCCTAATTTTGCTACAAAAAACTGGGAAAAATTATTGACTCATGTATAAGCCGGGTGTATAAACTGCCCTCCTGCTCTGTGCTGCCCCCGTCCTCCTCTATGCTTCCACCGATCTCCCCCCGTCCTGCTCCACGCTTCCCCGTCCACCGATCTCCCCCCCGTCCTGCTCCACGCTTCCCCCGTCCACCGATCTCCCCCCCCGTCCTGCTCCACGCTTCCCCCGTCCACCGATCTCCCCCGTCCTGCTCCACGCTTCCCCGTCCACCGATCTCCCCCCGTCCTGCTCCACGCTTCCCCGTCCACCGATCTCCCCCCCGTCCTGCTCCACGCTTCCCCGTCCACCGATCTCCCCCCGTCCTGCTCCACGCTTCCCCCGTCCACCGATCTCCCCCCCGTCCTGCTCCACGCTTCCCCGTCCACCGATCTCTCCCCCGTCCTGCTCCACGCTTCCCCCGTCCACCGATCTCCCCCGGTCCAGCTCCATGCTTCCCTCGTCCTCCATTCTCCCCCCGTCCTCCTCTATGCTTCCCCCGTCCACCGTTCTCCCCCCGTCCTGTTCCGTGCTCCTTGTCCTCTCCTCCATCATATTCACCCCTCCCCATGCCATCGTGAACGTCCCTGCAATCCTGCGTTCTCCCCGTCTTCCTGCAGCTCTCTCCAGCACTGAGCGGTGATGTAATACCGCTCATTAAGGCCATGAATATGGAGGCCATGCCCATGGGAGTGGCGTCGCGTCCATATTACATGACCTTAATGAGCGGGTATTACGTCACCGCTCAGTGCTGAAGAGCTGCAGGAAGACGGGGAGAACGCAGGATTGCAGGGACCCTCAGCGATGGCACGGGGAGGGGTGAGTATGATCCCAGCCACCGGCTCCTGCCTCGGCATCCCCTCCCCCGCTGGTTTCTGCCCTATGACTAATGTATAAGCCGAGGGGGCATTTTCAGCATGAAAAAAGGTGCTGAAAATCTCGGCTTATACACGAGTATATACGGTAATAAATAATAACCATATGTCTACTTTGCATCTGCATCATTTTTTAAACATTATTTTATTTTGTTAGGATGTTAGAGGGGTTAAAAGTTTAGCAGCAATTTCTCTTATTTTCAAGAAATTTACAAAACCTGTTTCTTTAGGGACTTACTCAGATTTAAAATGGACTTTGGAGGGCCTATATATTGGAAACTCCCCAAAAGTGATACCATTTTAAAAACTCCACCCTCAAATTCTTTAAAACTGCTGTTAGGATTTTTTTTAAGCATTCAGGTGATAGAAATAAATTAATGAAAAGTGTAATAAAAAAAATTTTAAAATTTTTTCACTTTTACAAGGGATAGCACGACAAAATGGACCACAAAATTTGTTACCCAGTTTCTTTTGAGAGCACTGATACCTGACAGAAACCTCTGTATGGACAAACGGTAGGGCTCAGATGGGAAAGAGCACCATTTGAATTTTGGAACACAAATTTGGCTGAAAGAGCATGCAGGGACCCTAAGGTACAGAAACAGCAGAAACCCCCACAAGTGACACCGTTTTGTAAACTACACCACTCAAGAATTTCATCCAGTGGTATAGTGAGCATTTTTAACCTCAAGGTACTGCAAAGAATTTGATAGGTAGTGATATTGAAGACTTTCACTTTTATCTCAAAAATCTTGCTTTATTCCCAAATTTCTCACTTTTGCAACCTGTATCACCTAAAAGTGGACCAAACAGTTTGTTACCCACTTCCTTATAAGTGCAGCAATGGCCCACATATAGTCAAAAAGTTTAGTTTGGAAAAATGACAGGGTTTAGAACGGAAAGGCAATATTTGCATTTTGGAACACAAATTTGGCTGAGATTGCTGGCACTATGTCACATTTGCCGGGACCATAACGTATCTAAACAGCAGAAACGCACCACAAGGTACCCCATTTTGGAAACTATACCTATCAAGGATTTTATCCAGTAGAATAGTAAGCATTTTGAACGCACAGGTATTGTTAGGGTCTGCGGAATGCACCTAATAGATATAGTAGAGAGGTGCGTTTACAACCCGGGGTCCACCGTGCAGGCGAAGCCCGCTGCTAGTAAGATGGCGAAAGTAGCGAACTCTGTTATCCCGCAGAGTCGCTAAAATAGACGCCGTAGCGCGCTGTGGCAGTAAGTGCGAACTCTGTTAATCCCCAGAGCCGCTAACGGGAATGCCACAGCGCTATATGGCGATAAGTGCGAACTCACTTAGCTTCAGTGAGCCGCAAAGTAAAACGCTAGGGCGCTGAACCAGCGTTATAAAGCGAACCCTGTTGCGTCACAGAGCCGCTGAGAAAAAGACTGTGTCCTGTTAACACCACAGGGATACACAGATAACTGCTGTGCGGATAGCAGTCCGTGATCATGCAGACAGCAATGCATTCAAGCAATCTCCTCACCGGAGAAGCTTGTTATGATTTGGTAGCTGAGGAGAGCAGGCAAAAAAGGAAATACACCAGAGAGGTTGGAATCTATGGGATTGCAGTACCCTGACTAACCACCACAACTAAAGGCAGCCTTGGAGCGTTCCTACGTTGGTCCTAGACGCCTCGTCACAGCCTGAGAAGCTAACTACACCTAAAGACAGAAAGAGGAAAACTATCTGCCCCGGAGCAGATCCCCAAAGAACATAGAAAGCCCCCAAACATGTAATGGCGGTTAGACAAGAGGAAATACACAGACACAGACAGAAAATAGTATGAGCAAACGTTGGGGCCCAAACTTCCTAAATAGAAAAGGATAGGAAGGACACTTACTGCAATCCCAAAAAACCCTGAAAAGTACCAACACTACTAATTACAAAAACACCTGAGATCACACGACCTCTACCACCTCTACCACCTAAATTAGTTCTCTGGTGTAACAAAACTAAACAGCAGCCACTGAAAAAACTGGAAAAGGCAAATGAACAAACAACAGTGACTGAACTAAACTGAGAGGAGCACAAGCCCCCGGAGGGGACCCGGCAGACCCCCACAGAAGTGCAGGACAAAATGAAAAAAGCAAGCACAAAAAACTAAAAGAAGAAAATGTCTTATCTGTTAGCAGAAGATGCAGGCACGAAACAGCAAGCTACAAAGTGAACAGGAATCAAAGATGAGACCAGAACAATTGATCACCGGCAACCCTGATGGGAGGGAACCTCCCTTATATAAGACCAGTCAGTAACACCTGATCGCCAATCTTCACAATCTTCATTGGATAGTTCAGTACTGTTTGTAACCACCAGAGGGAGCTTCTGCTCAGAATTCATTTCTAGCACATTCACAACAGAAGCTGGTATTCTAGGGGCTTATTTCAGCCAAGCCCTAACCACTTGCACTCAAATCTCCTCACCGGAGGTGCCGGTATTCTAGAGGCTTATTTCAGCCGAGCCCTAACCACATGCGTGCATGATCACCCTGGCGCAAAGCACATAATGCAATTGATACTAGCGCATGGCGGCCCAGCCATGCCACCCTTTTATAGTAACAGCTACAGGACCTGCCAGAAACAAGGACCAATGAAACTGTTCCAAAACACCAGTAGTCACAGGACCTTCCTGGCGGACCAATAGGAGCAGCTTAAGTACCTGAGCATGTGACCCCTGATCTCCAATGAGAGATCTCACTCTGGGCATGCTCAGAAGGGGAAAACAAGGACTTTGTCCTAAAGACGTCTGCTCGCCGCTAACCAGTACTGGCCACAATAGCAAAGCCTGGAGAGGCAGCAGTAATCCTCTGCACACTGTTAGGCTGGGCGAGACGCTGGGACTGAAGTCTAAGCTGAGCAGAGTCCTCTGCGGCCGGAGACGGATGGGAGACCGCAGCTGGGATGGCTCGAGATTCCCCTTGTGCAGAAGTGGGAACTCGACCCCTAACAGGTATTACACAATGTTTGGTAACATTATTGAGTCATATTGAACATTTTCATTTTTTCCATATAAATGTTGCTTTAGCCCAAAATGTCTCACTTTTGCAAGTGGTAACACCAAAAAGTGGATCCTTCAGTTTGTTGGCCATTTTCTTATGAGTGAAACAATACCCCATATGTAGTCAAAAAGTTCTGTTTGGACAAAGAGCAGTGTCCAGAAGGGAAAAGACATTATTTGAATTTTGAAACACAAATTTTGCTTTATTTGGAATAGATTGTCATATTTGCAGAGCACTTGTAATTATAAAGAAAACCCCCATAAATGCATTTTTTGTAATTATACCATCTAATGTATTTATCTAGGAAGGTAGTGAACAGTTTGTTGATACCACCGTTTTTTATGCAGTTGATGCAACACAAGTTTAAAAAATTAAAATTTTAATTTTTTTCACTGTCACTTTTATTAATATTTTTGCATTTTCTTAGAAGCACATTTCAAATTTTATTACACTAGTTTTTCAGTGTTCAGCAATACTTCCAATATGGCACCAATGTGAGTACTGGACACACGGCTGTGCCTCGAATAGATGATGCACCATTTGGTCTTTAGCGTAAAATTGATGCAATTCCTGGACTCATTCAAAGCTTACAGAGACATTGAGCTACCAAACAAGAAATCCTTCCGTTAATTAATACTCACAAGGTGAGGCATGCCTCTAAAAACAAATTTGTTGATTACAAAAATTGGTCTTGCTAACAAAACAGTTTCCTGCAATTGCTTATATTGTAGCAAAATGTGAAGGAAAATGCAGCTAACTATGTGGCAAACCTAAGTTTGTTCCAAAGTTGAAAGAACACCAGCGGGGCTAGAATGACAGGTTTATCTTTTAAAAAGATTGAGTGTATATCATCTGTTTGGCTCCATCAATCCCTATATACAGTGGCATGTAAAAGTGTGCGGGCCCCTGGTCAAAATTACTGTTATTGTGAACAGTTTAGCAAGTTGAAGATGAAATTATCTTTAAAATGACCTAAAGTTAAATAAGACACATTTTCTTTGTATTTTAGGCAAACAAAAATATAAATATTTTCATATTTTAAAAATTACAAAAAAAGGAAAATGGTCCAGTGCAAAAATGTGGTACCCTGCATGGTTTGTACCTAGTATCACCCCCTTTTGAAAGTATCCCAGCCAGCCAAGAGTCTTTCAATTTTTGTTGGAGGGTCTATCATCCATTCTTCCTTGGAAAATTCTTCCAGTTCTGTGATATTCCTGGGTTGTCTTGCATGCACTGCTATTTTGAGGTCTAACCACAGATTTTCAATGGATTATTATCCATTTTTAGAAGCAATCCTGTTTTCAAACTTCAGCTTTTTTACAGATGGTGTTATGTTTGCATCAAGTATTTGTTGAAATTTAACTGAATTCATTTTTCCCTCCACTTATGAAATGTTCCCCGTTCCATTGGCTGCAACACAACCCAAATGCATGATTGAGCCATCCCCATGCTTAATGGTAGGTGAGATGTTCTTTACTTAAAATTCTGTGCCCTTTTTTTCTCCACACATTCCTTTCATCATTGTAGCCAAAGAGTTCTATTTTAACATCATAGGTCCACAGGACTTGTTACCAAAATGCACCAGGCTTGTTTAGATATTCTTTTGCATACGTCTGAGGCTGATTTCTATGGTGAGGTCGCAGGAGAGGTTTTCTTCTGATGACTCTTCCATTAAGGCCATATTTGTGCAGGTGTTTCTGAACAATGTATTACGACTCCAGAGTTTGCTAAATCTTTCTGAAGGTCTTTTGCAGTGAAGAGTGGGATCTGATTTGCCTCTCCTTACAATTCTACGTACTGCTCTGAAAGAAATTTTGCTTGGTCTTCCAGACCTTATCTTAACCTTCTGTTAACTACAATTTCTGAATTACATTTCAAACTGGGGAAAGGGCAATTTGAAAAAATTTTGCTATCTTCTTATAGCCCTTTCCTGCTTTATGGACCTCCACCATTTTCATTTTTAGAGTGCTAGGCAGCTGCTTAGAAGAATCCATTGCTAGGTTTTATAAAGCTGAGAATTTTTATAAAGCTGAGAAATTTGCATCACCTGGCCTTTCCTATTCATAACTCTAACAGCCTAATTAAGGTCTGAAACCTTGGCACACAATTCTCCAAGGGTTCCCAAACTTTTGCATTGGCCCATTTTCCTTATTGTAATTTTTAAAATGTAAAACAATGACAATTTTTTTGCCTAAATTACAAAGGAAATGTGTCATCTTTAACTTTAAGCCTTTTAGAGATCATTTCATCTTCAACTTGCTTAACTGTTCACAATAGCAGTAATTTTGACCAGCGGTGCCCAAACTTTATCTTGCTACTGTAAGGGATGAATAAGCCAATTGATGTAGTACACCATAACAGGCTCCTGCATTCCAATGTAGGAACCGCTATGTGCAAAAAACAACTAATTCTCTACAGAATTCTGAAAGTATTGTTTAGTATAAGAGATTCTGCAACAGCCATGCAATAAATCCCATAGTGTATAAGTACGGAACAGCCTCATTATTAGAGATCCTCCAATAAAACGATCATGCCTGTATCACCAATATAAATAATATAAATAAAATTTTGTGTAGCAAGACACAGTCGTAAAAATAGTCAAACCAAGGTAAATGGTCAAACATGTTTATGTGATTGATCAAGTCCTGGAATAAATTGTCAGATGACCTGACTTTTCAAGAACATTTGTGGGCTCCACATTCTGGAGTATACAGACTAAATAACAGTGTCTAATAATAATTTTGTTTGAATAATAGCTTGGTATTTGAGTGATCAAGTCCTGAAATTAACTGTGAAATGGGGTAAAATGTGTTTTATTGATAAAAATATTCTTTTTATTACTTGTCCAATAAAAATTCCTCTCTACTGTGGCCCACTAAACTGAAAATTTTAATTATTTGAAAAAAAGTCGCTACCACACAATTTAATTTTATTCATGTCAAATTAAACATGAGAAGTTGTGTGGTACATTTCAAAAAAGAGGGTGAAATAAAGGCCTGATTGGGATGGGAACATGGGGCAACAATACTGGGAATCACTCCTTCTACAGTGCTTCCTACAAACCTGGCATCTTTTTTGGGGACGGCTTTGGGTGAGAGCGGCAGGGACAATCCAAATAAAATGTCACCCTGTCTGCCATTCACCGAACATTCTCTGACTTGAACACTGCCTCCTGTGCCATTGAGTCAAAGAAGAGACACTCAAAAATTTCCCCTGAAATTGGAGAAAAGTGAGTACTCTGTGAGACTTCTTGTAGAGGATGAAGCTGTTATTAAACCAGGTTCCCTTTAAATACATAATAGACAGTTGAAAAAAAATCAATTCTCATTATGAACTGAATTTCCAATTCTGCTGTTTGCAATAAGTACAAAGAGGATGAATAATTCTGAGACTGCAGTCTTCCGTAACTGTGACATTTCATGTTAAATTTAAATAAACTATTTGTAATGTTAGTTGGGTTGAGTTATTTAAATTGATGTTTATTTGTTTATTGCAATAGCAGAAAGTTTGTAAATTTTGCCAATAATCCTGATTTGTTATGGAGGTTGTATGATTTCAATTACAACTGTTTGTATGATGGCAAATATAATGTGAGCTTTGAGCAGCATCATATATTTGCTATAAGGCTTGCTCTACTTTCTATGTGCTTACTTTTATCTAGAGAAATCAGCTCGCATCCTGTGGAAGTGGTTGCACCTAAACCACAGCACTATGAGATACACCTCTGGGTTTCATTTATAGATTATCTTTCCAAGAACAGAGTAATCCTGCCCTGTGCTTTAGAAAAGGTCCAAGTGAATACGTCTTCTTTTTCTCCAAATATTCATGTTATGTTACCTATATTTTCTGTGATGGTAAAATATTCTTAAAGTGAACCCTTCACATTGAACATTCTGTTTGATTTGTGGACTGCTTACTATAGCAGAGCTAAGTTTCTAATACTCTAACAGGCTGTAAGCCCTTCTTAAGGCCGGGATCACACATGCGAGGAATACGGCCGCAATACATGTAGCAGCACGCTCCGCTCCCGAGGCCGGCGGCAGTGCCGGAATTAACATGCGAGACTCGGCCGTATTCCTCGTATGTGTGATCCCGGCCTAAATGTGTTGTTCTGGTTTAATGTGACTGCAGACAGATGAATCGTGACCACATGCGGTCATGACTCCCTATTATTGCCAAAGCAAGAGGGCGGTCGTGTGAACGTACAGTATGTAAGCAAACTGCATATATGCAGTCACGTTACCGACAGCAAGCAGTCACAATTTGACAATCTGAATTTCTGATTATCTTCATTACTGGTACTTGTTTCTGGTCTTTATTTTAGACCATCTGTTTAAATCTACATGTTTTTAAAATACTTTTGCCTATTAACATGTATATTTATTATTTTAGGCCCTAATGAGTTACATGGATACATATTTTTGTGAGGTGCGCATTAATCAGTGTACAGCTTTTTTTCTTTCTTTAACCCCTTCACAACATGCGCCATACTAGTTCTGCTCTGCGTGAGGTGCATTCACGCAGAGCAGTACTAGTACGGCGCCACCTCACGCAGAACACCGCGTCTATCACGTGTGGGTGTCAGCTGTATGTGACAGCTGAAACCCCGCAGCAATGCCCACGATCAGTGTTAGCACCGATCGTGGGCATTTAACCCTCTGATGTCGCTGTCAGTAGTGACAGTGGCATAGAGAAGTATCGCACAGGGAGGGGGCTCCCTGCGAGCTTCCATCAGAGCAATGCGATGCGATCGCGTTGTCCTGATGGTCTCCATGGAGACCCCCCAGGCACCAAGATGGCCAAGGGGTCCTTCCTGATCCTGCAGGGAAGGTGGCTTGTGAGCGCCTGCTAAGAGCAGGTGCTGGCATGCCTCCTTGCCTGCCTATCAGATCCTGATCTGATAATCAGCTGTGCAGAGTGTCAGATCAGCTGTTTGCAGTAAAATAGTAATGTCCCACACTGGGACCATGTAATAAAAGTAAAAAAATATATAATGTTTAAAAATATTTAAAAAAATCCTCAAATAAAGAGAAAAAATAAAATAAATATTTTTCTAATAAATACATTTGTTTATGTAAATAAAAAAAACAATAAAAGTACACATATTTGGTATTGCTGCGTCTGTAACGACCAGCTCTATAAAACTATCCCACTAGTTAACCCCTTCAGTGAACACCGTAAAAATAAATAAAAAACGAGGCAAAAAACAATGCTTTATAATCATACCGCCGAACAAAAAGTGCAATAAAACGCGATCAAAAATACGGCTGTAAATAAAAATGATAACGCTGAAATCGTCAACTTGTCCCGCAAAAAAAAAGCTGTTGTACAGCTCAATCATCAAAAAAATAAAAAAGTTATAGCTCTCAGAATGAAACGATGCAAAAATAATTATTTTTTTCTATAAAATAGTTATATTGTGTAAAAGACTGGACTTGTCCGTACCTTTGGCTGAATATTGAAGTATACCACATGCATCCAGCCATTGTTAGACTTCACTGCAGTTTGTTCTATTTTCCATTCACAATGTTTTGTGGCTAACCCAAATAAAAAAAAAGCCGGTGTTTTACAGAGTAGCCCCACGGAGGCTTTTGTTAGAGTACTTGCACAGAGATGCGTACAGAGTACACACACAGGATTTTTGGCACAGTACTCTCACAGACACGAGTTCACAGTATAACTCTTTTTTAGGACCACAACTCATACAGACACAATGGCAGAGTATATTTATTTTTTAGGTACACTACTTAGAAGCTTTTTGGCACCGCACTCCCAGAAGCAGGGTTGCATAGTACACACAGAGGCTTTTGGCACAGTACTCAAAGAGACTTTTTGGTACAGTGCACACAAAGACTTTTTGGCACAGTACTCCCAGCAGCTTTTTGGTACAATGCAAACAGAGGCTTTTTGTCACAGTACTCCCAGAAGCTTTTTGGTACAGTACAAACAGAGGTTTTTTTGGAACAGTACTCCCAGAGGCTTTTTGGCACAGAACAAAGAGATGTTTTTGGCACAGTACTGTCAGAGGCTTTTTGACATCGTACACACAGAGGCTTTTTGACATAGTAACCCCAGAGGCTTTTTGGCACAGTACTCCCATAGGCTTTTTAGTACAGTACAAAGAGTGGATTTTTGACACAGTACTCCCAGAGGCTTTTTGGCATGGTACATACAGAGGCATTTTGGCCCACAAATGGGAAAGAGATGGCTGCATACTAGAATTTTTTTTAGAAACACTGCTCACAAAAAGACAGCTGCAGAGTAGAATATTTTTTTAGAAACACTACTCGTATAGACACAGTGGTAGAATAAAATTGTTTTTTCGGCCCACAAATGGAAAGAAACGGCTGCATAGTTGAAAACTTTTTTAGAAACACTAATCATAAAGACCCAGTGGTAGAATAAAATATTTTTTTCTGCACACAGCTGGTAAAGAGACAGCTACATACTAAAAATTTTCTAATATACTGTACATTACTCACAAAAAGACGTCTGCAGAGCAGAATTTTTGGGGGGGCACACTACTAGTACAGAAATGGCTTGAGAGTACACAGAGGCTATTTGGAACAGTACTCCCACAGGTGGGGTAGCAAAGTACACACAAAGGCTTCTAAGCACAGAAATCCCACAGATGGGGTTACAGAGTGCACACAGAGGCTTAAAGACACAGTAGTCCCACAGGCAGGGTTGCAGTGTTAAAATAGAGGTTTTTTGGCACAGTTCTCCCACAGGCTGAGTTGCAGAGTAGACACAGAGGCTTAAAGGCACAGTACTCCCACTTGCGGGGTTGCAGAATACACACTGAGGCTTAAATGCACAGTACTCCCACAGGCAGGGTTGCAGAGTACACACAGAGTAAGACAGAAAAATCAGAACAGAATACATTATGACATACCAATGTAAAAATTAAAGTCCCCTGTCGCTGTTCTTAGGTATTCAGAAATATCCATACGGACACTCCTCAATAATATTGGATACAAGAAGACATGGAGTACAGTCCAATTATTTTTGAGCAAACATGTAACAATTTTATTAAATATAAAGGCATATGAACAAAATAGAAGTTGTATCAAGACAAGAAAATATAGAGAGAGGAATGGATGAATAAACAATGGGTCTCTCTGCCTGTGTCATGTAGAGCAGTGGGAGGAGCAGTCATAAGATACATATATATCATTTTAAAAGTGCTAGTTCTTACAATGGCATAAGTGCGTTAGTGCAGAGCCAAAATTGGCCATGTACTACCCACCAATGTGGGATCTATAGAGTACAGAAACAGTAAAATTCCCTACATGCTATAAACATCTAGAAATCAAAGAATGCTCTTACCCATAATTCCCCAGAGACACCATGATAGCGGCCCTAACGTGCGTTTTGCATTGGCTTCTTCAGTGAGCTTGGCGCCTCTGTAGAGCGGTGATGTCAGTAACATCACTGCTCTTCAGAAATTCCTTGTCACTCTGCTCTCTGAACTAAGTTGGATTCTGTGGACTAAGGAGTATCTTTTTTCTAATAAAGTGGTGAACAAGGGACAGTGTCTTGTTTTTATTTTTCTCTGCTTTTATCAGACTTGCTCTACTTTGATGCATCAATTCCGGGGCGGCTGCGGGTTGGAATTTTTAGGCTTGGAAGGGCCCAATAGCCAGGTTCTATCCAGCCTGATATTATCAGCTCACAGCTCTCTGCTTTATCTTTATTGGTTACAAAAATTAGGGGTCACTCACATTGTTTTTTCATTCATTTATTTATTTAATCATAAAAAGCTGTCCAATAAGCACCACAGACTGCAATTTTATATGTCGGGGGTGTTGTGCAATTATATGTCTATAAGTTTGTCGCTCTATGTATTTGTCTGTCTATATGTCTGTCTATATGTCTGTCACTCTGTCTAGCTATATCCAGTTATATAACTCCTGCACTCAAAAAATGAAGAAAAATGAATGAACTATTTAATAGTATTTTTATTGGGAAAAAAAACTCCAATATGGTAATCCGTTCAAAATTCTGACAGACAAAGAAATAAACAACGTTTCGGCTCACATAGCCTTTGTCAAGTACAGTCTGTATTTATTGCTGAATTGGAGGCAATCACAGGAACGGAGAGGAATTGAATCCTTACAGAAACCGACGACGGGCATAAGCCAAGGCAAGGCAGGTAAGTAACCGTGCAGGAGAGTGTCCGGTGTGCAGGTAAGTGATCACTCACGGATCACTTACCTGCACACCGGACGCTCTCCCTGCACGGTTACTTACCTGCCTTGCCTTGGCTTATGCCCGTCGTCGGTTTCTGTAAGGATTCAATTCCTCTCCGTTCCTGTGATTGCCTCCAATTCAGCAATAAATACAGACTGTACTTGACAAAGGCTATGTGAGCCGAAACGTTGTTTATTTCTTTGTCTGTCAGAATTTTGAACGGATTACCATATTGGAGTTTTTTTTCCCAATAAAAATACTATTAAATAGTTCATTCATTTTTCTTCATTTTTTGAGTGCAGGAGTTATATGTTTCCATACCTTAACGATTTTTTCTCCTAGCACCACAATTTTCAAGTGAGTACCCCTTACCCTTTTGCTCGATTCTATATCCAGTTATATATATTATCTATCTCTATTTATTATCTATCTCTATAGATCTGCCTTCCTGCTCACCACCTCAGATGTGAAGTACCCACAAGGTGGTACTCCACGTTGCATATGTTGGAGAGACTGGAGTCCTGACAGACAAGCGCATTCAGCTGTCCCCTGAAAGTGTAGATCACCTAACTTTCATCAAGATGAATAAGTCATGGATCTTTAATGTCTTTTAAAACCCATTGGCAGAATGGGCAGACTAGGCGGTGGTGTAGTTTTTAGTGTGCTGCATTGATCTTGCGTTATTTCAGTCTGTGACACCTTTGTCGTGGCTTCTGTACCTGCTGTTGCTACAGCTGCTGATGTTACTAACAATTTTTTGAAATATGGAAACTCCAAGTTGTGTCTCCATCTGGTGGGTTGCCTGTATTGGAAGAGGTCTCAGAGCACCATTATACTATTTCTACTCTGGGGAAATTGATGCCACTTTAGTGCTGTCTTTCCCTAATTTTAGGAAATATTTGAACTCCAAGTTGGGTCTCCTTCATGTGTGTTGCCAGAATTTGGCAGGGCTCTCAGTGCACCAGGCCTACACCTGCCCCTCATTCAACTGTTACTGATCAATGTTTAAGCTTGAAATGCTGGTCCAAGCACTATTCCAGGCCCTGTCCCAAGCATCCATGCTGCGCAATTATACTATTAGTACTCTGGGTCAGTTGGGCGGTTGAAGAGTTGTGATGCAGGGGGAAACAAGGGTAATTATGTGGAGCCCCAGCTGTGCTGGGATTCCCACATCTCCTGGAAGGGTGCACTAAAAGAGTTATCCACTAGAGGTCCTAATGCATCAACACACCTTCACCCATCCCTAAGACCACCAGAGGGAGCCTGATAGGCATATAGAAGGAGGGTGAAGATAGGAAGAGAGAGTCAGAGTTCAGATTAGAGAGTTCTGCTGAGTGCAGTGTGCAGTGCAGAGCAGAAGGCTGCAGTCCGCAGCAGAGAGAGCTCAGTCCAGTTCAGTGAGTTCCGTTTAGTGGAGTCTAGTAGAGTGGAGTCTAGTCCAGTCCAGTCTAGTCAGAGCTCGGACAAGACAACGCAGGCAGAGCAGACAGAGTCAAGCCTGCAGAGCAGAGTGGAGTTCTCAGAAGGGGACTCAATAGCTCCAGTTAAAGAGCCAGGAGCGTGCCAACGCTCAGAGAGCGGCAGAAGAGGCAGCCCACCAACTGCCAGTGTGTGATCGTGTGAGGGCCTGAGTAGGCTGAAGGCAAGTGGAAGGAGAATTAACAGTGGCAGAGGAGCCTAGTCAGTTCACCCCAGCAAGTATTAACCGGACGCCGGGTCCGAGCTTACAGGGAACTCCACGACCCAGTAGGAGACCACCGGAGAACCTGGAGGACTACAGGTCCCAGGAGCACCACAGAGCTGATACGTAACAGGGCCAGGAGGACGGAGTCCGGCAAGTAGGTACCTGCAAGCAGGGACTGTGTACTTCAAGGGAAGATCCTACCACAAGGTCAGCCGGGTGCAGAACGGAGATTAAGTTAGGTCCAGCTACATGAAGGCCAGGACTTCATTACAGAGGGCAAGGAACAGGAGGCCACACACCTACTCAGTGGAAAATCTGGATGTGCACCTGTAAGGTTCTTTGTCTCTGTTGACATGTTCCTTGAAACTCAGTTTTCCGTCGGCCATTTTGCTTTCTGTCTTTCTGCAGCTTTTGCCCTCAGTTAATATGGAGTTTCCAGTTTTCATGTTCCCGCCCTGATTCTTCCCTCTTGCTTCTTAAGCAGCCTCAGCTGAACAATCAGTGCTCCTGAATCAAGCCTCAGTCAGTCTGTGACCTGACTCCTGGAAGCCTTGGACTTGTACTCCAGCTATTCCCTACTGAGGAACCTTGGAACACTTTTGGACTCTGGAAACCTGCTGTTTGGTGAATCCATGTTTGCAGAGGAATTACGGTACAGAGAAGAGATCCTGAACCTGCTTTGGAGATTTATTGTAGTGCTTGAAGTTACTCTGGCCTGCTGTGTCTCCTGTCGCTGTTCCTGCAAACTGTGTGAACTTTTCAGCATGCTTGTATGAAGTAATACAAGTCATTTCATTTCAACCTATGTCTCCTGTGTTTTCCTCGCACCCAAGCACAAGACGCTATAGGAACTGTACACTATACATGACAGCACCCTTCACCCTACAGTGCTCCGGGATGTGCCTGCAACATCTTCAGTAAAGGTACCAAAGTGACTTGTGTGTGTGTGTCCTACTTCTTACCCCTAACAGCCAGGTTCCCCTCTATCCTGCTCCCCCATATAACTACCTGCCCTGAAGGACATAGCCTCACCTGTGGGAGGCCTAACATCTAGCTGCACAACACCAACTCTTCAGTGGATCTGCACGGCAGCGCTGGTCACCCTGACCAGGTACTACAGGTGGCGTCACGAATCCCCATACCAACATTAAATTCCCCTGTAAATATCCCACATTTATGGTGAGCGCCCAGGGCCACGGACTGAGCTGTGTTGCCGTGACATCCCCCATAGAAGTTAATATGCTCGGATCCGAGTATCCCACTGCTCTGGGAGGGCGGCTCAATTAGGGTGCCATTTTTGAGTACAGTACTGTATGTGATATTAAGGTGGAGAAAGAGGAGTAGAAGCCATGTGATGCAGCACTTGTCATCCACAGGCGCACATGCTCTTTGTGGCCCTCATCTACAAGGCATACCGATGTGCGGCTGCCAAAGAAAGGGAGTTAAGTAGCCCGTCCAGTAACAAAAGTCTGTTTGTTCAGTAGAGCTTTCAGTAATATTACCACCTACCCCACATACACCTCAAACACCAAGCCTATTCCCTCTTCCACCACAAACTTCTTTTTCCCACTCATGTTGGATGTACCCTTCCCCTCTTTTAACCAGCTGTTTTGCAACCCTAGGCCCACACCTGTTAGTTACCTGTCAGTAAATTAACAATCTGTATTTATTTGCTGAGATAGTGTGGCTGGACCACTGAATTAGCACAAATGATTTAGATGCTGAAATGTGGACTTCTGTATGGACAACACAATTAGAAGAAATGATTTAGATGCTGAAATACAGCATCATCATACTGCTGGCTGAACCACACAATTTGCACAAAGGATTTAGATTCTGAAATGTGGACTCCTGGCTGGACCACACTAACATAGTAACAAAGTTAGCAAAGTCGAAAAAAGACATTTTTCCATCTAGGTCAGCCTATATTCCATCAGTATAAATCCCCAGATCTACGTCCTTCTAAAGAACCTAATAACTGTATGATACAATATTGTTACACTCCAGGAAGACATCCAGGCCTTTTGAACCCCATCCAAGAATAAAAAGGTAGCACACTGTAGCGCTATAACTTGCGGACAAAAAAATTTGAAAAAAGATGAAAAATGAATTGCATCACTGCCTTAGAAATATGAAAAATTGAGAAGTCTTAGCGCATAAAAAGGCCAATTTATGTGTACCTGATAGCCACGTTAAGGCTCTTCTCGTATATCAGGTCCTAACTATGCCAATCCTCACTTAGAAAAGTCTGTCTGCATGGGAACATATGAATCCTCTCTCCAGACTAATATCTACATCTCTGTGGAGGGGTAATGAACCTGTTATAATTAAAACGCCTGTGACCAAGTTTGGGGAGCAAGGAACGGACAGGTGCAGACACAATATGGAGAGCAGGAAAAATTTGAAGACTCAATATGAGGAGCAAGGGGTGAGATGGGGACATGTTTGAAGAAACAGTATGTGGGATGGGTTCAGACACAGTATGATGAGTGGGAGCATGTGTGCGGACACAGTATGGTGAGTGGGGGATAGGCACGGACACATTATGAGGAGCGAGGGGAAAAATGTATGCAGACACAGTAGGGGAGCGAAGTTGATAGGATGGATGCTGACACAGTATGGGGAGTTGGGGGAGTGTGAGGAAGCAGTATAGAGAGTGAGAGGGTAAATGTATAAGGAGAGAGGGGAAAACATGTGACAAGATTATTGAGTGGAATAGTGTGAGGAGACAGTATGGGAGTAGAAAAGTGTGAATTGGCACATAATAAAGACTGAGTAGTGTGTGGGGGGGTAGCATGAGGGGAGAGCCAAGAAGGGATAGTAAGCCAAATAGGTGGAATGTGGTGAGAGGGGCACAATATAGAGACTGGACCCTATAGGGAGGACACAGTGTGAGAATATAGTGGGAAAAGGAGAGGGCAGTGTGGAGGGCATGTACCATAAGAGGACAGTGTGGGGGTCATATTTTGTGCAGGGAATATGGTGAGGGCAATAATTTGTTTAGAGGCTCAGTGTAGGGCAGATATTTTTATTCAGGAGCATTATAGTGACACTGCTATCTTTAAGGGCATTGTGTGCAGATGTGCTACAGAAGACCGGAGAAGACATAAGTCTGCAGAGACGAGCTGTGGATGAGAAAACTCATCATGGAGTCTGGACAAGAAGAAGAAAAGAAAGAGAATGACTCCATCTTTAAGGTACCTAGATGTACATTTTTTTGTGATACTGATTAATTCTCATATTTGTATTTATGTTAGGAGCACTAAAGAGGTTGGCCAAATTTGTGATGAGTCTGCAGTCATTCTATGTAACTGCAAACTTCTGAATTCTCACAGTTCACGCTGCACGCTGTCATGATTCTCTTGTGACTTTCATCTCAAACCTGTACGAGCCCTTTAATTATTAAATGAAGCCCTGTAGCATGCCAATCCTAACAGCATGTAATATACTTGCTGTCAAGATTCAGCTCTGATTGCTGGTTCCAGCAGTCATCACATGGCCATTTCTCTCATATGTGATTTTCAATCTAAATGTCATGTGACAACTAGCTTCTCTTCCTGCTTTCACCAGTTTTTGAGCCTATGAACAAATGTCACCACATTTGTTGCATTACACAAACAGGTCTATCACTCCTGACTTCCTGTTTACACCCCAAAAAATACAATTATATCACCCACATATCGAACCAAGAGCTAGCCTCAGCGAAGTAGCCTCACAGAACCGTGCAGATGCACTCTGCTCTGCCCTACTGTGAGCAGAACATAAAACAGCACAGTGCAAATGAATAGCGACATCATCGGAATGAGGCTACTGCGCAGGAGCAAGATCTTGGTTCGCCATTTACATCAATCAAAGCTAGTCACTTGAGCAGTGCTCTTTTATTCTCTGCTCACAGTAGGGCAGAGCAGAGTGCGCCTGCACAGTCCTGTGAGCAGACGCGAGCTTTTAGGTCGCTATGTGGATGATGCGTCACATCAATCAAAGCAGGAGGACTCGATTAGGAGCAGAGAGGAGGGACAGATGCTGAAGCGAGGATGCCCATCAGACCAGACCACTGTCATTTACATACAACGCGGGCGCAAATCAAATGGTATTTTTGCAGGTGTACATGGGGAGTCAGGAGCTCATAGACCCATTTGTGTAATGCAGCACAGGGGCAGTTAAAGGTGGTGGCTTTTGTTCATATGCTCAAAAACTGGTGAAAGCAGGAAGAGAAGCTAGTTGTCACATGACCATAAGATTAAAAATCTCATCTGAGTGAAGGAACCAGCAAGTGGGGCTGAATCCTGGCAGGGCAGTTAAAGGTGGTGGCATTTGTCTATAATCTTAAAACTGGTGACAGGTTCCCTTTAACACATCTAATTGCGGAAATTAATTATTATTCCAAGATCTATTAATTAAAATGCACTTTGTGGGACAACAAATTTAATCATAAAATAGCTCATTTTATTACAAATAATTCCACAAATACCTTACTTGTAACAAAAGTCAAATTTTCAAAACATTCTCAAATGCCTACCAGTCCTATTATTGTGAAATGCCTTTTTCTCCATACCAATGTTCCTGAGATGAGGTTTATAAATGCATTTACACTGTTAATAGTAAGACACACTCCACTGCCAAAGCCTTTTTGTGCTGAAATGTGAAATATGTTCTCTGCTAAGCCATGAACTCTGTTATAAGAAAACATTAGCACCTAATTAAAAGTGAATGTGAAACAGTAATGTTGGAGCAACAATATGAGTGTTTAATTACAACATTGACATTCCAGAAGCCTACAATCTCGCCTGAATGATAGTATAAGACCAATGGAAAATTTGCTTTAGTCAGTTACAGTGGCATGTAAAAGTCTGAGCACCCCTGGTCAAAATTACTGAAAGATGACACATACAGTCTACAGTAATAGCAATAACTGTGGTATTGATGTACTGTGTACATAGCACAAGCGATTAGACGATCACAGGTCTATCTACAAACTTGAATCACCACCCGCACTTCATTTTCCCCAATTAACAATAAGGCTATGTGCACACGTTGCAGATTGTTAGCGTTTTTGCAGCGGTTTTTCGCAGCGAAAACGCCATGAAAACGTGGCAAAAACGCTTACCCAACGCAACTCATTATATTCAATGGGATTCCGCAATGCTGTGCACATGCTGCGTGTTTTTCTGCAGTGGAATCGCATCGCGGAAAAATCCGCAGCATGCTCATACTTTCTCCGGAATCGTGGCGATTCCGCCTCCATAGGAATGCATTGAACCGCTTACTTTCCGCATGTGGCTATGCCAACCATGCGCAAAGTAAGCGGTTCATGTGCGGATGGTACCCAGGGTCTGGAGGAGAGGAGACTCTCCTCCAGGCCCTGGGTACCATATCCCTGTTAAAATAATAATTCAAACGAAAATAATTATATTCTCACCTTCCGGCGGCCCCCGCAGTCTTCCCGCTCCTCAGCGACACTCCCGGCAAATCCCGTTCCCAGTAATGCATTGCGAGATCACCCAGATGACGTAGCGGTCTTGCGTGATGCTACGTCATCTGGGGTCATTGTCGCTATGCATTACTGGGAACGCGATTGGCCGGGAGCGTCGCTGAGAGGCGGGAAAGCTGCGGGGGACGCCGGAAGGTGAGAATATCACGATTTATTATTTTTTATTATTTTTAACATTAGATCTTTTTACTAATGATGCGACATAGGCAGCATCAATAGTAAAAAGTTAGTCACACTTGTCAAACACTTGTTTGACTCATGTGACCAACCTGTCAATCAGTTTTCCAAGCAATGCTACAGATTGCTTGGAAAACGCTAGCATTCTGCAAGCTAATTACGCATGCAAAACGCTAGGTTCTGGCAGGAATACGCATACCAATAAAAATGCGTATTTCCCGCGGCAGTGAGGTGCGGGATTGCCACGGAAATTTCGGCAGCAATTCCGCAACGTGTGCACATAGCCTAAAGAAACATAAAAAAATTAAAACAATACATATTTGTAATCAACATGTTCAGAAAAGTCTTATCTATCAAAATATACTATTAATTAACTCGATCTGTAAAACCCGTAAGGAGAAAGATTATAGAAATGCCAGAATTTCTGGTTGTGGCTACTGTAACTCAACAAAAAAATGCATTAAGCAGCAATCAAAGCATCATAGCTAGCCGCAAATAATATCATTAAAAGCATCAGGTCACCACGCAAGGAACAAGCCCTCAAACAGCTCAATCGACCAAAAAATCAAAAATGTTACGGGTTTTAAAAAATGGCGACTCAATCTAATTTCTTTTTAAAAATTTCTGAATTTTGTTTCACCGCTTAAATAAAAAATAAATAAAAAATGCAAGTTTTGTACTGTTGTAATTGTCATGACGTGGATAATCATATTTCCAGGTCATTTTTACTGAAGAATGAACGCCGAAAAAACAAAACCCAAAAAACAGTTGTGTATTTTTCACAATCTCACTTCACATTGAATTTTTTTTCCCATTTTCCAGTAAACTGTATAATAAAATGAAAACACAAAACACAAAAAGCACAGCAAAACCAAAAATACTCTGCTGCAAAAATAACATAACAGTAAATGGCAAGTGCCAATAAAAAATGGAAAAACAAGGGTATTTGGTTGATACGTTTTTTGCAAAAAATGTATATTAAGCTGCTCTACCAAATCGCCAAAGTATACCCGTATCAGAGCAGTCCCTGACTAATGTACAGTACAGACCAAAAGTTTGGACACACCTTCTCATTTAAAGATTTTTCAGTATTTTCATGGCTATGAAAATTGTACATTCACACTGAAGGCATCAAAACTATGAATTAACACATGTGGAATTATATACTTAACAAAAAAGTGTGAAACAACTGAAAATATGTCTTATATTCTAGGTTCTTCAAAGTAGCCACCTTTTGCTTTGATGACTGCTTTGCATACTCTTGCCATTCTCTTGATGAGCTTCAAGAGGTAGTCACCGAAAATGGTCTTCCAACAATCTTGAAGGAGTTCTCAGAGATACTTAGCACTTGTTGGCCATTTTTCCTTCACTCTGCAGTCCAGCTCACCCCAAACCATCTCGATTGGGTTCAGGTCTGGTGACTGTGGAGGCCAGGTCATCTGGCATAGCACCCCATCACTCTCCTTCTTGGTCAAATAGCCCTTACACAGCCTGGAGGTGTGTTTGGGATCATTGTTCTGTTGAAAAATAAATGATGGTTCAACTAAACGTAAACCGGATGGAATAGCATGCCGCTACAAGATGCTGCGGTAGCCATGCTGGTTCAGTATGCCTTCAATTTTGAATAAATCCCCAACAGTGTCACCAGCAAAGCACCCCCACACCATCACACCTCCTCCTCCATGCTTCACGGTGGGAACCAGGCATGTAGAGTCCATCCGTTCACCTTTTTTCTGCGTCGCTCAAAGACACGGTGGTTGGAACCAAAGATCTCAAATTTGGACTCATCAGATTAAAGCACAGATTTCCACTGGTCTAATGTCCATTCCTTGTGTTCTTTAGCCCAAACAAGTCTCTTCTGCTTGTTGCCTGTCCTTAGCAGTGGTTTCCTAGCAGCTATTTTACCATGAAGGCCTGCTGCACAAAGTCTTCTCTTGACAGTTGTTGTAGAGATGTGTCTGCTGCTAGAACTCTGTGTGGCATTGGCCTGGTCTCTAATCTGAGCTGCTGTAAACCTGTGATTTCTGAGGCTGGTAACTCGGATAAACTTATCCTCAGAAGCAGAAGTGACTCTTGGTCTTCCTTTCCTGGGGCGGTCCTCATGTGAGCCAGTTTCTTTGTAGCGCTTGATGGTTTTTGCAACTGCACTTGGGGACACATTCAAAGTTTTCCCAATTTTCGGACTGACTGACCTTCATTTCTTAAAATAATGAAGGCCACTCGTTTTTCTTTACTTAGCTGCTTTTTTTCTTGCCATAATACAAATTCTAACAGTCTATTCAGTAGGACTATCAGCTGTGTATCCACCAGACTTCTGCACAACACAACTGATGGTCCCAACCCCATTTATAAGGCCAGAAATCCCACTTATTAAACCTAGACAGGGCACACCTGTAAAGTAAAAACCATTTCCGGTGACTACCTCTTGAAGCTTATCAAGAGAACGCCAAGAGTGTGCAAAGCAGTAATCAAAGCAAAAGGTGGCTGTGATGAAACGGTGCACACGGTCCGCCACACGGTAGCCCGGGGTATCACGGCTTGTGATCCCTCCGTGCCGCAAATGTGACGAAAACGCGCACACACACGACGGCTGCTGCCGTCCGACCCAGTAAACTGCAGGGATTTATAATTATCCCACTCCACTTAGGAACTTGCAGCTCTCTGGCGCCCCCCTTACCCTCAGGTCAGTCAGGAACTGCACCTAGGATAATTAGTCGCCAGACGGGTCACTTGGATGTGTGCTGGCTATGGGGCACGCTGCAGTGAGGGAATTATAATTACTCCGAGCCGCAGCCGGGCAATACTCTTATAAAACACGCTCCGACACTGCCAGCGCCACCCAATAGATTAACACTTTACACCCCTTCCTTTAAGCTGCCACCAGCTACGATTTACTTGGAACAATTTATCAAGAGGGTCCGTAGCAACCCCAAACAGTAACGTAGTACGTCAGGCACGTGAAAATTCGTTTATAGAGCAGGAGAATCAAACTAATAATTTTATAGGTTTATTCCTTAAAAAACAGGCAGTGCTTATACAATATAAAAAGATGGAACAAACTGAGACAATATCGTTATGTACAAATGCAGTTATAAAATAAAATAGGATTAAAGATGAAAAGACTCACATGGTTGTTAGATCATTTACAGGCAAGCCAGGCTGGGGAAGGAGCCATACGTCATAGTTCATTTGCAGATCTCTTAGTCAAGACGTCACAGCAAGAATGACTGAGGAGGTTCCCTGCAAGCCTTATACATGTCGGCTTCTGACCTCACAAAAGGGCTGGTTTTCTGGCCACATCCCCTGGGCTACAAGTTATAGTTTTGAGCTCTGAAAGTCATAAGGACCATAACTCAGCGGGGAACCTCTAGCAAATAATGGCAGACCTATCAATGATCTTACTTTAAAATGATGGTTCCAATGAGCCCAAACTTGGATGAGCTAGTTTGTGGGGGATCCGAGAATTCCATTTCTCGGGTTCTGTTGGAGTTACGGGTTCACCAGTACCACGGGAACGATGCCTATGGACACAGGTTTCAAAACAGTAACTTTCGTGTTTCTAGCGAATGCTCCCACCATGTTATTAACCAAAAAAGAATGAATTCTCCAAAATGGCTGCTATGGTAGGAACAGCACATGTGCTGACAATGGGGACCCCTGCGGTGAAGCGGGAAAACTTCCAACACTGGTAGCTTCAGGTTACACTACTTGTGTGCAGGCTGGGGGTTGGTGAGAAGCGTGAGCTGCAGAGAGGAGGAGGAGGCTTTGCTTTGTGGGGTGTCAGCAGTACAAAAAAAATAAGATGAGGACGGCAATTCCAGCACAGCACTCATCACACCTCCCCCCTTAGAGGGCGCTACGGAGGCATGACCTTCGGTAATCCGACATGCGCACCTCAGCGGGTTCGCCACGTCGTGATAACCCATCAGCATTCCCATGATCGCTGCCTCTCTTGTGTTGTACGGCAAAATCATACTGCTGTAGGGCAAGGCTCCAGCGTAGCAACCTACCATTGGTTCCGGACACTGTGTGCAGCCAGCTCAGAGGGTTGTGGTCGTGACCACCTTGAAGGTGCGCCCGTACAGGTAGGGCTGCAAACGTTGCAGTGCCCAGACCATGGCCAGGCACTCCTTCTCGATGGTGGAGTATGCCACTTCCCTCGGCAGAAGTTTCCGCTCAGGTACAACACGGGTGCTCCTGGTTCCCCGAATCAACCTGGCTGAGTACAGCACCGAGGCCAAATTCGCTGGCGTCAGTCTGTACCAGGAAGGGCCGACTGCTGTCGACGGCTTTCAACACTGGAGAGCTGCACAGGGCTGTTTTCAAAGCTCGGAATGCCGCCTCACAGCCATCTGTCCAGTTGACTGTTTGGGAAGACCGCCCTTGGTGAGGTCCGTCAAGGGTTTTGCAATGGCGCTATAGTTCGGTACGAAATGCCTATAGTACCCTGCAGTGCCCAGGAAGGACTTCACCTGCTTTTTGGTCCTAGGGGTGGGCCAGACACGATCGCGTCCACTTTCTCGGGCTCTGGACTCATGGAACCCCCGCCTACCCGGTGCCCCAGGTAGTGGACCTCCCTCATGCCCATCTGGCATTTTCCCGCTTGATGGTCAGACCTGCCTGGTGAATACGCTTGAGCACCTCCTGGAGATGCTGAAGGTGTTCCTCCCAGGTGGAACTGAAGACGGCAATGTCGTCCAGGTACGCCACAGCGTACTCCTCCAGTCCCTGAAGCAGGTGGTTGACCATCCGCTGAAAAGTGGCAGGGGCATTCTTCATGCCGAAAGGCATGACCGTGGACTCGTACAGTCCAAAAGGGGTGATAAAGGCGGATTTCTCCTGCGCCGCAGGGCTCAGGGGAATCTGCCAGTAACCCCGGCTTAAATCCATGATGGATATGTACTTGGCATTCGCCAACCGCTCCAGCAGAATCCTCGATGCGTGGCATTGGGTGCGCATCAGAGGTAGTGATGGCGTTGAGCCCCCTGTAGTCCACGCAGAACCGGGTGGTCCGATCCTTTTTTGGCACGAGAACTACAGGTGAGGCCCACGCGCTTTTGGACGGCCGAATCACCCGCAGCTGCAACATCTCATGGATCTCCTGGCGCATAATCTGCTGAACCTCCTCAAGATCCGATAAGGTGTCCGCCGTAACGGGGCGTGATTCCCGGTGTCCACCTCATGGACTGCCAACTTGGTCTTTCGGGGTCGGTTCGTAAACTCGGCCCGGAAGGGTTCCAGAGTGGTCAGCAACTGCAACCGCTGGGAGACGGTTAGCGAGGCATTTACCTCCATGTCCTCAATGGACCCATTGGCATTGGCTTGGGCCAGCATGTCCAGGAGGGGATCCTCCTCCCCGTCCTCGGCAGGTTGCAGACCGGAGGACGCAGGCTTCACGTTCGTGATGGGCCTTCATCATGTTGACGTGAAAGGCCTTGCGCCTACCCCGAGTGTGGTCAAGCGTGACCACGTAGGTGACTGGTTGAGCTGTTGGTGCACGACGTACGGGCCTTCCCAGCTGCCTGAAGCTTATCCTTTGGTACGGGGACCAGCACCCACACCTTTTGACCCACCTGGTAGGTCCGCTCCCGGGCGTTCTGGTCGTACCAGTGCTTCTGGTCAGCCTGAGCCTGCTGTCACGCGGTCTTATGATATGTGTACGATGTCAGTAAACTATTCTTAAAAGAACAACACTCTATACCACATATAGATTAGCAACATCAGCATGTAAATAAAGAATAGATTTACCTGACACGATATCCGTTGAACTCAGGGTTAATCTTGAGGACTTGATACACTGTCACAGGAAAGAGAGGACCGGGGGTCTAACCTGACCCTAAACTGGGGTCCTAACTAATCCCTCACCTTGGAGGTACTGATAATGGTTCAGAGGTCCAAGTCTCCAGCCTAACCCTGTCTCCTATCAGTCCCTGAACCCTGTAATCAGTCCTAAGAAGGATTCTGATTACCACCAAAGGGATATGGGCTGATCTCTGCTAAATACACAGATTAGACATATAAGACAGACTGGAGAAAACACAGACTTGCATACACACTCAAACACAGAAGGAACATAAATGATCTGGGATATTAAACTCTAAGCAAGGTGAGCTTAAAACAACTAAGGAGCTCTTTAACTTAAGTCTATACAGATACAATCCTATCTGTGGTCTGCATGAAGAATTTCACTGGCAACTCCCAACACAGACAACCAGAGATTTAAAGGAAACCAATCAACAAATAATTAATTGCAGCCGGGAGAAGACTGCACCCAGTCCCAGAACTGAGCACAGACAGAATTAACTCCCTAACTGCCAAACACAAAGAAACAGCAACTCAGCTGTGAGAAGTCAGAATGTGCAACCGCGACGATCTTCGTGGCGATGCACACATGACAGTACCCCCCCTTCTACGAGGGGCCTCCGGACCCTCAGGGCCAGGTTTGCCCGGGTGAGTTCTGTGGAAGTCCGCACCAAACGATCTGCGTTAATGTCAGACGCAGGAACCCACGTCCTCTCCTCTGGACCATACCCCTTCCAATGCACCAAGTACTGAAGGGAGCGGCGATTCAGACGTGAGTCAATGATCTTTGACACTTGAAACTCCAAGTTACCATTGACCACCACTGGAGGAGGAGGTAGAGGTGATGGTATGACTGGTGCCACGTACCTCTTAAGTAACGACTTTGGAACACATTATGAATTTTAAACGTAGGAGGGAGGTCCAGATGAAATGCCACAGGATTAATTATGGAACTGATCCTGTACGGCCCGATGAATCTGGGGCCCAGCTTCCAGGAGGGAACTTTAAGTTTTATATTCCTGGTAGACAACCATACCAGATCGTTCACATTAAGATCTGGACCAGAAACTCTCCTCCTATCAGCCATACGTTTATAACGGTTCCCCATAGCACTCAGATTATTCAATACACCTCTCCACACTGAAGCAAGTGACGACGAGAAACGCTCCTCCTCAGGAACCCCAGAAGGGCCCCCCCATTGAATGTACAAAACTGGGGATGAAAACCATATGCCCCAAAAAACGGGGACTTACCAGTGGACTCGCTCCGCCTGTTGTTAAGAGCGAACTCTGCCAGAGGCAAGAAAGAAGACCAGTCCTCCTGGTTCTCTGAGACAAAACACCGAAGATAAGTCTCTAGGCTTTGATTCAGACGCTCTGTCTGACCATTGGTCTGCGGATGAAAAGCCGAGGAAAATGACAATTGCATCCCCCGACGTAAACAAAATGCCCTCCAAAACTTGGACACAAACTGAGACCCCCTATCTGACACCACATCAGAAGGCAACCCATGAAGTCTCACAATCTCCCCAATGAACACCTGCGCCAGAGTTTTAGCATTAGGGAGGGCAGGAAGAGCAATGAAATGTGCCATCTTACTGAACCTGTCAACAACCACCAGTATGACAGTATTCCCTGACGACGGAGGAAGGTCCGTAATGAAGTCCATAGATAAATGAGTCCATGGACGCTCCGGAAGTTTCAAGGGTAAAAGGGTCCCAGACGGACGGGTATGAGGGGTTTTAGAGCGAGCACACACCCCACAGGACGCGACAAAAGTTAAAACATCTTTATTAACGTTAGGCCACCAAAACCGGCGAGAAAGGAGATCTAAAGTAGCCTTACTCCCTGGATGTCCTGCTAAAGCAGAATTATGATGTGCCTCAATAACCTTTTGTCTCAACTGATTTGGGACAAACAGTCTCCCTGGAGGTCCTGCAGGGGCGTCCCCCTGAGCCTCTAACACCTCCTCCTCAAGCTCAGAACATACAGCCGACACTACCACCCCCTCCTGAAGGATGGGAATCGGGTCATCCATTTTCCCGGCCCCTGGGAAACTGCGAGACAAGGCATCCGCCTTAACATTCTTAGATCCAGGGCGATAAGTGACAACAAAATTAAACCTGGTAAAAAACAACGACCATCGAGCTTGTCTGGAATTCAGACGCTTAGCAGATTCCAAATACAGCAGGTTCTTGTGATCAGTAATGACGGTGACCGGGTGGACTGCCCCCTCCAAAAAGTGACGCCATTCTTCAAAAGCCAACTTAATGGCCAAAAGTTCCCTATTGCCGATATCATAATTCCTTTCGGCGGACGACAATTTTTTAGAAAAGAAAGCGCACGGATGCCATTTACCAGGGGACGGACCCTGGGACAATATTGCACCCACCCCTACGTCAGACGCGTCCACCTCCACAACGAACGGCTGTGATGCATCTGGTTGGATGAGAACGGGTGCCGAAGCAAAACATTTTTTCAAAGAGGAAAAAGCTTGGCAAGCTTTGTCCGACCATTTAGAAAAATCCGTCCCTTTTCTTGTCATGTCAGTGAGAGGTTTGACAACAGATGAGAAATTACAAATAAATTTCCGGTAGTAGTTAGCAAACCCCAGAAAACGCTGCAGAGCCTTAAGATCCTCTGGCTGATCCCATTCAAGCACTGCTCTCACCTTTTCAGGGTCCATACGGAAACCGGAGGCTGACACCAAGAAACCCAAAAACTGAAGTTCCTGTACGGCGAATACACACTTTTCCAGTTTGGCGTATAGTTTATTGTCTCGCAAGATCTGCAACACCTGTCTCACATGCTCCTGGTGAGACACAAGATCTGGTGAGTAAATTAAAATGTCATCCAAATATACGACCACAAACAGCCCCACCAGATGACGAAAAATGTCATTAACAAAATGTTGGAATACTGCTGGTGCAGTAGTCAGACCAAAAGGCATGACAAGGTTCTCATAATGTCCCTCCGGCGTGTTAAACGCCGTTTTCCACTCATCCCCCTCTTTTATCCTAATCAGATTATACGCCCCCTGAGATCCAATTTAGAGAACCATTTGGCGCCAACAATTTGATTGAAGAGATCAGGAATCAGAGGGAGTGGATACGGATCTCGAACAGTAATCCGATTAAGTTCGCGGAAATCCAAGCAAGGGCGTAGGCCTCCATCTTTTTTCTTCACAAAGAAGAACCCCGCGGCCACTGGGGAAGATGAAGGTCTAATATGCCCTTTGGCCAGACTTTCCGAAATATAATCTTTCATAGCCTGCCTCTCAGGACCAGAAAGGTTATATAACCTAGCTTTAGGTAACTTAGCATCAGGAAGTAAATTAATAGAGCAGTCATACACGCGATGAGGAGGCAACTCCTGACACCCCTCCTCCGAGAACACATCCCCAAAGTCCTCCAAAAAAGGAGGCAAAGTACTAGGCACGACCGCACTGATGACTGTGTTCATGCAGTTACTTTTGCAAAACTCCCCCCATTGGCTTATATCTCTGGACTGCCAATTAATCACAGGGTTATGTTTAACCAACCAAGGAAGTCCCAACACAATAGGAGTAGGTAGACCCTCCAACACATAACAAGATAATAGTTCCCTATGTATTGCCCCTACCCGAAGGTCAATGTTATGAACCTCATGAACAAAGCTACCTTGGCCGAGAGGCCTGGCGTCAATGGAGAATATAGGGATCGGTTTGACCAATACACTCAGATGCATACCTTGAGCCTGAGCAAACTGAGCGTCAACCAGATTAGCCCCGGACCCACTATCAAGAAGAACAGAAAATCTCTCCACTCTCGTACCAACCACCACCTCCACTGGTACAAGGAACTGAGAAGAACTAGCGGACGAAATACATACTCCCAGGTTGTCGTCCACCACACAACCTGGGATTAACAGTTTTCCGGCGACTTTTTGCTCAACAAGGCACGGGATGGACATCCCCCAACAAAATGTCCCTCTTTCCCGCAGAAGAAACACCTTCTAGTCCTGCGGCGTACCGCCAATCCCCTCCTACGAAATGATGTCCCTCCCAACTGCATAGGCTCCTCCGAACAGACAAGGGGAACCTCAACATAAGGGACTTTAGTAGTAGGTGGAGTAACAACAGGGGGCGGAGTTACCTCGCACCTCTCCCGGAGCCGTCTATCAGTACGGATAGCTAGGGCCATAGCAGCCTCCAGTGATGGAGGAGAATCATACTGAGCCAAAACGTCCTTTAATTTGTCAGAAAGCCCATGACAAAACTGGCTCCTAAGAGCTGGGTCATTCCACTGAGTATCTGTGGCCCATCTACGGAACTCAGAAGCAAATTCCTCCGCCGGACGATCTCCCTGCAGTATCTTACGTAATTTTGTCTCAGCAAGAGAGACCCGATCTGGGTCATCATATACCAAACCCAGGGCAGTAAAAAATCGATCTACTGACTGTAGAGCCGGGGATCCCGGAGGAAGGGAGAAGGCCCAGGATTGAGGGTCCCCTTGTAGGAGCGAGATAACAATTCCCACTCTCTGCTCTTCACTCCCTGATGATCGAGGCCGAAGCCGAAAATACAATTTACATGCTTCCCTGAAGGTAAAAAATTTGTCTCGCCCACCAGTGAACCTGTCCGGGAGAGCTACTTTAGGTTCAAATCTGGTTTGCTCCGAGGGAGACAAAACTTTGGACTTAATGTCCGTCAGCTCCATGGATAATTCCTGCAACTGCAGAGCCAGCTGGGCTACTGGATCCATGGCAACTGGGAATAATTTTATGGGCCAGTGAAAATGTCACGCGGTCTTATGATATGTGTACGATGTCAGTAAACTATTCTTAAAAGAACAACACTCTATACCACATATAGATTAGCAACATCAGCATGTAAATAAAGAATAGATTTACCTGACACGATATCCGTTGAACTCAGGGTTAATCTTGAGGACTTGATACACTGTCACAGGAAAGAGGAGGACCGGGGGTCTAACCTGACCCTAAACTGGGGTCCTAACTAATCCCTCACCTTGGAGGTACTGATAATGGTTCAGAGGTCCAAGTCTCCAGCCTAACCCTGTCTCCTATCAGTCCCTGAACCCTGTAATCAGTCCTAAGAAGGATTCTGATTACCACCAAAGGGATATGGGCTGATCAAATAAGGGAGGCATGTAAATTGTATTTTCGGCTTCGGCCTCGATCATCAGGGAGTGAGGAGCAGAGAGTGGGAATTGTTATCTCACTTCTGCAAGGGGACCCTCAATCCTGGGCATTTTCCCTTCCTCCGGGATCCCCGGCTCTACTGTCTGTAGATCAATTTTTTACTGCCCTGGGATTGGTATATGATGACCCAGATCGGGTCTCTCTTGCTGAGTCAAAATTACGTAAGATACAGCAGGGAGATCGTCCGGCAGAGGAATTTGCTTCTGAGTTTCGTAGATGGGCCACAGATACTCAGTGGAATGACCCAGCTCTTAGGAGCCAGTTTTGTCATGGGCTTTCTGATAAATTAAAAGACGTTTTGGCTCAGTATGAGTCTCCTCCTTCTCTGGAGGCTGCTATGGCCTTAGCTATCCGTACTGATAGACGGCTTCGGGAGAGGGGTGAGGTAACCCCACTCCCTGTTGTTTCTCCACCTACCACTAAAGTCCCTTATGTTGAGGTTCCCCTTGTCTGTTCGGATGAGCCTATGCAGTTGGGAGGGACATCATTTCGTAGGAGGGGATTGGCGGTACGCCGCAGGACTAGAAGATGTTTTTTCTGCGGGAAAGAGGGACATTTTGTTGGAGAATGTCCATCCCGTGCCTTGTTGAGCCAAAAGTCGCCGGAAAACTGTTAATCCCAGGTTGTGTGGTGGACGACAACCTGGGAGTATGTATTTCATCCGCCAGTTCTTCTCAGTTCCTTGTACCAGTGGAGGTGGTAGTTGGTACGAGAGTGGAGAGATTGTCTGTTCTTCTTGATAGTGGTTCCGGGGCTAATCTGGTTGACGCTCAGTTTGCTCAGGCTCAAGGTATGCATCTGAGTGTATTGGTCAAACCGATCCCTATATTCTCCATTGACGCCAGGCCTCTCGGCCAAGGTAGCTTTGTTCATGAGGTTCATAACATTGACCTTCGGGTAGGGGCAATACATAGGGAACAATTATCTTGTTATGTGTTGGAGGGTCTACCTACTCCCATTGTGTTGGGACTTCCTTGGTTGGTTAAACATAACCCTGTGATTAATTGGCAGTCCAGAGAAATAAGCCAATGGGGTGAGTTTTGCAAAAGCAACTGCATGAACACAGTCATCAGTGCGGTCGTGCCTAGTACATTGCCTCCTTTTTTGGAGGATTTTGGGGATGTTTTCTCTGAGAAGGGGTGTCAGGAGTTGCCTCCTCATTGCGTGTATGACTGCTCTATTAATCTCCTTCCTGATGCTAAGTTGCCTAAAGCTAGGTTGTATAATCTTTCTGGTCCTGAGAGGCAGGCTATGAAAGATTATATTTCTGAAAGTCTGGCCAAAGGGCATATTAGACCTTCATCTTCCCCAGTAGCCGCGGGGTTCTTCTTTGTGAATAAGAAAGATGGAGGCCTACGCCCTTGCTTGGATTTCCGCAAACTTAATCGGATTACTGTTCGAGATCCGTATCCACTCCCTCTTATTCCTGATCTCTTCAATCAAATTGTTGGCGCCAAATGGTTTTCTAAATTGGATCTCAGGGGGGCGTATAATCTGATTAGGATAAAAGAGGGGGATGAGTGGAAAACGGCGTTTAACACACCGGAGGGACATTATGAGAACCTAGTCATGCCTTTTGGTCTGACTACTGCCCCAGCAGTATTCCAACATTTTGTTAATGACATTTTTCGTCACCTTGTGGGGCTGTTTGTGGTTGTATATTTGGACGACATTTTAATTTACTCGCCAGATCTTGTGTCTCATCAGGAGCATGTGAGACAGGTGTTGCAGATCTTGCGAGACAATAAATTATACGCCAAACTGGAGAAGTGTGTATTTGCCGTACAGGAACTTCAGTTTTTGGGTTTTTTGGTGTCAGCCTCCGGTTTCCGTATGGACCCTGAAAAGGTGAGAGCAGTGCTTGAATGGGATCAGCCAGGGGATCTTAAGGCTCTGCAGCGTTTTTTGGGGTTTGCTAACTACTACCGGAAATTTATTTGTAATTTCTCATCTGTCATCAAACCTCTCACTGACATGACAAGAAAAGGGACGGATTTTTCTAAATGGTCGGACAAAGCTTGTCAAGCCTTTTCCTCTTTGAAGAAATGTTTTGCTTCGGCACCCGTTCTCATCCAACCAGATGCATCTACAGCCGTTCATTGTGGAGGTGGATGCGTCTGACGTAGGGGTGGGTGCTATATTGTCCCAGGGTCCGTCCCCTGGTAAATGGCATCCGTGCGCTTTCTTTTCTAAGAAATTGTCGTCCGCCGAAAGGAATTATGATATCGGCAATAGGGAACTTTTGGCCATTAAGTTAGCTTTTGAAGAATGGCGTCACTTTTTGGAGGGGGCAGTCCACCCGGTTACCGTTATTACTGATCACAAGAACCTGTAGTATTTGGAATCCGCTAAGCGTCTGAATTCCAGACAAGCTCGATGGTCGTTGTTTTTTACCAGGTTTAATTTTGTCGTCACTTATCGCCCGGGGTCTAAGAATGTAAAGGCTGATGCCTTGTCTCGCAGTTTCCCAGGGCCGGGAAAACGGATGACCCGATTCCTATCCTTCAGGAGGGGGTGGTAGTGTCGGCTGTATTTTCTGAGCTTGAGGAGGAGGTGTTAGAGGCTCAGGGGACTCCCCTGCAGGACCTCCAGGGAGACTGTTTGTCCCAAATCTGTTGAGACAAAAGGTTATTGAGGCACATCATAATTCTGCTCTAGCAGGACATCCAGGGAGTAAGGCTACTTTAGATCTCCTTTCTCGCCGGTTTTGGTGGCCTAATGCTAATAAAGATGTTATAACTTTTGTCGCGTCATGTGGGGTGTGTGCTCGCTCTAAAACCCCTCATACCCGTCCGTCTGGGACCCTTTTACCCTTGAAACTTCCGGAGCGTCCATGGACTAATTTATCTATGGACTTCATTACGGACCTTCCTCCGTCGTCAGGGAATACTGTCATACTGGTGGTTGTTGACAGGTTCAGTAAGATGGCACATTTCGTTGCTCTTCCTGCACTCCCTAATGCTAAAACTCTGGCGCAGGTGTTCATTAGGGAGATCGTTAGACTTCATGGGTTGCCTTCTGATGTGGTGTCAGATAGGGGGTCTCAGTTTGTGTCCAAATTTTGGAGGGCATTTTGTTTACGTCGGGGGATGCAATTGTAATTTTCCTCGGCTTTTCATCCGCAGACCAATGGTCAGACAGAGCGTCTGAATCAGAGCTTAGAGACATATCTCCGGTGTTTTGTCTCAGAGAACCAAGAGGACTGGTCTTCTTTCTTGCCTCTGGCAGAGTTCGCTCTTAACAACAGGCGGAGCGAGTCCACTGGTAAGTCCCCGTTTTTTGGGGCATATGGTTTTCATCCCAGTTTTGTACTTTCAATGGGGGGGCCCTTCTGGGGTTCCTGAGGAGGAGCGTTTCTCGTCGTCACTTGCTTCTGTGTGGAGAGGTGTATTGAATAATCTGAGTGCGATGGGGAACCGTTACAAACGTATGGCTGATAGGAGGAGAGTTTCTGGTCCAGATCTGAATGTGAACGATCTGGTATGGTTGTCTACCAGGAATAAAAAAAACTTAAAGTGCCCTCCTGGAAACTGGGTCCCAGATTCATCGGGCCGTACAGGATCAGTTCCATAATTAATCCTGTGGCATTTCGTCTGGACCTCCCTCCTACGTTTAGAATTCATAATGTGTTCCACAAGTCATTACTTAAAAGGTATGTGGCACCAGTCATACCGTCGCCTCTGCCTCCTCCTCCTGTGTTGGTCAATGGTGGCTTGGAATTTCAAGTGTCAAAGATCATTGACTCACGTCTGAATCGCCGGTCCCTTCAGTACTTGGTGCATTGGAAGGGGTATGGTCCAGAGGAGAGGATGTGGGTCCCTGCGTCTGATGTTAACGCAGATCGTTTGGTTCGGACCTTCCACAGAACTCACCCGGAATGTATATGGAATGTATATGGAATGTATTCCATATATTCAAAGTATATTCACATATATGTATTCACAGTTCACAGTTAGATAGATTTCACTTGCTAAAAAACCTTGTGCTCACATATTTCTAGGCCAGATATAATCAGTCGTTTTAAAGAAATCTGGCCTCCATAAGACCTTCGTAAAGGAACAAATGCATGAAGTACAAAATGTCCTATTAGATATCTGTTGTTTACATTATAGTTATGCAAGGCAACTAGGTCACAAGAATTAAAACAATAATTCTGCAACTTCAGCTCTTTTAATCATAATTATCATATTTACACTAGAACAGCCAATAATCTAGCAGCTTTTAATTGTATGTTAATTGACTAACCAGCCCCTTTTTGTAAACGTATAAAACCTTGAAACAATAATAAATGTATGTCTTTGACGAACTGTTATACTGACACTTGCGTGTGGACAGTCCTCATTTCGTTCTGAGCGCTCAAAAAGACATTATATAGAGATTTGGACATGGCAAGCAGCAAACACAGAAGGATATTTTTATCCTAATTAAATTTCCATATCAGTTGGCGCCTGCACGCGGGGCATTGGACGAAAACGCACGAGGACTCGGCCGACCGGAGAGACGGGGGTGTTGGCCCTGGCCTTGGCACACGGGACGGAGACTGCAGCTCCATCAGTAAGGTAAGAAAACTTTGTCATCTTACCTGAATGTTCCCTGTGCCAAGTCCTAGCCTACACTTCCAGCCGGTCGGACGTGGTCATCACCGCATTCCCAGGTTGTGTAAAAAGTCCATACCCTTATCCAAAAGCCCTGGGATATAAGCCGAGTTGGTTGCTGCTGTGCTGTGTATGTTTCATGTTTTATGTGAACCGGGAGAAAGTTGGAACGGTGACTGTGTTTTTGCTTGCTGATCTCTGGGGCTGTATAGCAAAAGACAATTGCTGCATAAGTTCCCGCAGTAAACTTTCACGCACCGGGAGGCCATCCCAGTCAAATCAGACGTGGAGGGCGGGAGCTTTGTTTTGGATAAGTCCACGCAGATATTCTTCACACATTGGAGGGAGGTTATCCCAAAAAATCCAGTTGTGGAAGCGAGGGCTTTGTTCGGTTAAGTTTCTGCAGTAAACTTTCACGCACTGGGAGGCCATCCCAGTCAAATCAGACGTGAAGGGCAGAAGCTTTGTTTTGGATAAGTTCTCACAATAATTGTCCACGCACTGGGAGGCCATCCCAGTCAAATCAGACGTGGATAGTGAGAATTTTGATGAAGGCTATTGCAGATTACTGTGACCGGTGCACCGGCCAGGTACGGTACAGAGCGATAGAACCTTGAGCTTCGCCGCGCTCAGTGCAATTGGTGAGTTATCAGTTACCAGAGCAGCTTGTATGTGTCACAGATCATCAAAAGAGGGATTCGTATTCTCCCGGGTGTCTGTCAACTGTCTGTATCAGGTACTGTTGCTTTAAATCACATCTCCGTGCGCTCTGTTAGTAACTCATTCAGAGCAGTGTGCTGGCTGCAGCAGCGAGAAAACCCCTTTGACCCCCCTCCTCTGCTAATCAGGTTATCAGGCATTCTGTTTCTTGGCTTTGATTTTTATTTTTTTAAGCTAGTTTTTTGGCTACAGGTTTTAACGTGAGAATTATCAGGCATTCAGACTGAACTATATTCATTTTTTGCTATTCTGAGGAATAATAATTTTTTTTTTTTTTTTTTGATACGTGATTTCAGTGGCTATAGAGACAGCAAGCAGAGATATAAGGAAGGGAGGGGGGAAGCAGCCAGCTGACATTCCAGAGATTTTTAATTAGCTGTTTTAGTAACAAGGGTTGTTTTTCAGAGTTTTATGATTAATACGGTTTTTCTTTTCTCCCCTTTTTGGTGAATTTATTTTTTTTTATGTTTACTTTTTCTAGAGTTTTTTTACTAAATCTAACTTTTGTTTTTAAAAATTTTTCTTTTAAGTACATTTTTGAATGATTTTGGAGAGATTTTTTCTCTAGAGCTTTATTTCTCCAGCCATTTTTTTTTCTACAAGCTTGCTTTACAACAAGGTCACATAGATAAGGAGAATTACAGGCTGTGGGAGAGAGCAGACACAAACTACGCAGTGGTCTGAGTAGCCCCACCCGTCGGGCATTCGGCGAGGAAATTTGTTGAATATGTTTTTGGAATAGACACAGTACGTAAGAATCGAAGGGCTAGGCATGTGAATAGAATGTCAGAGTACGTGAGAAGCAAATAGACAGGCAGCCTTTACGCTGCATAATGAAAGTTTTTTTTTCTTGTTTTTTGTTATTTGAAAGGTAACGGGAAAGTTTAATAGATTACCATCTGCTATAAAAGAGCTGCGGTGCATCGTGTAAAAGATACAGCAAGTTAATTTGAACGGACCAGGAAGTGATTTTTTTTTTTTTTTTTTTATGTGAATAAGTTTGAAAAGGTGTTAAATCATCTGTGAGAAAAAGATCACTGACATGTCACAAGAGCAGAATTCAGAGTCACACACATCACATGTCCATCATGTGGAGACACGGGACAGGTGTAGGCTGCTCTCATTGAGTAAGGAGCCTTGTACAGGGAAAAACGCTCCCCGCCTCTCTCCACAGGGAGAAGGCATTTTTGTTTCAACCATCCCCTCTCAAGAGTCACAGGGGGGACTCCCCCTCCATCTTTCTTCTCTCCCTCCCCTCCTCTTTCTCTCGCTCCTCCCTCACACCTCCCTTCTCTTCCTCTTTTTTTCTACTTCGTCATCAACTGTGTCAACGCCCAATCCAAGCAATGTGGTGTCCCTGTATTCAGTGTTTCCAGAACAGGGCACTTTGTCTATCCCAAGCACAGTACAAACATTGCCAGTCATTATATCAGGAGAAGAAAGTACAGATCTCCCTACACAAAACGCTACATGTAGCCCCCAGACACAACAGTCCACTGCTAAGGCTTCACAGGGGAGTGGTATAGCTACAGGGCTGCTAGCATGGAACCATGACACTGATCCACCGCAGCCTCAGCAAGGAAGTGGGAAATCCCCATGCAGCAAGACAACTTTAAAGCCCAAATCTCACCCAGTGTATGCACCAAGTACACCATGTCACTTCTTATCTGATGAAGATGAAGATGCAACGTCACACATGCTGCCCAATACTAGGGAAGGAAACACACAAGCACCAATAGAGCAGGGACAGGTAGAGGCACCATCCTATGAGCCCTTCATCCCAAGCCAGGTGATCAGTATGCTGCCAGACCCAGGGATACACCCCATGCCATTTTGCCAAAAAATGCAGCAGATCCAGCGAACGTATGCAGCAGCCTGGACTGATCTCTGGACCGTAATGGAAATAAAAGCAGTTGATGCATTCTGGCCAATTATGAGAGAACACTTCAAGCTTCCAACAGAGTTAGATGCGTATGCCTGGGAGACAGGACCAAAGCTAATTGAGCAACTCAGAGAATGGGCCAAAAGCAGACTGACAGGACAAACTCTCAGCCTACATGTCACGAGTCAAGACAAGACAGAGTCTGTGGAGAAGTTCCATGACAGAGTAATGCAAGTGTTTCAAGATTTGGGCCTCATTACCCATGATCAGACACACAGACGGATGTTGGCACAGGCTTTTGTGCATGGACTGAGAGAACCAATCAGGAAACCACTGGTAGCAGCCAGGCCTGAGTACACGTCAATAGCAATGGACACCCTTCTCACAGACGCAAAAGGGATAGAATCCCAGCCAGGAGTGCGCAAAACAGCTCCCCTGATGGTGGTCTCAGAGCCAGATGGCCAACCACGTTTTAAAGACAGAAGAAATGTCAAGTGTTACAAATGTGGCAAGCTTGGCCATTACCGGAACCGCTGCAGAGAACCCCTACGACCCACCACTTTGTCTAGAGAAGCAAGCCAAGGAAGAAACACAGAAAGCAGTGAAGAACCCCGTCCATAGGACAAGAGCACACCAAGTCCACAAGGAACCCCACCAGTGGGACCAATATCCTGAGAGTGGATGGCGTAGTCATATCTTTTCTTGTGGAACTCCGCAACCTCACCTACCTATCAGAATCTTCTGCTTCCTGCATGGGAATTGATGGTCAAGTCAGATATTTCCAGATTATGAAGCCCCTGAGCGTGTGGACTCAGCCAGAACACTCCATCATGTCCCAGTTTGTTGTGTAAAAAACCTGCACCCTCAACCTATTGGGAGTGGACCTACTGCAGAAGCTGAAAGCAACCAGAGTGTTCCAGGAAGATGGGACCATGACACTTTCTTCACCCCTGACCCAAGAAGAAACAGGAACCTCAAACAACCACACTGCAGACCTATCACAGGAGGTGCTGGACATAGTACCAGAAAAGCCACTCCATCACCCAGAGTCAAGATGTCTCTGACCAACTGAAGGTCTAAGTGAACTCGCCTAAGAAGACGGCCTGAGAACTTTGACATTGGCCAGGATATTCAACTCAAGAAGGACTCTACTCGCTTCATGGAATGGCAACACCTCATCCAGCTCTAACGCCAGAGGTTCATCTTTTGCAAGCACCAGGAGGTGCCCCCTGCAATCAACCAGTTCACCCAGGCCCTAGACCGGAAAAAGGCCACTCAGCTCTTCAAACTTGTGCACAAATACTGACCTGAGACAGAGCTGGAGAAAAATAAACTACTGATGGCCCGTGCTGAGAAAAAAGCAGCCGTTTAAGGAGACGTCGCAACAAGAAGACCCCTGTGACCAGAGCAGGTGCTAACACAGTGACTGTCTTGGTGGAGAACAAGAAAGCCAGCTGGTCGTCATCTCTCATGATGTGGATCCTAGTAGACGGTTTGTTTTCCCGCCAGCTCTGCACCAGCAGATGGGAGTCCCCTGCCGCATACTGAAGGACAAGGCCAAACTGGGCTGCCTCGCCCATCGGAATCAATCCCAGCTTTCACAGTGAAGAAAAAGACTGTAAACCCCACTGAGTTCAGAATGGTGCAAGGCCTGGAGGCCGCGAAAGAGGCTACGGTATTTGAAACCCCAACAGTGCTGAACCATCACACTCTGCTCTCAAGAGTCCGCGAAAGAGGCTACGGTATTTGAAACCCCAACAGTGCTGAGCCATCACACTCTGCTCTCAAGAGTCCCAGTCACCGCAACGGTATTCACGGTGATCAACCTGGCCAGTACCTTCTTCAGTGTTTCCCCTCCACCTGGAGGCCTGCTTTCACGCACCAGTGCAGTGCATATGGACAATGTTGCCTCAAGGTGCTCAAAACAAGCCCTTCAAGTTTCACCAAGACAATGTCCTCCATCCTCATCAACTGAATTGCAGAATATGCAAGAGTCACTCTTCTACAACACGTGGATGACTTTCTCTTTTGTGTGGTTGACATCGACACCTGCACAGTCTATTCCTTGTCTCTCCTACTCTACCTGGAAGAACAGCAACGCAAGGTCTGGAAGAACAAAGTCCAGTGATGCCAGAAGCAAGTTACATCCCTGGGACACTGTATTGCCCACAAGACGAAACACATGTCAAAAGACCGGAAGACCACTGTGGAGAAGATGGCTCCCCCAACAACTCCAAGAATGCTGCAGGCCTTCCCTGGTCTAGTGTCGTATTGCAGAACCTGGATCCCTGATGCCTCAGTCCTAATGCAGCCTCTGTGCACTTGCATCAACACAACCCCGCTCCTTCTATCAGACGCAGCCTTCAACCCATTCAGGAGATAGGAAGAACTCCACAGTCTCAGCGCCAATACCAGGCCTACCTGACTATGAAAAGTCTTTCCGTCTACCTGATGGAAGAAAGAAGGTCATGCTACTGGAGTCCTGGCACGGATTCACGGGGGAAAACAGAGACTTTTAGGCTGCCTCTCAGCCCGCTTGGATCCAGTTGCAAGAAGAGCACCCTCCTGCCTGATGGCAGTATCTGCAGCACACACCCTCCTGGACAAGGTTGCTGAAATCACTCTTGGACAGCCACTGGAAACTCTCACTCCACATGACATCTTGGCAATCTTCAATCAAGCTCAACCAACAGTAATCTCTCCACCGCCAGGCATCTTTGTGGCACCTCTATTGCCTTTGTCTCATAATGTCACTGTCTCCAGACCTACAGTCCTCAGCCCGGCCACTCTACTCCCACTCCCAAGGGGGGATACTTGGATGGCTCCAGAAGAAGTTTCAACACAGGAAGTGCAGTGACCAGCAATCAAGAAATCCTGTGGTCCAGAAGTCTGTCACCTAGCCTGTCAGCCCAGGAAGCAGAATTAATAGCGCTGACGAAGGCCTGCCAGATGGCAGAAGGCAAGACTGCAAACATCTACACGGACTACAGGTACTCGCATGGCATAGCACACAACTTTAGACCCATCTGGGCTACAAGGGACTTCATCACAGCAAACGGGACAACCGTGAAGCATCATGGAGCCTTCAGGGACCTACTGGGTATACTCAAACTTCCAAAATGGTGGCAATTTGAAAAATCAAAGTGCATGGAAAACTGAGAACAGAAGAGGCGTGAGGCAATAACATGGCGGACATGGCAGCCAAAGAAGCAGCCAAAGGAAGACAATATGGAGAAGTGGGAGAGGTCGTAGAGCCGGACGGCTACTACATGACGACTGAAGACAAGAAACCTGACAAAGAGACGTCCTGGGATCTGCTCAAGAAGTTACAAGACCAAGCTTCAAAAGGAGAAGAAGAGCTGAATGCGAAAAAAAAGCAACACGTGAAGAAGGAAGGCTATCAATAATAGATTTCAAACTCTGCCTACCACAAAGTATGCACCCTATGGTGGTCCAATGGGTACATGGACCCACATCCACATATCAAAGACTCAGATGAATGATCTGATTGGTGCTTACTGTTTCGCTTCAGGGATCTCCACCCTAACAGCCAAACTCACCAGCAGCTGTCTGACCTGCGGCAAATTCAAGCCTGGACGTATGGAAGAAAGACCCCTCACCTCATCTGGAAAGACCACTCTACCAGCTTCAAAGGATCCAGATAGACCACATCCAGACATCGCCAAGTGAAGGATTCAAATACGCCATTGTGGTCAAAAGAAGTATTTTCAAGATGAACAGAAGCCTTCCAAGTCAGCAAAGACTACTGCAACGAAGCTACTTTCGGAAAATAGTGTGCAGATACGGGGTTCCAGAAATGATAGAAAGTGATCAGGGACCCGCATTCACAGCAAATCTGACACACAAGACCCGATTAGCAGTAGGGTCAGTTTTAGGCCTACACACTCCTTACCACCCCCAGAGCAGCAGGAAGGTAGAAAAAAACTGAATGAAACACTTAAGAATAGAATGCTGAAAAATTGCCCAAGAGACACGCAAACCATGGCATGACACACTCCTAATTGCACTGTTTAGCGTAAGGCACACTCCCAGAGACCCAGAAAAGCTGTTTCGTGCCTGCATCTTCTGCTAACAGATAAGACATTTTCTTCTTTTAGTTTTTTTTGGTGCCTGCATTTTGTCCTGCACTTCTGTGGGGGTCTGCCGGGTCCCCTTCGGGGGGCTTATGCTCCTCTCAGTTTAGTTCAGCCACTGTTTGTTCATTTGCCTTTTCCAGTTTTTTCAGTGGTTGCTGTTTAGTTTTTGTTACACCAGAGAACTAATTTAGGTGGTAGAGGTCGTGTGATCTCAGGTGTTTTTGTAATTAGTAGAGTTGGTACTTTTCAGGGTTTTTTGGGGTTGCAGTAAGTGCCTTTCCTATCCTTTTCTATTTAGGAAGTTTGGGCCCCAACGTTTGCTCATACTATTTTCTGTCTGTGTCTGTATTTCCTCTTGTCTAACCGCCATTACATGTTTGGGGGCTTCCTATGTTCTTTGGGGATCTGCTCCGGGGCAGATAGCTTTCCTTTTTCTATCTTTAGGTGTAGTTAGCTTCTCAGGCTGTGACGAGGCGTCTAGGACCAACGTAGGAACGTTCCACGGCTGCCTTTAGTTGTGGTGGTTAGTCAGGGTACTGCAATCCCATAGATTCCAACCTCTCTGGTGTATTACTTTTTTTGCCTGCTCTCCTCAGCTACCAAATCATAACACTTATGTAATTGAATTGGTCAAAAACTAATGTCCATTCTCGAGTTTTTCTCCTCACTGCCAGATTTGATGATCCTGTCCAAGAGCCCCAGATGACATCAACCTCTGTGTAACTAGAGGGAAAGCCTGTTTGAATCCACGTATCGCATTGCAAGGAAGCTCCCGTACCAGGAGAGACACCTAAGCCACGAAGGATGTCGTGGATGCTCTGACTGACCAGACAGATGACCAGATGACCTACCTGATGAGTTCAAGGCCAGAGACCAAGTTAAAGCAGGATTTGAGTCACTATTGCCACTAGTAACTATAAAAAAATGTTGATTGGATAAATTACATCTATTATAACCAGCAGAGATTTGTTAACTTCACCATAGATGCTGTAAAAGGTTTGGCAGCACAGTTAGGCCCCACTTCCATTATGGCATTCCAGAATAGAATGGATTTGGATATGATTCTAGCTGAGAAAGGAGTTGTTTACAAAATGATCAAAGACACCTGTTACACCTACATCCCAGACAACACTGGCCCAAATGGTAAAGTCACAATGGCAATACAGAAACTTACTGAGTTATCAGAGGAACTGAAACAGAACTCAGGTGTCACTGACCCATGGGATCGATACTTTGGGTGGATGAGTGGGTGGCAGAAAATGTTGGCACAGGTTGGGACAGCCATTATGGGGGTTCTCATTTTTGCATTAATTACTGGTTGCTGTGTTATTCCTTGTATCCGCAGGATAATGGAAAAAACTGTTCAGGAGACAACCAATTTGATGCCACTCACCATCTTGGACCTCGCACCAGTCCGGATGGAACTGCCTGGCTTGACCAGATCTCCGAACTACCTCCAGACTGAGAATACACATCCTTGATGAAACATCATATCAACTATGAGATTATGATTGCAAACACATAAACCCCCGACAGGGACATTCCTCCTGACCGCCCATTTGCGAAAAGTCTGTATTCGGTGGGGGAGGCATGTACTAGGGGTGTCTCAACTCACCGGCAGCACAAAAGAGTTGCAGCGCTTTGGGCCAGGAGCAGGTTTTTAGGGCAAGTGGTATCTAAGGGGGGACTGTCATGGAAATATATATGTATTCCATATATTCAAAGTATATTCACATATATGTATTCACAGTTCACAGTTAGATAGATTTCACTTGCTAAAAAACCTTGTGCTCACATATTTCTAGGCCAGATATAATCAGTCGTTTTAAAGAAATCTGGCCTCCATAAGACCTTCGTAAAGGAACAAATGCATGAAGTACAAAATGTCCTATTAGATATCTGTTGTTTACATTATAGTTATGCAAGGCAACTAGGTCACAAGAATATAAAACAATAATTCTGCAACTTCAGCTCTTTTAATCATAATTATCATATTTACACTAGAACAGCCAATAATCTAGCAGCTTTTAATTGTATGTTAATTGACTAACCAGCCCCTTTTTGTAAACGTATAAAACCTTGAAACAATAATAAATGTATGTCTTTGACGAACTGTTATACTGACACTTGCGTGTGGACAGTCCTCATTTCGTTCTGAGCGCTCAAAAAGACATTATATAGAGATTTGGACATGGCAAGCAGCAAACACAGAAGGATATTTTTATCCTAATTAAATTTCCATATCAGAGGGAGTTCCAGACGAAATGCCACAGGATTAATTATGGAACTGATCCTGTACGGCCCGATGAATCTGGGACCCAGTTTCCAGGAGGGCACTTTAAGTTTTATATTCCTGGTAGACAACCATACCAGATCGTTCACATTCAGATCTGGACCAGAAACTCTCCTCCTATCAGCCATACGTTTGTAACGGTTCCCCATCGCACTCAGATTATTCAATACACCTCTCCACACAGAAGCAAGTGACGACGAGAAACGCTCCTCCTCAGGAACCCCAGAAGGACCCCCCCCATAGAAAGTACAAAACTGAGGATGAAAACCATATGCCCCAAAAAACGGGGACTTACCAGTGGACTCGCTCCGCCTGTTGTTAAGAGCGAACTCTGCCAGAGGCAAGAAAGAAGACCAGTCCTCCTGGTTCTCCGAGACAAAACACCGGAGATATGTCTCTAAACTCTGATTCAGACGCTCTCTCTGACCATTGGTCTGCGGATGAAAAGCCGAGGAAAACGACAATTGCATCCCCCGACGTAAACAAAATGCCCTCCAAAATTTGGACACAAACTGAGACCCCCTATCTGACACCACATCAGAAGGCAACCCATGAAGTCTCACGATCTCCCTAATGAACACCTGCGCCAGAGTTTTAGCATTAGGGAGTGCAGGAAGAGCAACGAAATGTGCCATCTTACTGAACCTGTCAACAACCACCAGTATGACAGTATTCCCTGACGACGGAGGAAGGTCCATAATGAAGTCCATAGACAAATGAGTCCATGGACGCTCCGGAAGTTTCAAGGGTAAAAGGGTCCCAGACGGACGGGTATGAGGGGTTTTAGAGCGAGCACAAACCCTACAGGACGCGACAAAAGTTATAACATCTTTATTAGCGTTAGGCCACCAAAACCGGCGAGAAAGGAGATCTAAAGTAGCCTTACTCCCTGGATGTCCTGCTAAAGCAGAATTATGATGTGCCTCAATAACCTTTTGTCTCAACTGATTCGGGGCAAACAGTCTCCCTGGAGGTCCTGCAGGGGCGTCCCCCTGAGCCTCTAACACCTCCTCCTCAAGCTCAGAACATACAGCCGACACTACCACCCCCTCCTGAAGGATAGGAATCGGGTCATCCATTTTCCGGCCCCTGGGAAACTGCGAGACAAGGCATCAGCCTTTACATTCTTAGACCCCGGGCGATAAGTGACGACAAAATTAAACCTGGTAAAAAACAACGACCATCGAGCTTGTCTGGAATTCAGACGATTAGCGGATTCTAAATACAGCAGGTTCTTATGATCAGTAATAACGGTGACCGGGTGGACTGCCCCCTCCAAAAAGTGACGCCATTCTTCAAAAGCCAATTTAATGGCCAAAAGTTCCCTATTGCCGATATCATAATTCCTTTCGCGGACGACAATTTCTTAGAAAAGAAAGCGCACGGATGCCATTTACCAGGGGACGGACCCTGGGACAATATAGCACCCACCCCTACGTCAGACGCGTCCACCTCAACAATGAAAGGCTGAGATACATCTGGTTGGATGAGAACGGGTGCCGAAGCAAAACATCTCTTCAAAGAGGAAAAGGCTTGGCAAGCCTTGTCCGACCACCTAGAAAAATCCGTCCCTTTTCTCGTCATGTCAGTGAGAGGTTTGACGACAGACGAGAAATTACAAATACATTTCCGGTAGTAATTAGCAAACCCCAAAAAACGCTGCAGAGCCTTAAGATCCCCTGGCTGATCCCATTCAAGCACTGCTCTCACCTTTTCAGGGTCCATACGGAAACCGGAGGCTGACACCAAAAAACCCAAAAACTGAAGTTCCTGTACGGCAAAAACACACTTCTCCAGTTTGGCGTATAGTTTATTGTCTCGCAAGATCTGCAACACCTGTCTCACATGCTCCTGGTGAGACACAAGATCTGGCGAGTAAATTAAAATGTCATCCAAATATACGACCACAAACAGCCCCACAAGGTGACGAAAAATGTCATTAACAAAATGTTGGAATGCTGCTGGGGCAGTAGTCAGACCAAAAGGCATGACCAGGTTTTCATAATGTCCCTCCGGCGTGTTAAACGCCGTTTTCCACTCATCCCCCTATTTTATCCTAATCAGATTATACGCCCCCCTGAGATCCAATTTAGAGAACCATTTGGCGCCAACAATTTGATTGAAGAGATCAGGAATAAGAGGGAGTGGATACGGATCTCGAACAGTAATCCGATTAAGTTCGCGGAAATCCAAGCAAGGGCGTAGGCCTCCATCTTTTTTCTTCACAAAGAAGAACCCCGCGGCCACAGGGGAAGATGAAGGTCTAATATGCCTTTTGGCCAGACTTTCAGAAATATAATCTTTCATAGCCTGCCTTTCAGGACCAGAAAGATTATACAACCTAGCTTTAGGCAACTTAGCATCAGGAAGTAGATTAATAGAGCAGTCATACACGCGATGAGGAGGCAACTCCCGACACCCCTCCTCAGAGAAAACATCTCCAAAATCCTCCAAAAAAGGAGGCAATGTACTAGGCACGACCGCACTGATGACTGTGTTCATGCAGTTGCTTTTGCAAAACTCACCCCATTGGCTTATCTCTCTGGACTGCCAATTAATCACAGGGTTATGTTTAACCAGCCAAGGAAGTCCCAACACAATGGGAGTAGGTAGACCCTCCAACACATAACAAGATAATTGTTCCCTATGTATTGCCCCTACCCGAAGGTCAATGTTATGAACCTCATGAACAAAGCTACCTTGGCCGAGAGGCCTGGCGTCAATGGAGAAAATAGGGATCGGTTTGACCAATACACTCAGATGCATACCTTGAGCCTGAGCAAACTGAGCGTCAACCAGATTAGCCCCGGAACCACTATCCAGAAGAACAGACAATCTCTTCACTCTAGTACCAACCACCACCTCCACTGGTACAAGGAACTGAGAAGAACCGGCGGATGAAATACATACTCCCAGGTTGTCGTCCACCACACAACCTGGGATTAGCAGTTTTCCGGCGACTTTTTACTTAACAAGACACGGGATGGACATTCTCCAACAAAATGTCCCTCTTTCCCGCAAAAAAAACACCTTCTAGTCCTGCGGCGTGCCGCCAATCCCCTACTACGAAAAGATGTCCCTCCCAACTGCATAGGTTCATCCGAACAGACAAGGGGAACCTCAACATAAGGGACTTTAGTAGTAGGTGGAGTAACAACAGGGAGTGGAGTTACCTCACCCCTCTCCCGAAGCCGTCTATCAGTACGGATAGCTATGGCCATAGCAGCCTCCAGAGAAGGAGGAGACTCATACTGAGCCAAAACGTCTTTTAATTTATCAGAAAGCCCATGACAAAACTGGCTCCTAAGAGCTGGGTCATTCCACTGAGTATCCGTGGCCCATCTACGAAACTCAGAAGCAAATTCCTCCGCCGGACGATCTCCCTGCTGTATCTTACGTAATTTGGTCTCAGCAAGAGAGACCCGATCTGGGTCATCATATACCAATCCCAGGGCAGTAAAAAATTGATCTACAGACTGTAGAGCCGGGGATCCCGGAGGAAGGGAAAATGCCCAGGATTGAGGGTCCCCTTGAAGAAGTGAGATAATAATTCCCACTCTCTGCTCATCACTCCCTGATGATCGCGGCCGAAGCCGAAAATACAATTTACATGCCTCCCGGAAGGTAAAAAATTTGTCTCGCCCACCAGTGAACCTATCTGGGAGAGCTACTTTAGGTTCAACTCTGGTTTGCTCCAGGGGAGACAAAACTTTGGACTTAATGTCCGTCAGCTCCATGGATAATCCCTGCAACTGCAGAGCCAGCTGGGCTACTGGATCCATGGTAACTAGAGATAATTTTTATGGCCAGTGAAAATGTCACGCTGTCTAATGATAAGAATACAATGTCAGTAAACTATTTATACAGGAACCACACTCTATACAACATATAGTTTAGCAACATCAGAATGTAAGTATAAAATAGATTTACCTGACACGATATCTGCAGAACTTAGGGTTAATCTTGAGGACTAGATGTGCAGAAACGATTTCTGTTTAACTCAGGGTTAATCTTGAGGACTTGATGAGCTGTAAAAGGAAAGAGGAGGACCGGGGTCTAACCTGACCCTACACTGGGGTCCTAACTAATCCCTCACCTTGGAGGTACTGATAATGGTTCAGAGGTCCAAGTCTCCAGCCTAACCCTGTCTCCTATCAGACCCTGAACCCTGTAATCAGTCCTAAGAAGGATCCTGATTACCACCAAAGGGATATGGGCTGATCTCAGCTAAATACACAGATAAGACAGACAGGATAGCACTCACTTGCATACACACTCAAACACCGAAGGAACATAAATGGTCTGGGAAATAAACTCTAAGCAAGTTGAGCTTAAAACAACTAAGGAGCTCTCAACTTAAGTCAATACAGATTCATTCCTATCTGTGGACTGAATGAAGGATTTCACTGGCAACTCCCAAAGCAGACAACCAGGAATTTAAAGGAAACCAATCAACAAATAATCAATTGCAGCCGGGAGAAACTGCACCCAGTCCCAGCACCGAGCACAGACAGAATTAACTCCCTAGCTGCCAAACACAAGAAACAGCAACTCAGCTGTGAGAAGTCAAAATGTGCAACCGCGACGATCTTCGTGGCAATGCACACATGACAGCAGGTTTTCGGACACCCCCACTTCCTTCACCCCGCTCCCTGCACCCCAGTCAATGAAAACTCGGGCTATCGGCAACGGGTAGTGGACGCCCCCAATCCCGGTGACAGTTAGGGTTTTCCCCGGAATCAACTCTTCAGGGGCCGCCAGTTCGGGCCGGATGAGGGTTCGTTCAGCTCCGGTGTCCTTGAGGTCTGTAGCAAGACGGGCCCCCACGCGGACGGGCTGCACGTTGTCATCAACCCTCCCCACCACACCACCCACCAAAAGAACAGAGGCGTTGGGCCCGGAGGCCTTGGCTGGGGGGTTCTTCTGCCTCTCCGGACAGGTGGCGCTGATGTGACCAGTCCTTTTACAGGAGAAACACTGGCGGGGGTCTGACGTAGGCCTGGCGCTGGCAAAGGGGATAGTGCCTCCAGAGGGACGGCTGGCAGGGGCACTGGGGTTGGTTGCAGGCTTACCCCCTCCCCAGCGGGTGGTGACGGGCTTCCGCACCTCGGGTTTCCGGTTGGCCTCATAGCTGTCGGCGATCCGTGCTGTTGTAACCGCGTCCTCCGGTTCTCGGTCCAGGATGAACTGTCGGACCTCAGCTGGGCACAGATGCAGGAACTGGTCTTTGATCATCAGTTCTTTCAGCTCCTCAAAGGTGTCAACTGACAGTCCATGGATCCACTGGTCAAAGTGGTTCCTGAGTCCTTGCACCACATCGCTATAACTGTCGTGTGGGCCACGTTGGAGTCTCCGGAACTTCTTTCGGTATACCTCAGGGGTTAGCTGGTACTTGGCAATCAGGGCCTGCTTGATGGCCTCATAGTCACTGTCTTGATCGGACGTGAGGGAAGCGAACGCCTCCTCCAAAGCTTTGCCCTTTAGCCCGGGGGTCAAGTACCTGGCTCATTGGTCGGCAGGCAGCCGGTACTGTCTGCAGACTTTCTCAAAGGCCTGCAGAAAAGTGTCCAAGTCTCCGTCCTTTTCCAGCACAGGAAAGTGCTCCGGCCGGGGCTTCGGACTCTGAGAGCTGCTGGGTGTACCGCTCTGGGCTGTGGAGGGCATTGCCCCTTGTCTGAGCAGCTCCAGTTCATGGGCTCTCTGAGCTTCCCGCTCGGCTCTCTCAGCCTCTCGCTGTTTGGCCTCTCGCTGCTCGGCTCTCTCTTGAGCTTGCTGGATCAGCCTCAGGCGTTCTTCCCGGTTGTCAGCGGGGAGTCCCTCCAGGGCCGCCTGCAGGTAAGGGTCCAACCCGCCCTGGGTGTAAGCATGCAGGGTTTGGGCCTCTGCTGCAGCACCACCTTGGCTTGGGCCGGCTCCTGTGCCCGACACACTCCGATGCTCGCCCAACTCCTTCAGGGCCTGGACCAGTTGGCTTTTGGTCCGGTTCGTGTGGACAAGGCCGTGGTACTTGCAGATTCCCACAAGAGTGTCCTTGCTCTGCTGTCCGTACCAACTTGCTCCTATTGTAGCCATGTTTGCCAAATAAAAGATAGGATAGAAAAACAAAGAGAAGGGAGGGGTAACCGCAAGTACACACAATTGTCTCAGGACTAATAAACACTGAGTCTGTTCTCCAAAACTTTAGTTGCAGGGTCCCTGAAGAACCGTGCAAGTTTTTTTTTATTTAGTGAATGGAATGATTGCTCAAACCAGATCACTAATGCTCTATAATCCCACCGCTGCCACCAATATGTGATGAAACGGTGCACACGGTCCGCCACACGGTAGCCCGGGGTATCACGGCTTGTGATCCCTCCGTGCCGCAAATGTGACGAAAACTCGCACACACACGACGGCTGCTGCCGTCCGACCCAGTAAACTGCAGGGATTTATAATTATCCCACTTCCACTTAGGAACTTGCAGCTCTCTGGCGCCCCCCTTACCCTCAGGTCAGTCAGGGAACTGCACCTAGGATAATTAGTCGCCAGACGGGTCACTTGGATGTGTGCTGGCTATGGGGCACGTTGCAGTGAGGGAATTATAATTACTCCGAGCCGCAGCCGGGCAATACTCTTATAAAACTCGCTCCGTCACTGCCAGCGCCACCCAATAGATTAACACTTTACACCCCTTCCTTTAAGCTGCCACCAGCTACGATTTACTTGGAACAATTTATCAAGAGGGTCCGTAGCAACCCCAAACATTAACGTAGTAAGTCAGGCACGTGAAAATTTGTTTATAGAGCAGGAGAATCAAACTAATAATTTTATAGGTTTATTCCTTAAAAAACAGGCAGTGCTTATACAATATAAAAAGATGGAACAAACTGAGACAATATCGTTATGTACAAATGCAGTTATAAAATAAAATAGGATTAAAGATGAAAAGACTCACATGGTTGTTAGATCATTTACAGGCAAGCCAGGCTGGGGGAAGGAGCCATACGTCATAGTTCATTTGCAGATCTCTTAGTCAAGACGTCACAGCAAGGAATGACTGAGGAGCTTCCCTGCAAGCCTTATACATGTCGGCTTCTGACCTCACAAAAGGAGCTGGTTTTCTGGCCACCTCCCCTGGGCTACAAGTTATAGTTTTGAGCTCTGAAAGTCATAAGGACCATAACTCAGCGGGGAACTCTAGCAGAATAATGGCAGACCTATCAATGATCTTACTTTAAAATGACGGTTCCAATGAGCCCAAACTTGGATGAGCTAGTTTGTGGGGGATCCGAGAATTCCATTTCTCGGGTTCTGTTGGAGTTACGGGTTCACCAGTACCACGGGAACGATGCCTATGGACACAGGTTTCAAAACAGTAACTTTCGTGTTTCTAGCGAATGCTCCCACCGTGTTATTAACCAAAAAAGAATGAATTCTCCAAAATGGCTGCTATGGTAGGAACAGCACATGTGCTGACAATGGGGACCCCTGCGGTGAAGCGGGAAAACTTCCAACACTGGTAGCTTCAGGTTACACTACTTGTGTGCAGGCTGGGGGGTTGGTGAGAAGCGTGAGCTGCAGAGAGGAGGAGGGAGGGCTTTGCTTTGTGGGCTGTCAGCAGTACAAAAAAAAAAAGATGAGGACGGCAATTCCAGCACAGCACTCATCACAGTGGCTACTTTGAAGAACCTAGAATATAAGACATATTTTCAGTTGTTTCACACTTTTTTTGTTAAGTATATAATTCCACATGTGTTAATTCATAGTTTTGATGCCTTCAGTGTGAATGTAAAATTTTCATAGTCATGAAAATACAGAAAAATCTTTAAATGAGAAGGTGTGTCCAAACTTTTGGTCTGTACTGTATGTAGTCCCTATCTGATGTATTTAAAAACCTGGTCATATATATAATACCTGTATGAGCAGGATTCAGAAAGGTAATGTCCAATGTGGACACAGCATAGAGCGGCTTATATGTGCATGATTCATAAGGGAGGGGTGGAGAATTCTCTGCTCTTGTAGAAACAAGAAAACAAATGGTTAAAACAGAAAACACAGAAGAATGAACGCTGAAAATACAAAGCCCAAAAAACAGTTGTGAGATTGTGTATTTTTCACAATTTCACTTCACATTGAATTTTTTTTCCCATTTTCCAGTAAACTGTATAATAAAATGGATGGTGTCATTGAAAAGCAGTGCTAGTCCCACAAAACACAAGCCCTTACAAGAAAATAAAAAACTTACAACTCTTGAATGAAGTGGAAGGAAAAATTAAAGTGCAAAAATGAAAAATTGCTAGGTCCTTAAGGGACTTAACATATTTTCTTAATTACTGTAACTACAATTACATGACCTGGACCAATTAATCAAAAATGCCCAGCATTGCTTAGTGGACAACATTTTCTAAGAATGCAAAACAGACAAACATTCATTTCTCAAATTAAATTTATGGGAATGAAGGGTATCTTAATTTCTACATGATAATGATGACCTAATCAGCCTTGCTCATGACACAGATTAATTCTATGAAGGTTTAAAAATAGGAAATTTTATTGAAAAAGGTGAAAGAATGTGAATTTTCACACATTTCTAAGTCAGTTTGTTAATGTATACTTTGGGATTGAAGATGTTCACGCCTAACAGTGAAAAATGTGTCCTTATAAGTCAGAGAGGAACTATTCCTGTCTGCCTAAATCCACTTACAGAGTGCTGTGTAAATGCTGCTTACATGATCACTGTTTTAAAGGTGAGAATTTCTAAACTAATATAAAAAGTCACGTTATTTTAAAGTAAAACCAACCAAATGAAAGCGCTCGTTCTATCAGTAATATTTTATTATTATACTTATTTATTATTATTATTATTTACAGTTATATGAAAAAGTTTGGGCACCCCTATTAATCTTAACCCTTCACCCCCAAGGGTGGTTTGCACGTTAATGACCGGGAAAATTTTTACAATTCTGACCACTGTCTCTTTATGAGGTTATAACTCTGGAACGCTTCAACGGATCTTCGCGATTCTGAGATTGTTTTCTCGTGACATATTGTACTTCACGTTATTGGTAAAATTTCTTCGATATAACTTGCGTTTATTTTTGAAAAAAATGCAAATATGGCGAAAATTTTGCAATTTTCTAAATTTTGAATTTTTATTCCCTTAAAACAGAGAAATATGTCACACAAAATAGTTAAGAAATAACATTTCCACATGTCTACTTTACATCAGCACAATTTTGGAATCCAAATTTTTTTCTTAGGAAATTATAAGGGTTAAAAGTTGACCAGCGATTTCTCATTTTTACAACAAAATTTACAAAGCCATTTTTTTTAGGGACCACCTCATATTTGAAGTCACTTTGAGGGGTCTATATAGCAGAAAATACCCAAAAGTGACACTATTCTAAAACTGCACCCCTCAAGGTACTCAAAACCACATTCAAGAAGTTTATTAACCCTTCAGGTGCTTCACAGGAGCTGAAGCAACGTGGAAGGAAAAAATGAATATTTAACTTTTTAGCCACAAAAATGATCTTTTACAAACTTTATTTTTATTTTCACAAGGGTAAAAGAAGCAAATGGACAGATAAAGTTGTTGTGAAATTTCTCCTGAGTACGCCAATACCCCATAAGTGGGGGAAAACCACTGTCTGTGTGCACAGCAGAGCTCATAAGGGAAGGAGCGCCGTTTGACTTTTTCAAACTAAAATTGGCTGAAATTGAGATCGGACGCCATGTCGCGTTTGGAGAGCCCCTGATGCGCCTAAACAGTGGAAACCCCCCACAAGTGACACCATTTTGGAAACTAGACCCCCTAAGGAACTTATCTAGATCTGTTGTGAGCACTTTGAATCCCAAAGTGTTTCACAAAAGTTTATAATGCCTGGGTGTTAAAAAAAAAAGAAACAATTTTCCACAAAAATGATTTTTTAGTCCCAAATTTTTGATTTTTCCCAAGGAAATTGGACCCCAAAAGTTGTTGGCCAATTTGTCCTGAGTACGCTGATACCCAATATGTGGGGGGGGGAAACTGTTTGGGCGCACGGCAGGGCTTGGAAAGTAAGTAGTAACGTTTTGGAATGCAGACGTTGATGGGGGTCATGTTCCGTTTGCAGTGCCCCAGATGAGCCTAAACAGTAGAAACCCCCCACAAGTGACCACATTTTGGAAACTAGACCCCCTAAGGAACTTATCTATAGCTTTGGTGAGCACTTTGAAACCTCAAGTGCTTCACACAAGTTTATAATGCCCGGGCATGTAAAATAAAAAATCCTATTTTTTTCCCACAAAATTTATTTTTAGTCACTAATTTTTTATTTTCCCAAGGGTAACAGGAGAAATTGGACCACAAAAGTTGTTGTCCAATTTGTCCTGAGTACGCTGATACCCAATATGTGTGGGGGAAACACTGTTTGGGCGCACGGCAGAGCTCGGAATGGAAGGAGCACCATTTGACTTTTTCCAACCAAAATTGGCTGGAATTGAGATTGGACGCCATGTTGCATTTGGAGAGCCCCTCATGCGCCTAAACAGTGGAAACACCCACAAGTGACCCCATTTGGGAAACTAGACCCCCTAAGGAACTTATCTAGATCTTTGGTGAGCAATTTGAACCCCCAAGTGCTTCACACAAGTTTATAACGTAGAGCCGTAAAATTAAAAAATCATATTTTTTCTACAAAAATGATCTTTTCACCCCAATTTTTATTTTCCCAAGGGTAAAAAGACTCCAAAAGTTATTGTGCAATTTGTCCTGAGTACGCTGATACCCCATATGTGGGGGTAAACCACTGTTTGGGTGCATGGCAGAGTTTGGAAGGGAAGGAGTGCCGTTTGACTTTTTCAATGCAGAATTGGCTGGATGCCATGTCGTGTTTGGAGAGCTCCTGATCTGCCTAAACAGTGGAAACCCCCCACAAATGACACCATTTTGGAAACTAGACCCCTCAAGGAACTTTTCTAGATGTGTGGTGAGCACTTTGAACCCCCAAGTGCTTCACAGAAGTTTATAACGTACAGCCGTAAAATAAAATGTATTTATTTTTTTTAGAAAAATGATTTTTTCGTCCCCAATATTTTATTTTCACAGAGGTAACAGGAGAAATTGGACCCCAAAAGTTGTTGTCCAATTTGTCCTGAGTACGCTGATACCCAATATGTGGGAGAAAACTACTGTATGGGTACATGTTGGGGCTCGGAAGGGAAGTAGTGACGTTTTGGATTGCAGACTTTGATGGAATGCTCTGGGGGCGTCATGTCGCATTTGGAGAGCCCCTGATGCACCTAAACAGTGGAAACCCCCCACAAGTGACCCCATTTTGGAAAATAGACCCCACAAGGAACTTATCTAGATGTGTGGTGAGCACTTTGAACCCCTAAGTGCTTCACAGAAGTTTATAACGAACAGCCGTAAAAATAAAAAATTTTTTTTTTTTACAAAAATTATTTTTTTCACCCCCAATATTTTATTTTCACAAGGGGAACAGGAGAAATTGGACCCCAAAAGTTGTTGTCCAATTTGTCCTGAGTACGCTGATACTCAATATGTGGGAGAAAACTACTGTATGGGTAAACGGGGCTCGGAAGGGAAGTAGTGATGTTTTGGATTGCAGACTTTGATGGAATGCTCTGGGGGCGTCATGTCGCATTTGGAGAGCCCCTGATGCACCTAAACAGTGGAAACCCCCCACAAGTGACCCCATTTTGGAAAATAGACCCCACAAGGAACTTATCTAGATGTGTGGTGAGCACTTTGAACCCCTAAGTGCTTCACAGAAGTTTATAACGAACAGCCGTAAAAATAAAACAATTTTTTTTTTTTACAAAAATTATTTTTTTCGCCCCCAATATTTTATTTTCACAAGGGTAACAGGAGAAATTGGACCCCAAAAGTTGTTGTCCAATTTGTCCTGAGTACGCTGATACTCAATATGTGGGAGAAAACTACTGTATGGGTAAACGGGGCTCGGAAGGGAAGTAGTGATGTTTTGGATTGCAGACTTTGATGGAATGCTCTGGGGGCGTCATGTCGCATTTGGAGAGCCCCTGATGCACCTAAACAGTGGAAACCCCCCACAAGTGACCCCATTTTGGAAAATAGACCCCACAAGGAACTTATCTAGATGTGTGGTGAGCGCTATGAAGCCCCAAGTGCTTCACAGAAGTTTATAACGTACAGCCGTAAATAAAAAAAAATCATTTTTTTTTTTTAAAAATTATATTTTTGCCCCCAGTTTTTTATTTTCCCAAGGGTAACAGAAGAAATAGGACAAATTGCACAATAACTCTTAGGGTCCAGAGTACGTTGATACCCCATGTGGGAGTAAACTACTGTTTGGGCGCATGGCAGAGGTCAGAAGGGAAGGAGCACCGTTTGACTTTTTCAACGCAGAATTGGCTGGAATTGAGATCAGACGCCATGTCACATTTGGAGAGCCCCTGATGTGCCTAAACAGCGGAAACCCCCCAATTCTAACTCCAACCCTAACCCCAACACACCCCTAACCCTAGTCCCAACCCTAACCACAAACCTAACCCTAACACACCCCTATCCCTAATCCCAACCATAACCCTAATACTAACTTTAGCGCCAACCCTAACCCTAACTTTAGCCGCAACCCTAACCTTAACCATAACCCTAATGGGAAAATGGAAATAAATACATTTTTGTAATTTTATTATTTTTCCTTAACTAAGGGGGTGATAAAGGGGGGTTTGATTTACTATTTATAGCGGGTTTTTGTGATTGGCAGCTGTCACGCTAAAAGACCCTTTTTATTGCAAAAAATAGTTTTTGCATAACCACATTTTGAGAGCTATAATTTTTGCATATTTTGGCCCACAGAGTCATGTGAGGTCTTATTTTTTGCGGGACGAGGTGACGTTGTTATTGGTACCATTTTTGAGCATGTGACATTTTTTGATCGCTTTTTATTTCGATTTTTGGGAGGTTAGAATGCACAAAATCAGCAATTCATGTATTTCTTTTGGGGGAGGCGTTTATACCGTTCCGCGTGTGGTAAAATTGATAAAGCAGTTTTATTCTTCGGGTTAGTACGATTACGGCGATACCTCATTTATATCATTTTTTTATGTTTTGGCGCTTTTATAGAATAAAAACAATTTTATATAAAAAATAATTATTTTTGCATCGCTTTATTCTGCGAGCTATAACTTTTTTATTTTTTCGCTGATGATGCTGTGTGACGGCTCGTTTTTTTGCGGGACAAGATGACGTTTTCAGCGGTAGTATGTTTATTTATATCGGTCTTTTTGATCGCGTGTTATTCCACTTTTTGTTCAGCGGTATGATGATAAAGCACTGATTTTTTGCTTTGTTTTTATTTTATTTTTTTAAGGGGTTCACAAAAGGGGTTAACTAGTGGGACAGTTTTATAGGGGGGGGTCGTTACGGACGCGGCAATACCAAATATGTGTACTTTTATTGTTTTATTTTTTTTATTTACAGGAAGAAATTAATTTATTGGGGAATATATAATTTTTTTTTTTGATTTATTTTGGAATTTTTTTTTTACACGTTTATTTTTATTTTTTTACTTTTTTACATTGTCCCAGGGTGGGACATCACTGTAAAATGTCAGATCGCTGGTCTCACAGTGTGCACAGCACTCTGTGAGACCAGCGATCTCACAGGCAGCGCTGCAGTCTTCTCAGTGCCTGCTCTCGGCAGGCACTGAGGAAGCCGCCTCCCTCCAGGACCCCGGCGCCATCTTGGATCCGGGTCCTGGGAGGGAGGAAGCCCTCAAAACAGCGCGATCACATCGCGTTGTTCTGAGGGTCTCAGGGGGGCGCGCAGGGAGCCCTCTCCCTGCGCGATGCTCCCCTGTGCCCCCAGTACACCGCGATCATGTTTGATCGCGGTGTGCAAGGGGTTAATGTGCCGGGAGCGGTCCGTGACCGCTCCTGGCACACAGTCCCGGGTGTCAGCTGTGATAATCAGCTGACACCCGGCGGCGATCAGCTGCGCTCCCCCCGATCGCCTATGACGTACTATCCCGTCCGTGGTCAGATTGTCACGGGTTTTATGGACGGGATAGTACGTCAGATGTCAGAGAGTGGTTAAGCTTAATGTTTTATAAAAATTGGTGTTTTTGCAACAGCTATTTCAGTTTGATATATCTAATAACTATTGGACACAGTAATGTTTCTGCCTTGAAATGAGGTTTATTGTACTAACAGAAAATGTGCAATCTGCATCCAAACAAAATTTGACAGGTGCATAAGTATGGGCACCTCACCAGAAAAGTGACATTAATATTTAGTAGATCCTCCTGTTGCAAAAATAACAGCCTCTAGTCGCTTCCTGTAGCTTTTAATGAGTTCCTGGATGAAGGTATTTTTGACCATTCCTTTTTACAAAACAATTCCAGTTCAGTTAAGTTTGATGGTCGCCGATCATGGACAGCCCTCTTCAAATGATCCCACAGATGTTCAATGATATTCAGGTCTGGGGACTGGGATGGCCATTCCAGAACATTGTAATTGTGCCTCTGCATGAATGCCTGAGTAGATTTGGAGCGGTGTTTTGGATCATTGACTTGCTGAAAGATCCATCCCCTGCGTAACTTCAACTTTGTCACTGAATCTTGAACATTATTGTCAAGAATCTGCTGATACTGCGTGGAATCCATGCGTCCCTCAACTTTAACAAGATTCCCGGTGCCGGCATTGGCCACACAGCCCCAAAGCATGATGGAACCTCCACCAAATTTTACTGTGGGTAGCAAGTGTTTTTCTTGGAATGCTGTTTTTTTTAACGCCATGCATAACGCCTTTTTGTATGACCAAACAACTCAATCTTCGTTTCATCAGTCCACAGGACCTTCTTCCAAAAAGAAATTGGCTTCTCCAAATGTGCTTTTGCATACCTCAGCCAACTCTGTTTGTGGCGTGCTTGCAGAAACGGCTTCTTTCGCATCACTCTCCCATACAGCTTCTCCTTGTGCAAAGTGCGTTGTATAGTTAACCGATGCACAGTGACACCATCTGCAGCAAGTTGATGCTGCAGCTCTCTGGAGGTGGTCTGAGGATTGTCCTTCACTGATCTCACCATTCTTCTTCTCTGCCTTTCTGATGTTTTTCTTGGCCTGCCACTTCTGGCCTTAACAAGAACTGTCCCTGTGTTCTTCCATTTCCTTACTATGTTCCTCACAGTGGAAACTGACAGGTCAAATCTCTGAGACAGATTTTTGTATCCTTCCCCTGAACAACTATGTTGAATAATCTTTGTTTTCAGATCATTTGACAGTTGTTTTGAGGAGCCCATGATGCCACTCTTCAGAGGAGATTCAAACAGGAGAACAACTTGCAAGTGGCCACTTTAAGTAGTTTTTCTCATGATTGCATACACCTGGCTATGAATTTCAAAGCTCAATGAGGTTACAAAACCAAAAAAAGTGCTTTAGTAACTCAGTAAAAAGTAGGTAGGAGTATTTAAAACAAGAAAATGATAAGGGTGCCCATACTTATGCATCTGTCAAATTTTGTTTGAATGCAGATTGCACATGTTCTGCTAGTACAATAAACCTCATTTCAAGGCAGAAACATTACTGTGTCCAATAGTTATTAGATATATCAAACTGAAATAGCTGTTGCAAAAACACCAATTTTTATCAAACATTAAGCCTAAGATTAATAGGGGTGGCCAAACTTTTTCATATAACTGTATATAGCACCATTGATTCCATTTCCGCCGGAAATGTACATTCCGGCGGCCGGAGAAAACGGAGCATGCAACGTTTTTTTTGTTTACCGGAGCCGCCTGATAGTGCCTGAAGCGGCCGGAAACAATAGAAGTCAATGGAACCGAATCAGACTTTTGTGCAATCCGTCAAAAGTCTGATCCGGATTCTGGAAATCAGGGACTACTACTACTACTACTACTACTACATTTTCCAGTGTCTCCGGACATCCAAAACCCTCTTTTTCCGGGTTCAAAAGTTCAGGTCGGATCCAGCAAAAAAACGGATCCGTTGCATCAGTTTTTTTTATTTCAGTGCCGGATCCGTCCCTTCAGGTGCTCGACGGATTATGCCTGACACAAAAAAACAGATGTGTGAAAGAGGCCTAAGCATTTTGCAGCATTTACAGGGTAAGACAAAAGGTGACTCCACCAGTGTGCAATACAGCCAGGATTGGACTAGCCCACAGGAGAACATGATAATCCTCCAGTGGGCCCCTGTGCAAGAGTGGGACACCACCCTCTTATATGAGCAGTACTTGGCACAATATACTTGACTCACTATGTACAGACCTTACAGCCAGGGCTGGCTCCAGGTTTTTATGGGTCCCGGGCGAAAGAGTCTCAATGGGCCCCTTTAACACAGACCATGATTCATGATGCACAGATACTGCAGAGAAATATGGGTATAGTACAATGCCAAACACTTCACTTCTTACATTACATGAGTGATATCTATTGTAAATTGTACAATAGCTCAGAAACCGCCGAATTCTCTCAGCGCACAGTACAGACTGGACAGTACAGTCCTCCTTACAATATTATGGGCACCACATAGTCTCCCCCTCATCACCCATATAATACCCCATGCAGGATGTCACCCCCCATCCCCCATATAATGCTCCCTACAGAATACTGGACCCAATATAATGCTCCATACAGAATACTGGACCCAATATAATGCTCCATAAAGAATACTGGACCACATAAATTGCTCCATACAGTATACTGGTCCCCATATAATGCTCCATACAAAATATGGAGCTCTCCTCTGCACTGCGCTGCGCTCTGCACTGTTACGGCTCAGGAGAGGCCGCATCACCTCCCATCACCTCCATCATGGCCTTCTCCCCATCATGGCCTTCTCCCCATCACCTCCATCAATGCCTTCTCCCCATCACCCCCCATCATTGCTTTCTCCCCATCACCTCCATCAATGCCTTCTCCTCATCACCTCCATCAATGCCTTCTACCCATCACCTCCATCAATGCCTTCTCCCCATCACTTCCATCATGGCCTTCTCCCCATCACCTTCATCAATGCCTTCTCCCCATCACCTCCATCAATGCCTTCTCCCCATAACCCCCATCATTGCCTTCTCCCCATCACCTCAATCAATGCCTTCTCCCCATCACCTCCATCAATGCCTTCTCCCCATCACCTCCATCAATGCCTTCTCCCCATCACTTCCATCATGGCCTTCTCCCCATCACCTCCATCAATGCCTTCTCCCCATCACCTCCATCAATGCCTTCTCCCCATCACCCCATCCTCCATCAATGCCTTCTCCCCATCACTTCCATCATTGCCTTCTCCCCATCACCTCCATCAATGCCTTCTCCCCATCACCTCCATCAATGCCTTCTCCCCATCACCTCCATCCTCCATCAATGCCTTCTCCCCATCACTTCCATCATTGCCTTCTCCCCATCACCTCCATCAATGCCTTCTCCCCATCACCTCCATCAATGCCTTCTACAAAAAACATCTGACTGCTGTGCTTGCCAACAAGGGTTTTGCCACCAAGTATTAATTCTTGTTTGCCAGAGGGATCAAATACTTATTTCTCATTGCAAAATGCAAACATATTTATATAATTTATACAATGTGATTTTCTGGATTTTATTTTATTTTTTTACCTCTCAATGTTAAAATTAACCTACCCTTAAAATTATAGACTATTCATGTCTTTGTCAGTGGGCAAACTTACAAAATCAGCAAAGGATCAAATAATTATTTCCTTCACTATATATATTTTTCTCTTTTTTTTTGCCTGAAAAACAAAGAAAATGTATCATCTTTAACTTTAGCTCTTTTAGAGATCATTTTCTCTTCCACTTGCTTAAAGGAAACCTGTAAGGTCCCCATGCCCACCAACCCAGCAGCATTCACTTATTAATGAGTAAATTCCCTGCCAAAACATCCCTGTTTATCGTTTTTCTGTACAAATGAGTTATAAAAAAAGCATTTGTAATGTCCTCGTTTGCTATGCTAATGAGGGCTTTGACTAGTCGATGGGGTATTGGTTGCCCCAGAATAGTCAGCCCTCTTTCTGTGTTATCACACCCCTGTGAGCATGATAACATAATTTGCAGTTGCTGTTATCATCACTAGGCCCAGCAAATTTCACGCACACGTGCCTCACATTTTGGCAGCATCACTGCATCGGTTTCAGAGGCGCACTGCGCATGACCAAAGGCCACCATCTGAACTTCCAGTCATGCGCCTTTTTCCCTGATGCTGGATGTACACTTCCCCACTTCAGAGGTGCACACTGTGCATGTCCAGAAGTTTAGAAGATGGCTTCTGGTCATGTGCAGTGTGTGCCTCTGAAGCCGCGAAGCTAACACCTGGCTTCAGAGATGCAGTGACGCTGCTGGAATGAGCGGCGAGCATGCACCAGATTTGGATAATCGTGGATGATGCAGCTCGTGCAAATGTTATTATACCCACAGGGGCGTGATAACATGGAAAGAGGGCCAAATAGTCTGGGGCAACTAACACCCCATCAACTAGTAAAAGCCTTCATTAGCATAGCAAAAGAGGACATTATATATGCTTTTCTTAAACTTAATTTGAACAGAAAAATGTTATACAGGGATATTTAGGAAGGGAATTTACTCATAAATAAGTGAATGCTGCTGGGTTAGACAGCATGGGGGACCTGACAGGTTCCCTTTAACTGTTCACAATGGTGAAGCCAGGACATGTTGTACACGCATTACTTCTTGAAAGCCTGAGAAATATGGGTCATTCGAGACATTGTTCAGAAGAACAGCGTAGTTTAGTTAAAAAGTTGATTGGAGAGGGTAAAACATAAAGAAGTGCAGACAATGATCGGCTATTCAGCTAAAATGATCTCCAATGCTTTAAAATGGAAAGCAAAACCAGAGAGACATGGAAGAAAACTGAAGACTACCATTCAAATGAATGGAAGAATAGTCAGAATGGCAAGGCTCAGCCAATGATCAGCTCCAGGATAATGAAGGATAGTCTCAAGTTACCAGCATCAAGCATCAAGATATGGGCATGTTTCTCATGATCATGGACCAGTTTGCATATATTAAAATACTTCAAGATGTCATGTTGCCTTGCGCTGAAGAGGATATACCCTTGAAATGGGTGTTTCAACAAGACTACGACCCTTAACACACCAGTAAACAAGCAAAATCTTGGTTCCAGTCCAACAAAATTGAGGTTATGGAGTGGCCAGCCCAATCCTCGGACCTTAATGTGATAGAACACTTGTGAGGTAACATAAAAAATGCAGTTTCTGAGGCAAAGCCAACAAATGCCAAAAATTTGTGGGATGTAATCCCAGCATCCTGGGCAGGAATAACAGATGACAGGTGCCAGAAGTTGGTTGATTCTATGCAACATAGATGTGAAGCAGTTCTAAAAAACTGGGGGTATACAACTAAATATTAGGCTAGTGGTTCACAGCCACAAAAAAGTGCCTTTTGTGAGTTTGTAAAGATAAATGCAGGAACTGCAATTTTTTTAGAACAGTCCAATGTTAATTTTTTGTTATTTTCTGTAGTAGTTAAAAATTATAAACATTTCTCTTCATGTTTTGAATTAGAAAACTGTACAATGTTCCCAATGCATGGAAATAAAAATTACTATAAAGATTTTGTGATTAACTCATGTTTTTGAACACACTGCTATTATTTTGAACCCTACTATAGGTAGTTTTTCACAGTTTATACGCTAAACACGCATTGCATAGGGACTAGCACTATGCTAATGGTCTAGTTTTATGATTATTCCTAATTATTTTAAATTTGTTTTCTTTCTACTATTATAGCTATAATAATTTGCTGCTGATGTGTATTTTCTAGGGTCTACCAGTCCAATTCCTTCGCTGCCCCTCTCAACGTCTCCTAGATCGAATAATTCGGCGCTATAGTGAAGTGATTGACGCTGGCAGTGTCTATATGATCCACCTGACCGACAAGGACAGAATGAGGTTGCTGTATACACTCTCAATTAATATATACCCAATTGTTTTACAGGTAAGATGAAGCTACCATTTAGTTATCAATATAGCATCATTTATGTCTTACCATATCAGGCTGCACATGCTGAAAAATTATGTTGTGTGGTTTTGGCTTCCAAATGCTGATGCTAAATACTGACCAAATGCACAAGTGTGAATAAGATAAATAAGATCTATGGCCCTGATTTATTAAGACCGTCGATTTTCACACCCGTCTTGATGAGGGGGCATGGTGGAGTCAGATGCTCCTGATTCATTAAGAGTTGCATGCCTCTTATTGAATCATGAGCGTCTGGCAAATAGTTGTGCTCCTACATACACCGCACCACGACTCTTATTTCAGTCTGTGAATGGAGTAAGATTTCTGGCAAAAGGAATGCCAAAGATCGTCATGAATTAGATGAGCTGTGGCATCACGCCCTGTAGCACCTTGTCCCACACCAGCTCTGCCAAACAAAACTTAAACCTCTAAAAGTCACATTTTTTTTGCGCAACTCTGAGTTTTGCAAAAATGTTATGATGACTTTTCAAAACTTTTTATGCCAGTTTTGATGAATTGGGACTAAAGTCTGCAAAGAAAATTTTGAAAGCTTCTATCTTGGACTGTATGCTGAATAGTAGGAAACAAGAATCAGCATTTTACCTGACCTAGACAAAGTTCTGCCCTTCCCTGGACTGACATGTGTAAGGCAAGGGTCACACGACCAATTTTCTACTCAACCGAGAATATCAGTCTGATTATGATAATCCAACTCTGTTCATACTCTAATTAGAATTTGATCATTTTATGATCCAATTTTCTCAGATAAGGAGAAATGGAAAAAAAATGTCTCTATCGTCTTCATTCTGTTAGTCCGTAAAAATCGGACCACATTCAGATGTCATCCAAGTGCGGTCCGATGTTTTTGATGGATCCGTTGACTTGCATGACCTATTGCGACCTACATACTTAAATACTGGATGCTAATCGTGCATGCTGCAGTTTTTTTTTTTTACGTGTGCACGGTCCCATTGAATAACATTGGTCCGAGAGCGATCTGATGTTATGTCTTCTAAAATTCTCTCTTGCTACTTGCCCTCAGTTTCATTTGTGTGATTAACAAACCTGTCTTAGTTTTATTTGTTATATGTGGCTAAAGAGTCACAGATTCTAATGATGGAAGTTTTATCTTTGAGCTCAGTCTCACTCCTCTGCAACAGTCCTGTAAATGGCCCATGTTCTGTATGTTAATAAGACCATTACCATGGACCATTTGCTAACATAAAGGGTGTAAATGTGGGATTAGAAATAATAATGACGTTGTAATTTAAAGGGCCGATTCATCAAACTGTTTGTGACGGAGTTGTGCAAAAAAAAATATATTTTTGGTGTTTTCACTGAGCTTTGTGGAACTTGAAAGGAGAAGTGGTGTGGCTACAACAAGAGATGAGTGAATTTGTCTGCCCCCAGACACCCCAAAAAAGGCAAATCTGATTGCTTCCCAGGCTAATCAGTTCAGGTCAGCCGGGGACACCGCACAGCATCAGTGACGTCAGAGGGAGTCCTGGCTGACCTGAAGTGAACTGATTAGCCTGGGAAGCAATCAATTAAGCTTCCCACACTAATCACTTCCTCTTCTGTCACCGGGAGAGGAACTCATTCATTCAGGGCTTACAGCTGAGCAGCCAGCATTAGCTGTGCTGCTAGCTGTAAGCCAGTTAACCCTTTGTGAAGGATTACAGCGTGGGATCTGACAGAGCACTGGATAGGTAAGAATAATGTTGCTTTATTATTTTATTTTTATTACAGGAGATCAAGGGCTTCGCACGGATTACCTGTAAAATAAAAGATGGTCAAAAACTGTGTGATTATTTCATTAAAATGATTTTTAATTAAAGTGTGTGTGTTTTGTTTTTATTTCATACAATAGGATTAATAATTAATAGTTGTCTAATTGACAACTCTCAATTATTAACCTGGCTTAAAGTCACCTTCCAATAGCAAGGTGGCTTTAACCCATTATTAACCCATTAGCCACCGCTACAGGGCAATGGGAGTAGATGGGCTAAGTGCCAGAAAGGGCTCATCTAATTATAGATTTGCCTTTTCTGGGGAGGCTGGGGGCAGATGTTAGTAGCCAGAAGGGGCACAAAATAAATGCACCCTCCCTAGGCTATTATTATCTGCCCTCACTCACTGGCTTTCCCTGTCTGGTGGAGAAAATAGTGCGGAAGCCCACGCATTTTTTTTCAACGAATTTACACTTTTAATTAACCCCTAGCTGTATGAAATTTTGCACACATACACTCATGTCATTGTTAGTGAAACCATATATCAAACTACATGAACTGACATGGTTAACTGTATGTAAACCATGCGTCATTTCATGTCGGGTCTGTAATTTCACAAAAGTCGGCAATTGAATTAGCGGCTATTATACTATGTAGAAGTGTATGAACTATAAATATATATATATGTGTCACAAATTAATGACATGTATATATATATGTATATATATATATATATATATATATATATATGTATTCTATATCTAGTGTTTTGTGAGCTATCAGTGTGATTTTACAGTATTGACTATGTATAGAACTTCCGATTCCGGTATATGCAAAAAGTATCGGAACTCAGTATCGGAATTCCGATACCGCGAATATCGGTCGATACCCGATATTTGCAGTATCGGAATGCTCAACACTACTCCTGACCCAGCTGTTCCACTCCTCGCCCCCTGCCAGAGATTTTGAAATTATGTAGAATAGTAGTTCCTATGTTGACTCATGCAAGAAAAAGAAACTTCCTATTTCTACATACAGCTTAGAAGGATTCAGCTAGTCTGTTTTTAATCACGTCATTAACTGGATAGAAAAGCAAAATGAGCAAATGTAAGTACACTGTGCTATATAATATGATGATTGCAATATATTTAGAGGACAAAAACTTTAACAGGAGTGCTTCCTTAAGACAGGCGTGAGCAGCGTCAGTTTTAATAAAAGGGCCTTGTGTCTTCTGCCATAGTAGTTCAACTAACCTATTAGGCTATGTGCACACGTATGAGAATTGCCACGGAAATTTCGGCGGCAATCCCGCACCTCCCTGCCGCGGGAAATACGCATTTTATAGGTATGCATATTCCCGCTAAAAACTAGCGTTTTGAAAGCGTAATTAGCTTGCAGAATGCTAGCGTTTTCCAAGCGATCTGTAGCATCGCTTGGAAAACTGATTGACAGGTTGGTCACACGAGTCAAACATAGTGTTTGACAAGTTTGACAAACTTTTTACTATTGATGCCGCCTATGTCGCATCAGTAGTAAAAGATAGAATGTTAGAAATAATAAAAAAAATAAAAAATTGTGATATTCTCACCTGCCTGTGGCCCCCGCAGCCTTCCTGGTCCTCGTGATGCTCCCGGCAACTCCGTTCCCAGTGATGCCTAGCGAAAATGATCCCGTATGACGTAGCATTACGCAAGACCGCTACGTCATCTGGGGTGATTCTCGCAAGGCATCACTGGGAACGGGAGTTGCCGGGAGCGTCGCTGAGGAGCGGGAAAGCTGCGGGGGCCGCCGGAAAGTGAGAATATCACGATTTTTTATTTTAATTATTGTTTTCACAGGGATATGGTACCCAGGACCTGGAGGAGAGTCTCCTCTCCTCCAGACCCTGGGTACCATATGCACTTGAACCGCTTACTTTGCGCATGGTGGGCATAGCCACATGTGGAAAGTAAGCGGTTCAATGCATTCCTATGGCGGCGGAATCGCCGCGATTCCGGAAAAAGAATGAACATGCTGCATTTTTTTCAGCAATGCGTTTTTTTTGAAGAAAAAAATGCAGCATGTGCACAAAAATTGCGGAATGCATTCTATTAATAGGATGCTTAATGAATGCATTTTTTAAGCGTTTTTGCAGCGGAAAACCGCCGCAAAAATGCTAAAAAAACGCGAAAAATCCTGAACGTGTGCACATAGCCTAAAGGTAACAAATTTATTTTAAAGACGTACTCTAGCAACACACCAGAAATCACTTTGCTGTGTTGGAAGTCTTTCATAACATGTGGGCACACCTCTAATTTTTGGGGACATCAGGATTCTACTAACAATTATCCCATCTGATTGGGGACATTCACCTTTAGCTGTTAAGTAATCATTTAGAAATTATATTTTTGAAGGTATAAAACGTTTCCCCCTAAAACATGTGCACTTAACACTGTTACCACTTACAAAGCTATCTTTGAATACTGTCTGTGGAAAAATTGAAAATAACGAGAAATGAGCAATTCTTGAATAAAGAAGAGCTTTATTTAATTATTACTGTGATACAATCCACAATTCTAAAACTCCACTTCATGCTCCTTTGTAGGAATCCACATGTTGGTCAACCCTGTCCACACCATCAAGTTTTTTTATAGTCATATATTCAGCAATCTATTTTTTTATAGCATGATTAAACATGTTAATTCACTATTAGGGCATATTCACATAGCGTCTTTTTCCTGTGGTCAAAAACATGTTTCAAACAGAAAATGCTTAAGTAATTGCTCTTTTTCTCTGGGGTTTTATAAACCTGAAGCATCATTTTTCTTCGTCTTTTGGATGTTTTCTGAGCACTTTTTAAATATTTTTCCACTGGCATTTTTAGCTTTTTTTATGTTTTTGGGTCATCTTTTTACTTGATGTTTTCCAGACATTATTTAAGATCAATTAAACAATGAAGAAAACACTAACTTTTTTAAAGAAAAAAAACACGTAAAAAACAGAGATGTCCAGCCTCTTCCGGGAAACTTTCTAGCCTTCTAAAGTATTGTGTGTCTTAATAATGGAAACTGCCAGAAGAATGTACTTTAGTTCTCATAAACATTTGGCATTTTTTAAACCCTATAGCATTTAAAACAGTTCAAAAGCCCGAACATATGAACAGCATGACATTTTCCCATACAATTTAATAGGAACTTTTTTTTATTTATTTGTTAGTGCTTTTTCCCCCAGTTTATTGAATGGACCCACTGAAACAACATTAGAAGAAACCGCAATGTGTGTGTACTATTCTATAAAATATTAGCTTCTTTCTGTAAAAGGACTGTGTCTTCACAGAGTGACTGTTCAAACCCAGTGCAGGTGCTCGACGCACCCTTGGCCAAACATTTAAGTGCACCTTCCCACCTTCTTGTTCTTCTTCTTTCATCACCTCCCATTCTTTGATTGACAGCTCTGGCTTCATTGAACCAGAGAAGGGCAAAGATGGATGGAAATCAAGTAGATCGGAAGATTCACTTAAACCTTTGGCCACACAATGATGCACTGAGTGCCTGTAGTTGGTTTGAACAGTCATGCTATGCTGATAGGGTCCCTTTATCACAGCACTGACTATTTGTGCTCTAACAGACAGCACCATCTTACACAGGAATACGAGTAACCATCTTCTTTTTCATCTTATCACAGCATTCTAGGGCTCTTCCCTTGCCTTTTCACTGTCTACTAGTGATGAGCGAGTATACTCGTTGCTCGTGTTTTCCTGAGTATTTCAGCGTGCTCGGAGATTTAGTTTTTGTCGACACAGCTGCATGATTTGCAGCTGCTAGAAAGCCTGAATACATGTGAGGAATGCCTGTTTGTTAGGGAATCCCCACATGTATTCAGGCTGTCTAGCAGTCACAAATCATGCAGCTACAGTGACACAAACTAAATCTCTGAGCACGCCCAAATACTCGGAGGACACCCGAGCAACGAGTATACTCGCTCAACACTACTGTCTACATTATCCTTGCCACTTTCTGCCATTATGAAATCACCATGATTAATACATCTACAATGATAATTGCATTTTTCACAAATGAAGAGGACATCCATTACCACTTGCCCAAAATGATTCCTTGACAAGGCATTTTATTTGCACAGGTCATTATATACTACTATGTATAATTACAATATTGCATTATAATATACATAACTTATTCCTCTATTTACAGTAAAAAAATGACGTAAAAGAAAAAAATGGAGAAACAATGACTAACCTTTAAAATGAAATAAAAGCTAATGAAGAATTAAAAATCATAGATATCCTAATTTAATATTCTCATATTTCTAACGTCATCATGATTTTTAGATTTCATCCTGATTTTTCCCTTGTTTATATTGACAGCATTGTCATATGGCCATTTATTTTTTGGCACATTAAACGGCTTATAATAGTATTTACTGTATGTAATGATGGAACAGCCTAGAATAAGGAGGGTGGCACAGGATGCCAGCTGCTGCCATTTGTCTGCATTACTCCTACTCAGTAATGACTGTCAACTGATAATCCGCACAAATACTTTTAAGTTCTTCCTACCATAGGAAGAGCTTAGCTAAAGCATTATTCTATTCACCAACAAGCTGACTTAATTGGTTGGCTCAATGGTCTTCATTATGTAACATGTTGGCCATTTTAATTTTTTTACTATCTACTGATTGTAGGAAAATCCTAAATCTATTGCTCTTGACAATGACCCACTCTCTTATACTTCAACAGTGTGAAAATTGTGCCAGGCAAATATATATATACTGTATATTTTTTTCGAACCGTGAATTCACTCTCAAAATGTTTACATTCGTGTGAAACCGTGAAATTTAGGAAATTCGACCCAAACTCGATCCTCTGTGGATCGATCTGCTCATCTCTAATATTGAGTTCTCCTTCACTACTGTAAACTGTATTTGTAGACATCTACGGTATATTATAAGTAGTAAAATTAACCAATCGATACCAGCAGATCCATCCTATAAAATACTTGAATGTTTCACAAGATTCCAGTCAATAGGAACCTCTGACAATACAATCAATCTTCATTATTTAGTGTAACCAGGTTTCATGGGAAAGATCATTTAAAAGAAGCACCAGCCTATTATGTGGGAAAATATAACAATCAATAAGAATAAATCAAAGCAATTTACAGTCATGGCGGAAAGCGTTGACACTCTTGAAATTGTTTCAGAAAAGAAGTATTTCTTCCAGAAAATTATTGCAAGTACACATGTCTTGTTATAAACCTGTTTGTTTCCTTTGTGCGTATTGGAACAGCACAAAAAAAAGAGGAAAAAAGGCAATTTGGACATAATTTCACACAAAACCCCTAAAATGGGCCGGACAAAATTGTTGGCACCCTCAACGTAATATTTGGTTGCATACCGTTTGGCATAAATAACTAATCAATCTCTTTCTATAACCATCAACAAGCTTCTTACATTTCTCAACTGGAATTTTGGACCACTCCTCTTTTGCAAACTGCTCCAGGTGTCTTATATTTGAAGGGTGCCTTCTCCCAACAGCAATTTTAAGATCTCTCCACTGGTGTTCAATAGGATTTAGATCCGAACTCATTGCTGGCTACTTCAGAATGCTCCAACGCTTTGTTTCCAGCCATTTCTGGATGCTTCTTAACCTCTTAGCGACCGGAGTTATTTTGTTTTTTGCGTTTTCGTTTTTTTCTCCCCTTCTTCCAAGAACCATAACTTTTTTACTTTTCAGTCAAAATGGCCATGTAAGGGCTTGTTTTTTGCGGGACAAGTTGTACTTTTGAATGACACCTTTGGTTTAAACATATCATGTACTGGAAAATGTAAAAAAATTCCAAGGGCTGTGAAATTGCAAAAATAATGCAATTCCACAGTTGTTTCTTGTTTTTTTTTAATCATATTCACTAAATGCTAAACTGACCTGCCATTATGATTCTCCAGGTCATTACAAGTTCATAGACATCAAATACGTCTAGGTTCTTTTTCATTTAAGTGGCGAAAAAAAATCCATTCTTTGGTAAAAAAAAAAAAAAGGCATCATTTTCCAAGACCTATAGCGTCTCCATTTTTAATGATTTGGGGCTGGGTGAGGGCTTATTTTTTGCATGCCGAGCTGACGTTTTTAATTATTCCATTTTGGTGTAGATACGATCTTTTGGCCACCCATTATAGCATTTTATTTCAATATAGCGGCAACCAAAAAAACGTAATTCAGGCATTTTGAATTTTTTTCTCTCGTTATGCCGTTTACTGATAGGGCTAATTTTTTTTATATTGATAGATCAGTCAATTCAGAAAGTGGCGATACTAAATATGTGTACAGTTGTGCTCAAAAGTTTGCATACCCCACAGAGTTTTTTCTTTCTTGGCCTTTTTTCAGAGAATATGAATAATAACACCAAAACTTTTGTACACTCATGGTTAGTGGTTGGGTGAAGCCATTTATTGTCAAACTACTGTGTTTTCTCTTTTTAAATCATAATGACAACCCAAAACATCCAAATGACCCTGATCAAAAGTTTATATACCCCATTTCTTAATACCATGTATTGCCCCTCTAACATCAATGACAGATTGAAGTCTTTTGTAGTAGTTCTGGATGAGGTTCTTTATTTTCTCACATGGTAAATCTGCCCACTCTTCTTGGCAAAAAGCCTCCAGTTCCAGTAAATTCCTGGGCTGTCTAGCATGAACTGCTTGAGATCTTTCCAGAGTGGCTCAATGATATTGAGGTTAGGAGACTGAGATGGCCACTCCAGAACCTTCACTTTGTTCTGCTGTTGCCAATGACAGGTCGACTTGGCCTTGTGTTTTAGATCGTTGTCATGTTGGAATGTCCAAGTACATCCCTTGCGCAGCTTCCGGGCTGATGATTGCAAATTTGCTTCCAGTGTTTGCTGATAATGTGCTGCATTCATCTTTCCTTCAACTTTGACCAAGTTTTCTGTGCCTTTGTAGCTCACACATCCCCAAAACATTAGTGATCCACCTCCGTGCTTTACAGTAGGAATTGTGTTCCTTTCATCATAGGCCTTGTTGACCTCTCTCCAAATGTAACATTTATGGTTGTGGCCAAAAAGTTCAATTTTGGTCTTATCACTCCAAATTACCTTGTTCCAGAAGTTTGGAGGCTTGTCTCTGTGCTGTTTTGCGTATTGTAGGTGAGATACTTTGTGGCATTTGTGCAGTAATGGCTTTCTTCTGGCAACTTGACCATGCAGCCCATTTTTATTCAAGTGTCTCCTAATTGTGCATCTTGAAACAGCCACACTAGTTTTCAGAGAGTCCAGTATTTCAGCTGATGTTATTTGTGTTTTTTTTTTTGCATCCTGAACAATTTTCCTGGCAGTTGTGGATGAAATTTTTGTTGGTCTACCTGACCATGGTTTTGTTTTTACAGAGACCCTGATTTTTCATTTGTTAATCACAGTTTAAACGCTGCTGACCAGCATTATCAATTCCTTGGATATCTTTTTGTATCCCTTTCCTATTTTGTACAGTTCAACTACCTTTTCCCGTAGATCAGTTGACAATTCTTTTGCTTTCCCCATGACTCACAATCCAGAAATTTCAGTGGCTGGATGAAAGATGCAAGAGTCTGTCTGGATCCCAGAAACTCACTCAGCTTTTATGTGTTATGATCTGCTACAAGCACTAAGGAAAGGTGGGAATTCTGTCCCTACAATAGGACTGAGCTGGATCCCTACGATGTAACGGGGAACCTGATCCTGCGACCAGACCCGCTAAAGTCCTCAGCTAGTCTGAACGAAGACCTATAGTTGCGAGGGAGGAATCCCTACAAGATCTAGGGACTGGGTGAAAAGGTGGACACCTCCTAACAGAAAGTGTAGCAAGGAAAATAAAACAGAAAACAAATACTAAGAGATCCTCAGATCAAGCAAAACTGACAGAGTAAGGCACCTAAGCACCCGGCTAGCTTAAGAGTAGATAATACAATGAAGTCCAGCAAAGCCAGAAGGGCGGAGCCAGACTAAATAGGGTAAAAAGGTCATGTGACCAGCAAACTGAAACAAAACCTAACAAGAGGGTTCTAACAGTACCCTCCCTTCTAAGAGGATCCTCCGGATCCCCTAGGACTTAGGCTTATCCGGAAATCTCTTGTGAAACGCTCTGACAAGTCTAGACGGAGAAACATCATCCGCCCTCACCCATGAGTTATCCTTGGGTCCATAACCCTTCCAAGCGACGAGGTACTGCAAACCCCCTCTATACCGTCTAGAATTTAGGATGCGGGAAATCTCATATTGCCCGTCCTCCACCACCAGGGGAACAATGGCCAACACGTCTCCCTTTGAGACCTCAGCTTTTTTCAAGAGAGAAACATGAAACACCGGATTAATCTTCCAGGAGGTAGGAAGCTCCAACTTAACAGCAGATTGGTTAATAACCTGAAGCACCTTAAAGGGCCCTACAAACTTGGGACCCAATTTCTTAGACGGAATCCTCAAGCGCAGATTCTTAGAGGACAACCAGGCCATGTCACCAATAGCAAACAAAACCTCTTGTGGTTTTCTATCAAAATACACTTTGGATCTTTTGTTAGCCTCCTGAAGATTACCACGCACATCAGTCCAAACTCTCTCCAAAACACCAGAAAAATTCTCCTCTTCAGGTACAGCCGATCCCAACTTGGAAAATGACCCAAATGACGGATGTCTCCCAGTACAACAAAAAAAAGGCGAACAACCAGCAGAAGCGGATGTATGGTTGTTAAGAGCAAACTCAGCAAGTGGCAGAAACTCAGACCACCCCTCTTGATTATCAGTCACAAAACAACGCAAGAACTGCTCAACATCCTGGTTTTTCCTTTCTGTCTGGCCATTAGACTCAGGATGATATCCGGATGAAAACGACAAATGAACTCCCAACCTGTCACAAAAAGCGCGCCAAAAACGAGCCACAAACTGAGGTCCCCTATCAGAAACAATGTCAGTAGGAACACCATGCAGTCTGACTATTTCCTTGACAAAGGCCTTAGCGAGAGTCTTAGCGCAGGGCAGTTTGATGAAAGGAACCAAGTGACACATCTTGCTAAAACGGTCCACGACCACCCAGATGACAGTGAAACCCTCAGAGGGGGGAAGGTCAGTAATAAAGTCCATAGCCAAATGTGTCCAAGGTGCACTAGGGACCTCCAGAGGGCAAAGCAACCCCGCAGCAGAAGTATGAGAAGACTTAGATCTAGCACACACTGTGCATTGACGCACCCACTTAATGACTTCCTTCTGCCATCCTGGCCACCAAAAACTGCTACCCACAAGTCTCTTGGTCTCAGAGATTCCAGGATGACCTGCCAACCGAGAGTCATGACATTCAACAAACAAATCTCTCCTCAGGGTACCAGGCACAAACAACCTCCCATGCGGCGTGTTAGATGGGGCATTCTCCTGTGCTTTAAGAATCTCATCTTCCAACACGGAGTCCAAAACAGCAATAACAACCCCCTCTTGCAAGATGTTTTCCTCCTCCTCAGTACCCACCATAGGAGAAAAGCTGCGAGACAAAGCATCAGCTTTAACATTTTTAGTACCTGGGATGTAAGTAACGGTAAAATTAAACCGTGAGAAAAACAGTGCCCACCTAGCCTGACGGGCATTCAAGCGTTTGGCAGCATCAAGGTAGATTCGATTTTTATGATCGGTGAAGACTTGAATGGGAAATTCCGCTCCCTCCAAAAAATGACGCCAGTGTTCAAATGCGAGTTTAATTGCCAACAATTCCCGATTACCGATATCATAATTTAGTTCAGACTCAGAAAATTTTTTTGAAAAAAAAGCACAGGGATGTACTCCATCCGTCTTTGCCTGAGACAACACCGCGCCGACCCCCACAGAAGAAGCATCAACCTCAACCAAAAATGGTTTAGTCACATCAGCTGCGTAAGGATGGGAGCAGAGCTGAACCTCTCCTTTAGCAACACAAAAGCCTCAATGGCCTCAGTAGTCCACTGAACCGCATCAGCACCTTTCCTGGTGAGATCGGTCAGAGGTTTGGCAATCACAGAAAAATTTTTTATGAATTTTCTATAATAATTGGCGAACCCCAAAAACCTCTGTATTGATTTCACATCAATAGGTCTAGGCCAATCCTGCACAGCTTGCACTTTCACGGGGTCCATCTCAAAACCTTCACTGGAGACAATGTAGCCCAAAAAACTAAGTCTCTGTACAGCGAACTCACATTTTTCTAGTTTGGCAAAAAGTGAATTATCACTCAGTAACTGTAATACTTCACGCACACTCCTCCAATGAGACTCCAAATCTGGTGAATAAATCAAAATGTCATCTAAATACACAACCACACTTCTGCCGATCAAAGGTCTAAGGATGTCATTAATAAGATTCTGAAAAAATGCCGGAGCACTGGAAAGTCCAAAGGGCATGACCAGATTCTCAAAATGACCCAGTGGAGTGTTAAACGCAGTCTTCCATTCATCCCCCTCCTTCATGCGCAACAAATTGTATGCCCCTCAAAGATCAATTTTCGAGAACCACTTGGCCCCCACTAACTGATTAAACAAATCAGGAATCAATGGCAGTGGGTAAGGATTGCGTACAGTAATCTTATTAATCTCACGAAAGTCTAGACAAGGCTGTAAACCGCCGTCCTTTTTTTTAACAAAAAAAAATCCAACCGCCACAGGAGATTTGGAAGGCCTAATGTGACCGGCGGCCAAGCTTGTCTGTATGTATTCCTCCAAAGCCTTTCTCTCGGGAATAGTCAAATTAAATAAACGACTTTTAGGAAGAGTCGCTCCAGGGACAAATTCAATTGCACAATCATAATCTCTATGAGGAGGCAATACCTGCGATTCCTTATCAGAAAAAACTTTCCAAAAATCCTGAATAGGTACAGGTAACTCCCCCTTAACTACAGCAGCAATACGCCCGTTACAAGACTTGTCATAACAATTGGGACTCCAGGACTTAATTTCATTGGTATACCAATCCAGTACCGGATTGTGCAATTTTAACCAGGGTAACCCCAAAATCACCGGTGAGGGCAAATTATTCAAAACTACCAAATCCAAATTCTCTTGATGAACACCATTAATAGTAAGAGGAAATTCACAGATATGGTGAGTAACATTTTTCAAGTGAGAACCATCCACAGACACCACATTAATAGGGGAAGACAGAAGTTTGGGTTTTAATTTTAGTTTTTCCAAAAATTTCCCATCAATCACATTGAGAGTTGAACCACAATCCACAAATACCCGAAACTCCATTAATTCCTCCTCAACAGCAGTGGTAGCAGAAAGAAAGACACCTTTATTGTTTAAACAAGCTATGCGGGCGAAACTGACCTCATTTTTTTTTTCTCTTTATTCATTCGAAGCGCACAGTTCTTAATAAAAATGCTCAGATTTGCCACAATAGAAACACAAGCCCTTAGCAAATCTGCGTTCTTTTTCCCGAGAGTGAGGTGTCATTGATCCAATTTCCATCGGCTCTCCAATGTCAGTACATTCCTTCTCCAAATTTGGAGCTGACAAGGCAGATTTACTCTCATTAACCCTTGCACGCAGTCTCCTATCCACCCGTATGGCTAATTGCATAGCCTCTTGCAAGTTACCAGGTATGGGATAAGCAATCAGCAAATCTTTAACCCTTTCACTTAACCCTGCAAGAAATAAACTTTTCAAAGCTGAATCGTTCCAGCCCACCTGAGTGGACCACCTTCGAAAGTGAGTACAATATTTTTCCACATTACCTGATCCCTGTCTCAAATGTCTCAATTCTGTCTCAGCTGATGAAACACGATCAGGATCGTCACATAATAAGCCCAAAGCAGAAAAAAAACTATCCACAGATCTAAAGCATGGATCACTAGGCTGCAGAGAAAAGGCCCAGTCCTGAGGTTCTTTGCGCAAAAGTGACATTATGAACCCTATGCGCTGTGATTCATCACCAGAGGATCTGGGTCTCAAACAGAAATACAACAAGCAAGCATTTTTAAAAGAAAAAAAATCTTGTTGTTCACCAAAAAATAAATCAGGCAAACGTACCTTAGGCTCCACGAAATGTGCTCCAGAACAACTACTCACGTGTTGCTTTATCTCAGCCACCTCCAGAGAAAGTCCCTGCAGGCGTTGTGCCAAATCCTGAACCGACACCATGATGGAAACAGAAAATCTTTCCTTAGAGATTTTTTTTTTTTCTTGGCTGGACTTACTGTTATGATCTGCTACAAGCACTAAGGAAAGGTGGGAATTCTGTCCCTACAATAGGACTGAGCTGGATCCCTACGATGTAACGGGAACCTGATCCTGCGACCAGACTCGCTAAAGTCCTCAGCTAGTCTGAACAAAGACCTATAGTTGCGAGGGAGGAATCCCTACAAGATCTAGGGACTGGGTGAAAAGGTGGACACCTCCTAACAGAAAGTGTAGCAGGGAAAATAAAACAGAAAACAAATACTAAGAGATCCTCAGATCAAGCAAAACTGACAGAGTAAGGCACCTAAGCACCCGGCTAGCTTAAGAGTAGATAATACAATGAAGTCCAGCAAAGCCAGAAGGGCGGAGCCAGACTAAATAGGGTAAAAAGGTCATGTGACCAGCAAACTGAAACAAAACCTAACAAGAGGGTTCTAACAGTACCCTCCCTTCTAAGAGGATCCTCCGGATCCCCTAGGACTTAGGCTTATCTGGAAATCTCTTGTGAAACGCTCTGACAAGTCTAGACGGAGAAACATCATCCGCCCTCACCCATGAGTTATCCTCGGGTCCATAACCCTTCCAAGCGACGAGGTACTGCAAACCCCCTCTATACCGTCTAGAATTTAGGATGCGGGAAATCTCATATTGCCCGTCCTCCACCACCAGGGGAACAGTGGCCAACACGTCTCCCTCTGAGACCTCAGCTTTTTTCAAGAGAGAAACATGAAACACCGGATTAATCTTCCAGGAGGTAGGAAGCTCCAACTTAACAGCAGATTGGTTAATAACCTGAAGCACCTTAAAGGGCCCTACAAACTTGGGACCCAATTTCTTAGACGGAATCCTCAAGCGCAGATTCTTAGAGGACAACCAAACCATGTCACCAATAGCAAACAAAACCTCTTGTCGTTTTCTATCAAAATACACAGGGCGGAGCCAGACTAAATAGGGTAAAAAGGTCATGTGACCAGCAAACTGAAACAAAACCTAACAAGAGGGTTCTAACATTATGCACACACTGATTACAAGCGAACAAGTCACAGGTGAGGATGTTACTTTTAGTAGCTATTCAAACCCATTTGTGTCAACTTCTGTGCATGTTATCAGGCCAAAATCACCAGGGTATGTGAAATTTTGATCAGGGTCATTTGGATGTTTTGGGTTGTCATTATGATTTAAAAAGAACACAGTAGTTTGACAATAAATGGCTTCACCCAAACACTAACCATGAGTGGAGAAAAAGTTTTGGTATTAACATTCATATTCTCTGAAAAAAGTCCAAGAAAGCAAAAATGATGTGGGGGTATGTAAACTTTTGAGCACAACTGTATGTTTGCTTTTATATTTTCATTATTTTTAATATTTTTAAAAACTTTTTTTTACTTTTTGCATGCTTCAACAGTCTCCATGGGAGACTAGAAGCTGCAGTTGTCTGATCGACTCTGCTACATACAGGCGATGATCAGATCACCTGTATGTATGCTATGAGCGCAAACCACCGTGTGGCGTTCATAGGAATCCGGCTATGACAACCATAGAGGTCTGCTGGAGACCTCTGGTTGTCATGCCAACCCATCGGTGACCTGCAATCACTTGACTACTAGGTCACCGATGGGTGGGATTTCTGGTGCGCTTACTGAAAGCGCAAGTAAAATGCCGCTGTCAGAGGTTGACAGTGACATTTAACAGGTTAACAGCTGTGGCTGGATAGATTAGTGCTAACCTTTGACAATTGTGCTGTATGTGACATATATTGAATGTCAGGTATTTGATACATGCATGTTCTCTGTTCTTTTAGATTTTTCCGAGAGCAGAGGGATGGCCTTTTTCTAAGTATCTAGGTTCCTGTGGACGTTTATTTGTGAGCACAAGTACTCAAAAATTGAATTCCTTCAATATCTCTGGTCCGGACATGGCAGCAGATCTAGCATATCAGCTTCTTGAAATCATTCACCAGTTAAATGCCAACGACTTAAATTATTTCTTTTATTTCACATCGATTGATGGAACAACATTTGGAATATTTAATGATGGTCGCTTGTTTATAAGAGACACAAGCAAGATGGGAATTATTGACAAACTGCAACGTAAGTACTTATGGCGAGTCATCATTTACTATTTAGGAATCATGGCTGCTTTAATCCTTAAAAACAAATGGTACGTGGCTGTATTTGGTAATCCCCGGTTGCATATTACATGATGTAGATGTTGCTAAAAAATTATATCCATAAAATAGAAAACCGTTTTATAAAAGTAAAAAATATTACTCAATCATAAAACCATATAAAAAATTAAAAAATATATAATCAAACAAAGATATTTGTATAAAAAACCTTTATTGAAACGTGGTATAACACAGTACATATATTAATCAATAAAAAACACACGCCTGATAATAGTTATATAGATGGCACAAGAGATATATATGGTCAATAAATAACACTATAGTTCAGCACACAATTCATTAAGAGCCAAAAATATAGCCAAAAAATAAATAAACAGATAAATGATGATGAATATAATTAATATCAAAATAATAAATAGAAATAAATATAATAAAAATCAAAAATAAATTATAACATAACTACATTAATAAAATGCAAAAAATGTGCTGATAAAAGGACAAATACCTTGAGAAGTGTAAAATTCACAAGAAAAATTTACAATATGCTGGGCTAAAGTGCAATACTATAGTGTAAAATAACTCAAAGTGACAAAACTGAACTCCTCTCCTAATACAACCAAAAATCTATATATACCTTAAAGTGCTAATAGTGCCAAAAGGTGTGCAACGAAACACATAAACTCACAATGAAAATTATCCCTTTGGAAAATTATTCACAATAATATGTGTCAAAGTGCCAAATCAGAGCTGATATTGTGAATTTAGCTCTCAGCAAAGGAGCTGAAAACCACACCTGCAATTAATCACAGGGGTATGTACCATTAGAATCTAAATCTATATCGTTCTCATGAAAGCAGTGTGCTCATCACTGGCCATAAGCTATCAATGCCGCCACTTACAAAATATAACTCAATTCCCCAGATTTTTACCTTGATAGAGGGATGAGGCTGACAATCAGGCAGTGTGTACACTGTGGGGCGATTTTCTCTGGGGTCTCGGCTGCCTGGGGTAGCCGAGACCCCAGAGAAAATAATAGGGGCACCCGCAGTCACCACTCTTTTGTGATCGCCATATAATGGCGATCGCAAAAGAAAATCACAGCCACTATCCTGCCTGTAATTTCTCTCCCCTCTGATGTGATCGAACATCAGAGGGGAGAGAAATAGGGTCCCCGGGACCCCTGATCCTCCCCTGTACCTTCCTGTGGCCCCTCTGTGTCCTCCGATCCTCCCCCTGTCCTCCGATCCTCCCCCTGTCCTCCGATCCTAGGCCTCTTCTTCCTGTAAAAATAAAAAATGGCGGGCGCATGCGCAGTGGCGGCAGATTCAGAAAATCATTCATTCATTCTGTAAAAGTACATTTTGATCACTGTGATACACTATCACAGTGATCAAAATAAAAAAACAGTACATAAACCCCCCCTTTATCACCCCCTTAGTTAGGGACATATAATAAAATAAAGAAATTTTATTAATTTTCATTTTTCCATTAGGGTTAGTGCTAGGGTTATAATTAGGGTTAGGGTTGGAATTAGGGTTAGGGTTAGGGCTAGGGTTAGGGTTAGGGTTATAATTAGGGTTAGGGTTAGGCTGGGTTCATACTGCGTTATAGCTGTCCGTTAGACGGACTGCGTTACACCGCGGTATAACCTGGTGTAACGCAGTCCGTTCACACTGCCATTCACCCCCATTTGAGGGTGCATCGCGACGCATGCCGTAAAGCGGCATGCGTTCGCGACGTGCCGTTATTCAGTGACGGAGCCTCGGACGCGGCCTGCAGCATTTGGGCTCCGTCACCGCTAGCGCAGGTGATTCATCTGTGCTAGCACACTGCGCTAGCGGGTATAGCATAACGTGATCGCATTATGCTATACCGTTACCAGCCGTCAGTGCTATGTGTTGAACGGGCTGGTAAACGCAATATGAACCTAGCCTTAGGGTTATAATTAGGGTTAAAGTTGGAATTAGGGTTAGGGTTACAATTAGGGTTAGAGTTAAAATTAGGGTTAGGGTCACAATTAGGGTTGGAATTAGGGTTGGGATTAGGGTTATGATTAGGGTTAGGGGTGTGTTGGGGTTAGGGTTGGAGCTAGAATTCAGGGGTTTCCACTATTTAGGCACATCAGGGGGTCTCCGAACACGGCGTGGCGTTCAAAAAGTCAAATGGTGCTCCCTCCCTTCCAAGCCCTGCCGTGCGCCCAAACAGTGGTTTACCCCAACATCTGGGGTATCAGCGTACTCAGGACAAATTGCACACCAATTTTGGGGTTATAATTTCTCCTGTTACCCTTGGGAAAATAAAAAATAGCTGGCTAAAAAAATCATTTTCGAGGAAAAAAATTATTTTTTTATTTTCACAGCTCTGCGTTTATAAATTTCTGTGAAGCACTTGGGGGTTGAAAGTGCTCACCACACATCTAGATAAGCTCCTTGGGGGGTCTAGTTTCCAAAATGGTGTCACTTGCAGGGGTTTCCACTATTTAGGCACATCAGGGGGTCTCCAAACACGACGTGGAGTTCAAAAAGTCAAATGGCGCTCCCTCCCTTCCGAGCCCTGCCGTGCGCCCAAACAGTGGTTTACCCCAACATATTGGGTATCAGCGTACTCAGGACAAATTGCACACCAATTTTGGGGTTCAAATTTCTCCTGTTACCCTTGGGAAAATAAAAAATAGCTGGCCAATAAAATCATTTTTG